>JARQOD010000001.1:5495647-5591981 GCA_033576555.1 Oophaga sylvatica | reverse complement strand
TTGAGCAAGGACACATGGAACACAGGGTGGATTTTAAGGCGGCTAGGAAGTTTTAAATGGAAAGCAACTGGGTTAATTTGTGCAGAAATTTAAAAAAGGGCCTATGAATTTTTAACCCAATTTATAAGATGGTACGTTTATCTTCAGATTTTTGGTAGAAAGTCTAACCTTTTCACCGACCTGAAGGGTAGGAGGGTCTTTGCGACGTTTATCTGCTGTTTCTTTGTAATCTTCTTCGGCCTTTTGTAACATCTCAGTCAGTTCTTTTGAGCTTTCTGCAACTCTGTAAGTCTGTAACAGCAGGAACCAAGGTATTAGATGGAAGATTACGAATAAATACTGGATGAAAGGCAAAGTTGTCAAAAAATGGGCTTTGGGATGTACAGTCATGGCCAAAAGTTTTGAGAATGACACAAATATTATATTTTCACATGATCTGCTGCCCTCGGTTTTTATGTGTGTTTGAGAGATGTTTTTATCACACACAGAGATATAATTGCAAACATATGAGTAACAAAAGCTTATATTGACAGAATGAGTTAATGCAGCAAGTCAATATTTGCAGTGTTGACCCTTCTTCTTCAGGACCTCTGCAATTCTCCCTGGCATGCTCTCAATCAACTTCTGGACCAAATCCTGACTGATAGCAGTCCATTCTTGCACAATCAATGCTTTCATTTTGTCAGAATTTTTAGGTTTTTGTTTGTCCACCCGTCTCTTGATGATTGACCACAAGTTCTCAATGGATTAAGATCTGGGGAGTTTCCAGGCCATGGACCCAAAATCTCTATGTTTTGTTCCCTGAGCCATTTAGTTATCACCTTTGCTTTATGGCAAGGTGCTCCATCATGCTGGAAAAGGCATTGTTGATCGCCAAACTGCTCTTGGAGGGTTGGGAGAAGTTGCTCTTGGAGGACATTCTGGTACCATTCTTTATTCATGGCTGTGTTTTTAGGCAAGACTGTGAGAGAGCCGATTCCCTTGGCTGAGAAGCAACCCCACACATGAATGGTTTCAGGATGCTTAACAGTTGGCATGAGACAAGACTGGTGGTAGCGCTCACGTCTTCTCTGAATGAGGCGTTTTCCTGATGTCCCAAACAATCGAAAAGGGGATTCATCAGAGAAAATAACTTTACCCCAGTCCTCAGCAGTCCACTGCCTGTACCTTTTGCAGAATATCAGTCTGTCCATGATGTTTTTTCTGGAGAGAAGTGGCTTCTTTGCTGCCCTTCTTGAGACCAGGCCTTGCTCCAAGAGTCTCCGCTTCACAGTGCGTGCAGATGCAGTCACACCTGCCTGCTGCCATTCCTGAGCAAGCTCTGCACTGCTGGTAGCCCGATCCCGCAGCTGAAACACTTTTAAGAGATGTCCTGGCACTTGCTGGTCTTTCTTGGCACACTGGAGCCTTTTTGGCAACAATGGAACCTCTCTCCTTGAAGTTCTTGATGCGATAGATTGTTGACTGAGGTGCAATCTTTCTAGCTGCGATACTCTTCCCTGTTAGGCCATTTTTGTGCATTGCAATGATGACTGCACGTGTTTCTTTAGAATTAACCATGGTTAACAGAAGAGAAACAATGATGCCAAGCACCAGCCTCCTTTTAAAGTGTCCAGTGGTGTCATTCTTACTTAATCATGACAGATTGATCTCTAGCCATGTCCTCATCAACACCCACACCTGTGTTAATGGAGCAATCACTGAAAAGAGGTTAGCTGGTCCTTTTAAGGCAGGGCTGCAATGATGTTGAAATGTGTTTTGGGGATAAAGTTCATTTTCTAGCCAAATATTGACTTTGCAAGTAATTGCTGTTAAGCTGATCACTCTTTATAACATTCTGGAGTATATGCAAATTGCCATTAGAAAAAGTGAAGCAGTAAACTTTGTAAAAATTAATATTTGTGTCATTCTCAAAACTTTTGTCCATGACTGTAGAACTGTGTGCACTAGTCACCATTAAGAGAGCCGGTATATAAGGACGGAGCGTAAGGCATTGATGAAGAGGGGAGACACCCCTTGAAACGCGTCGGATTTGTGCCCATTGCGCACCCGTCCTTGCTTCACAGTGACGTCACAGAAGCTCCGCCCCACTATCACGCCGTAACCCTCAGCGCCGCTTCCGGCTGGAGCTCGCGAAGTGTCGGCGTCCTTTACTTGCTGACTGTATACCGGCACCCTCACTGCTTAGCAGCATTTTCAGCCTATCAATCCCAGCATCTAGCTGCACAAGTAAGTGCACAATACTTATCATTCAGCTTTATCAATAAGAATTGCCTCTAACTAGCGGAGATATCTATCTAGGGCTGAATCAGAGTGCCTCAATTGATTCATTCGACTGTGATCACCTTCACCTATATAAATGCTGCTATGTACAGTACCTCAGTAAGTGCCAGTGCTTTGACCATACTGGAGTATTGTATATAACAATTATCCTGCCATTCTTTAGCAATCTTTCCTCGTAAACCCTCTGGATATATGCCCCATCAGTATTATCCATACACAGCATCCACCTCTAGGGAATCAAAGGCTAGGTTCACAAGCGCTAATGCAGTCCGTTCAACGCATAGCGTTGACGGACTGCATTAACGGTAGTGTCATTTTGGATCGCGTTATGCGATCACGCTAGTGCGGCGTCTGTGTCTCAGCTAGCAGTGACGGACCCCGAACGCTGCAGACCGCGTCCGAGGTCCGTCACAGAATAACGGCACATCGCAAGCGCATGCCGATTTTGGCATGCGTTAGGATGCACTATTGCGGGCAATGGCGGCGTTAACGCACCGTTACATAGCGTTAGTGCCGCTATGTGACGGATGCCGTCAGCGCATTGCCCGCAACGCAATGTGAACCTGGTCTAAGACATCCAGGGTGGTGAGTAAATACTGAATGTTCCCATTTTTAGCTCTGCTATAGTGTGCAATTACACACATACCTTATTTTTCTACTATTGACTATTGTTATTCCACCAGCACTATCCGAAAAAGGATGAAATCTGCATGTTACTGGTTTTTTGAACACGTTCTATACCAACTATAACACCAAGTGAGTATCCAATAATTAGCATTACCATTTCTACTATCTCAGCATAGCGCGGTGATTCCTATTATCTAATATATAAAGCTGAATGTATGTATGTGTGTATGTATGTGGGTATGTTTGTCCGGGATTGGAATCCGCACCGTCGCACTTACGGGCATGAAATTTTGCACACCCGCACGTCTCGACCCCGAAAGAGTCCTAGGCTATGTTTTGAATCGAAATTTTAACCCCGCGCGTTCCAAATCGCCAAACAATTTTGGCCCTATCTACATAATGGGGAGAAAGCTGAATGCTTGTGTGTATGTCCGGCATAGGAATCTGCATTTACGGGCATGAAATTTTGCACACCCGCACGTCTCGACCCCGGGAGCGTCATAGGCTAGGTTTTTAGTCGAAATTTTAACCCCGCGCATTCCAAATCGGCAAATAATTTTGGCCCGGGATAGGAATCTGCACCGTTGTACTTACGGGCATGAAATTTTGCATGCCCGCACATCTCAACCCCAGGAGCATCATAGGCTATGTGTTGAATGGAAATTTTAACCCCCGCACGTTCCAAATCGCCAAACAATTTTGGCCCTATCTACATAATGGGGAGAAAGCTGAATGCTTGTGTGTATGTCCGGCATAGGAATCTGCATTTACGGGCATAACATTTTGCACACCCGCACGTCTCGACCCCGGGAGCGTCATAGGCTAGGTTTTGAGTCGAAATTTTAACCCCACGCATTCCAAATCGGCAAATAATTTTGGCCCGGGATAGGAATCTGCACCGTTGTACTTACTGGCATGAAATTTTGCATGCCCGCACATCTCAACCCCAGGAGCATCATAGGCTATGTGTTGAATGGAAATTTTAACCCCCGCACGTTCCAAATCGCCAAACTATTTTGGCCCTATCTACATAATGGGGAGAAAGCTGAATACTTGTATATAGATATAATCATTACAATTTGTTATAACTAACCGTAGTTAGGTACTATGCCCGGGCAGCGCCGGGCTCTTCAGCTAGTAATAAATTCATATAGTGTAATGGACCCCCCATAGTCCTCCATGTAGTATAATGCAACACCCATAGTCCTCTTTATAGTATAATGCAACTCCCATAGTCATCCATATAGTATAATGGACCCCAGAGTCTTCCATATAGTATAATGCACCCCATAGTCCTCCATATAGTATAATGCACCCCATAGTCATCCATATAGTATAATGGACCCCAGAGTCTTCCATATAGTATAAGGCACCCCATAGTCCTCCATATAATATTGTACACCCCATAGTCCTCCATATAGTATAATGCACTCCCATAGAAATCCATATAGTGTAATACACCACAATAGTCCTCCATATAGTATAATGCAACACCCATAGTCCTCCATATAGTATAATGCACCCCATAATACTTCATATAGTATAATGCAACCCTCATAGTCATCCATATAGTATAATGCAACATCCATAGTCCTTCATATAGTATAATGCGGCCCCATAGTTCCCCATACAGTATTATGGCCATCACAATGTACTTACTGATACACTTGTCACTTGCACTCTATTTCTGAATGAACTGTGCAGGAAGGCTGTTCCAAACATTTTGGAGAACTAACCCCAGATCTTCCGTGGATCTCGCTTGTGCTGATCTTTCTGTCTCTTCATCTTATCCCACACAGACTGGATGATGTGAGATCAGGACTCTGTGGGGCCGGATCATCGCTTCATGGACTCCTTGTTCTTTCATCTCACAGGCCATACACTATGGCAAGACAGAACAGCAACAAGACACAAGGTAGTTATACTGCATCATCAAGCATATAAATCATCAGGCCCCATGGCAGAAGTTCTAATTGCCCAACCCACCCCCCTAAAAAAATTATTTAACGGGGTCACAGAATATCATATCTCACAGCCCTTACAAAGTAATCTAGATTCCCCTTTCATTCCACCCATAAAGTATAATGCCAATAAAGGTGCCCCACGAACACTGTATGATACCCCCGTAGTGAAACCCTCCACACGCACAGTATGATGACTCCACTGTTCCCCCCTCAACTACCCTCTAGCTTCTCCTCCTTCATAGAATTTTAAAAGCACCAACTGCCATTTCCTATCTCAGCAATGGGAAAATCTGTAATCACTGAATACAAATATTACCAATAAATTAAGAATAAATTGCTGGAGGAAGAAGCAGATTTCTCTGATAAGATGAATTACAAAGTTGCTTATTTTATTTTCTACTATTGATTTATGAAATAATAATTATAAAAATAGTTACTCTTTAAGTTCCTTTCGTTAATTCCCCGACCTGCCCCAGAATATCCACATTTGGATGTGTTGGTGTTAGGGTTGGAGTTAGAATCAGGGGGTTCCACTGTTTAGGTACATCAGGGGGTCTCCAAACAGGACATGGCGCCACGATTGATTCCAGAAAATTTTGTGTTCAAAAAGTCAAACGATGCTCCCTCCCTTCTGAGCTCTGCCATGCACCCAAACAGTGGCTTTCCCCCACAAAGAGGGTATTGGCATACTCAGGAGAAATTGCACAACAAATCTTGTGGTCCATTTTCTCCTGATACCCTTGTGAAAATAAAAAAATTTGGTTCCAAAGTTAATTTTTTGTTAAAAGAGTAAAATGTTCATTTTTTTCTTCTGCATTGCTTTAGTTCTCGTGAAGCACCTGAAGGGATAATAAACTTCTTGAATGTGGCTTTGAACACCTTGAGGGGTGCAGATTTTAGAATGGGGTCACTTTTGGGTATTTTCTGTCATATTGACCCCCAAACTCACTTCAAATGTGAGGTGGTCCCTAAAAGAACAATTTTGTAAATTTTGTTGGAAAAATGAGAAATTGTTGGTCAACTTTTAACCTTTATAACGTCCTAACAAAAAAAAATTATGTTTCCAAAATTGTGCTGATGTAAAGTAGACATGTGGGAAATGTTATTTATTAACTGTTTTGTGTGACACCACTCTCTGATTTAAGGGTTGTGGTGTAGTGACCCCTGATGCAGCTAGGGGGCACTGTGTATGCTCCTCGGATATGCATGGAGGCATGTGATGTATCACAGAGGTGGGTGGCCCTGTGATGGAAGCCTGGATATGTTTTGGTTCAGCAGATCTACTGCTGAGTTGTACTATATATTGGGAGGCTTCCAGGTGACTAGGAGAGCTGGGCGGGTCCAGTCACCTACAAACCCACCCAAGGGGCTTGTGTCTAAATACCTGTGATAAAACCTGTATGTAATGGTGTGGCTGAAGGACCTGTGGTGAGGTCATGACCATGTGACATAACCATGTGATTCCTGACCTCACCTGTGGGTGGAGTTACACCTATGTAATGGAGTGTGTTTTGGCACCTGTGAGAGAGTGTGTGGGAGTCTGTCTGCCAGTGTGGACAGACTTCCATGTGGGACATTACAGAGAGGACTCTGTGACTGAGGAGTGAGGCTCCAGGCAGGAGCTGAAACATTGAAGATTTGTATTGCCTGTTACTATGTGGTTTATGAAGCAATAAACCTAAGGACTTTTTGCATAAGAAAAGTGTCTCCTGATTTACCTCAGAAGCAGCCAAGTGAGTGAAACCTTACAGGGTACAAAAATTAAAAGTTTGAAAATTGCAAAATTTTCAAACTTTTTGCCAATTTTCCGTTGGTTTCATAAATAAACGCAAGTTATATCGAAGAAATTTTACCACTAACATGAAGTACAATATGTCACAAGAAAACATTCTCCGAATCAGTGGGATACATTTGTGAAGGACTAAATTAAGAAAGATCAAAATGAATGTTCTATTTTGTGTTTGTAACTCCATCTTGTCTTTATGAGATAAATTCTGTTACTAGGCAATAGTTTATGGCTGTTATAAAGCCAAATAGTTTTTCTACTGGAGTAAAGGTCATGGGCTGTAATAAAAACTAGGCTGCTCCAGTTTGGACAAGATATGAGACCTTGGGATGTATCACTGTAGAATACTTTGAGAAATGAGTATGTTATTGTTCTCTTCTATGTTACGTAGACATGACCATATATGTAGTTTCCTATTTTCTTGTGTTCTTATAGGTCAATTTTCTTGTATTTTAATTGGTTAAATGTTGTAGGTGTGGTTTTATACTATTGGTTGAAGTACAAGCTCACTAAATACTATAAAAGATGATGATGTAATACAGGGGATAGGAATCTGTTTCGATTCTCCCAGACGGAAACACGTGTCTGTTTGGTTATTTATGTTGCTAGTAATGTTTTGTTTATTAATTTGGAAATCACTAGGTCAATCGTGAAGGGTCACTAATAAACGCAAGTTATATCAAAGAAATTTTACCACTAACATGAAGTACAATATGTCACGAGAAAACATTCTCCGAATCAGTGGGATACATTGAAGCGTTCCAGAGCTGTAACCTCATAAATTGACGGTGGTCAGAATTGTAAAAATTGGCTTTTTCATTAAGTACCAAATTGGCTCTGTCACTAAGGGGTTAACCATTCTGGACTGCCCATATGATGATGTCATGTGTTTGTAAGCTTCTGGCAGGTTTTTTTTTAACAACACATGAGTTAATTAGAGACATGTGGATGTATTTTAACCCCGGTAGCCGAGACCCCGGAGAAATTCCAACTCTGTGGGGCGCTATACCCTTATTCCTCAGCACTGTTAAAAAGCGGCCTGTGGCATAGGTACCCTTAACTGCCGCCGTTAAAAGGTGTATCGGCGGTCGTTAAGGGGTTAATGCACAACTGAAACACATGCTTCTTTGTGTAGTATCATGGGACAGTCCCAAGATATCAGCCAAGATATCAGGAGGAGAATTGTGGACTTGCACAATTCTGACTAATCCTTGGGTACAATTTCAAGATACCTGAAGGCGCCTCGTTCATCTGTACAAACAATTATACGCAAGGAAAAATAAGATGGGAATGTCCAGCCATCATACCGCTCAGGAAGGAGACGGGTTCTGTGTCCCAGAGATGAACCTGCTTTGGTTTGACATTCATATCAACCCTAGGACAAAAGCAGTAGACCTTGTGATGAAACATAAAAAAGCCAGATTAATGTTGACAAATGCACACAGGAACAAAGACCTTAATTTTTTGTGTTCTAATCAAAATAAAAATTGAACTTTTTGGGCATAATGACCATCTTTACGTTAGGAGGGAAAAGGGAGAAGCTTGGAAGCCTAATAACACCAACCCAACTGTGAAACATGGGGGAGGCAGCATCATGTTGTGAGGTTATTTTGCTGCAGAAGGGACTGGTGCACTTCCCAAAATAGATGGCATCATGAGAAAAGAAGATTATGTGGCAATACTGAAGCAACATCTCCAGACATCAGCCAGGAAGTGAAAGCTTGGGAGGAAATGGGTCTTCAAATGGACAATTACCTGAAGTATACCGCCAAAAAGGTAACACAGTGGCTTAAGGATAACAAAGTCAGTGTTTTGGAGCAGCCATCACAAAGCCCTAATCTCAATCCTATTGAAAATTTATGGGCAAAGCTGAAAAGGCCGGTGTGAGCAAGGCGACCTACAAACCTGGATCAGTTACACCAGTTCAGTCAGGAGGAATGAGGCCAAATTCCGACCAACTATTGTGAGAAGCTTGTGGAAGGAGATCCCAAACGTCTGAAGCAAGTCATTCAGTTTTAGGGCAATGGTACCAAACACTAATGAAATGGATGGAAAGTTTGGACTTCTCTCTCTCCCATTATTGTGGCATTTGGCAAATATTAATAATTATGGTAATCCTAATTGACCTAAAACGGGAAAGGTTTATTCTGATTTCATGTCAGATATTGAGAAAAACATGCAGATGTGCTTTTTATATAGTGCATGGAAACTTCTGGTTTCAACTGTAGCTGTGCATGGCTTTCCCTTTATGTGATAGGGATCAGGTGGAGTCCGGTGAGACCATGCCGCTTCAAGGCTAAGTGCACACGTTGCTGAATTGCCGCGGTAATTTCCGCGGCAATCCCGCACCTCCCTGCCGCGGGAAATACGCATTTTTATTGGTATGCGTATTACCGCTAAAAACTAGCGTTTTGCAAGCGTAATCTTAGCTTGCAGAATGCTAGCGTTTTCCTAGCAATCTGTAGCATCGCTTGGAAAACTGATTGACAGGTTGGTCACACGAGTCACACATAGTGTTTGACAAGTGCGAGCAACTTTTTACTATTGATGCCGCCTATGCCGCATCAATAGTAAATAGATATAATGTTAAAAATAATATAAAAAACATAAAAATCGAGCTATTCTCACCTTCCGGCGGCCCCCGCAGCCTTCCTGGGCCTCAGCGACGCTCCCGGCCAATCCCGTTCCCAGTGATGCATAGCCACAATGACCCCAGATGACGTAGCATCACGTGAGACCGCTACATCATCTGGGGTGATTCTCGCAATGCATCACTGGGAACGGGAGTTGCCGGGAGCGTTACTGAGAGGCGGGAATGCTGCGGGGGCCGCCGGAAGGTGAGAATATCATTATTTTTTATTTTAATTATTGTTTTACCAGGGATATGGTACCCAGGGCAGAGTCTCCTCTCCTCCAGACTCTGGGTACCATCCGCACAGGAACCGCTTACTTTGCGCATGGTGGGCATAGCCACAATCGGAAAGTAATCGGTTCAATGCATTCCTATGGCGGCGGAAACGCCGCGATTCCGCAAAAAGAATGAACATGCTGCGTTTTTTTTCAGCGATGCGATTGCACCGTGGAAAAAAGCACAGCATGTGCACAGCATTGCGGAATCCCATAGGATATAATGAGTTCCGTTTCGCGGCAAAAACGCTAAAAATCCTCAACGTGTGCACTTAGTCTTAAATGGATTTTTTTTTACTATTTATTTTCCCTTTGTGCACCTTCCTGGCCGCAGTACTTGGTTCTCACACTAGGTGGTGCCTGTGCACTAAATTAAAGTGTAACTCATTTTGGAAAACGTTTTTACATATTATAGGAGCTGAATAATAATTCTTATCTGTGGGTGTCCAGACCCCGAGAACCCCAAACCGATCCATCAAAGCAGCACTCTGAAGTTCTCAGGTCCTGCACAGAGTTGTATACGGGTCAGTACATTCACTCTCCATATACTGACCTATAGACTTGTACACCGCTCACGCAGGAGCTGCGCACTTCCGAGAGCTGTATTGACCAATCAGTGGGGGTCTCTGGACCTGTTCACCCACTGATCAGAAAGACTAGTCAGTGCCTATTATATATTCAAACATGGACAAAATTGTTGGTACCTTCTGGTAAAGTAAAAAAAAACACAACGGTCACTGAAATAAGGTGAAAATAGAACTAATAAAATGGTCGGGATAAAATTGAAGGTTCCTTAACTTAATATTCTGTTGTACAACCTTTCAGGCGATCATTGCAGACAGACGATTTCTGCGCCTCTCAATGAGACTTCTGCCCTGTCCTCATGTATTTTGGCGGCTCCTTGTGTCTCTGGTGTGAAAGCACCTTCTCCAGACTGCAGGTCTCAGCTCCTTCCACAGGAGCCTCATAGAAGCCTCTTCAGAAGAGTCAGATACTTCGATCTTGCCATTCTTGGATGTTTTTAGCTGTTGTGGGTGATAATCCTGTTGGACGAGCCATGACCTACGACTCAGATTGAGCTTTCTGTCACTCAGCAGATCATTTTGCTCCAAAATGCCTCGATTTTCTTGAATATGGATGAGCGTATCCGAACTGTAAAGTTCGGGGTCCATACTGGACACCTAGTGCAGGGGTGAGGAGTGGATGGAAGATTTTGTGGGGGATGAAGAGGTCCTAGACCCCACATGAAGCAGATACCATCCTAGTGACGTGGGCAGTTCAGAGGAAGAGGAGTTGACCACGGTACCCCAGCAGCAAAGCAATAAAGGGAGCAAGGTGTAAAGGCACAGGGGGCAGCCCCTAGCCAGTACGTTGGCTACTACTGCCCACCATACCGCTGAAATCAGCACACCAAAGCCAGATCAAAAGAGCTCCCTGGGGTGGCATTTCTTCAGGGAATATGCTGCTGACAAGCGACAGTTGGTTTGCCCGCTGTGCCTTCAGATCTTGAAGCGAGACATAAATGTTCTGAACCTGAGTGTTGCGATCGGAGACGCAGCGTGGCTTACCCAGCCAACGCTCCCATGTCGTCGAACCATAACGATGGGGTGTGCGTCCCAGGTGATCGTGGAATGTAGACCCACTGGACCACAGGGGGGACCCGGGCCTACCCGGACTAGGGAAGGGTAGCGACCGGGATCTGTGGCAGCTGAGCTTGTGGACAAGATGCCCATATGCAGGACTAAAAGACACCGCACAACTTCAGGTATGAAGAAACATAAAGTTTACTTAAATAAAGCAAATGACATCAAAGCACAAGATTTCGGATTATGCACATGACGAAGGAAACACATCTCAGGCTGACAGGCGAAGCAAGAGGTCATCACGGGTTGACGCAGTCCAGGGTCGTCTGGCACGGGCATACTAGGATGGTCTCTCTCTCAGGCGTAGCACAGGCACAACAGGATAATGTCAGACACTGACCTCAGACTAGCTTCAGATGATGGCAAGAGGGCATCACGGGTTGATGCAGTCCAGGGTTGTCTGGCACGGGCATACTTGGATGGCCTCTCTCTCAGATCTCGGGTGTAGCATAGGCTCAGCAGGAGAACATCAGACACCGACCTCAGGCAGACTTCAGATGATGGCTAGGGTCATCACAGGTTGATGCAGTCCAAGGTTATCTGGCATGGGCATACCAGGATGGCCTCTCTCAGACCTCAGGCGCAGCACAGGCACAGCAGGAGAACATCAGACACTGAACTCAGCCTTCAGACAATGGCAGGAGCCATCATGGATAAGACCCCAGGGAACCGGCAGGACATCAGAACAAGACACGGATAACACAGGTCCAGGAACATTGGCACTACAGCACCGGGCATCGGCTGGTCAGGTCCAGGACTCACTGGCGGGACTGTCACTGGGGAACAGAGCTGGAGACTCCCGGAACCACGGAGGAGGAATCCATCCAGGAACACAAGCGGGACCGGCTCAAGAGCACAGCTTGGACCACCAGAACCAGGGACTGGACATCTGGACACAGGCTGGACATCGGAACACGGACAGACATCTGGACTCAGGCAGGACATCTGGACACAGACGGGACATCAGAACACAGACTGGACATCGGAACACGGACTGGACATCGGAACACGGACTGGACATCAGGACATCAGGGCACAAGCCGGACATCAGGTAGGACATCAGGACATCAGGATTCGGATCTCAGGTAGAACATCAGAACACTGGCATCGGACTCCGGACATCTGGCAACGATCGACAGGTTCCGGACATCAGGCTCTGGACATCTGGCAGAGATCGGCAGGCTCCAGGCAACGGGCAAGGAAGGATAGGATCCGGACATCTGGAAGTGGTCATCAGGCTCCGGACAAAAGGCCGCGGTCATCGAGCTCCAGACATCGGGCAGCGACCTAAAAAGGAACCCAAGCGGTCTGGTGCAAGCCCCGCCAGGTTGAACTAGAGCAGGCCGGTGATTGCACCGAATAACAAGCTGAGCACAGAGTAGCAGAAACTCAGCAGACACACAGGACTGCTACTTCCAAGATGAACCCAGGTTAGATCACAGAAAGTCAGCAAGAGTCACAGTCACTGGGCACAGGGTTCAGGACACAGAAGGACTTCAAGAACATAACACAGCAGACACAGTTCAGACAGAGTCAGGTACAGATCCAGGATCAAGTATTCAGGAAAACAAGACACAACAGGAACAGGCCTGGATATGCAGCCTCCAGGAAAGGCGATCTGGGTATTCTGCCCCCAGAGCAGGTGAAAAACTCTAGACAGGACGAAGGGCATCAGCTCTCCTAGAACTGATTGCAATCAGAGCAGGCGCTGAACACACAAACACACATGGCTAGGTTCAGGAACTCAATGCGAAGCTCTGGCAACTCCCACAGGGCAGGGGAACTTTATATAGGAGCTGCCTCACAGCGATAGGCTGGAGCAGCAATTCTAGCACACACCCATTCCTCATAAAAGCAGGGGAGGTGTGGCCCCTGCACCCTATGCACAGCCAGACACAAATCAGCAAAGCAAAGGACACCTGGCAACGGCTGCAAACCTGAACACATGTGGAAAGTCATGCACAACTGTAGAGGACCTTGCAACCCGCGGGTAGCTTCCACAGCGGTAGCCAGGAACCGCACATGCGGGTGGTCATGCAGCGCAGCGGAGATACTCACGCATGTATGGCTATGCAGCGGAGCCCCGAACTGAGCAGCATCCATACAGGTAACTGACAACAGTATCCCAGCTCATTAGAGGGAAAAGAGCAAAGGGTTAAAGCAGAAATATGCAGAGTAACGCCAGGTAAACAGAGTACAAACACAGCGGCATTACACTGAGCACCACCTGTAACATGAGACATCTGAATTCTAAGCAGGAGGTGCAGTGAAGTACACACCTTAAAAAAGCAAGGCGGATCTGAGCCTCCTCCTTCTCCCTCTTCTGCTGGTATGTTGGCCTCTTCCTCCTGCTCACGATTAACAGATCCACCTGCCTCCCTGCATTTAGAAGATATGACAGTGTGGCAATCGTGTCTGTGGCTCTACAAAATGCCTGCATGTGTGATTTTATCTGTATTGCCAGCTATGATGAGGGCTAAGTTCTCTGCTGTTATAATTGCACTCATTTTACCCGATCCCTTACTGGCAGATTGTACACCTTTGCCTGAATCAGGAAGTGGAAGAAGGAAAGGGTTTGAGTGCTTGTAGTTTTGAGGAAGAAGGACAAGCATCATGGAGGTCCTGCATGTCGAGAGATTCAGCGTGCTCTCTGCAAGGACAGCTGCATAAGGCATGGTACCAGAAGCTGGAGTACAGAGACTTCCATAGTCTGTGCTAAACTGTGAGTCTGCTCAGTCTGTATATAACTAGCAGAAGAGAACTTATTGCCCAGGAGTTCAGCAACTGCATGGAATCAAGGACACTGTTGTAAGAAGTAAGAGTTCTGACAGGATTCATGCTGCCTGCTCGCTGGAAGTGATCACTGATCTAATAACTGTTTATGTCACGATCCATTTCTGGATCTGTGGCAGATTTTGCGTTTCATATTAAAACTTTTTTCCTTTCAGGCCATCGGGGGTTAATGTCTGTTTTTTTCCCCGGTGGCCGCTGGTGTAATTACATTGCTGCTGAGTTTGCTGATACAGGTGGTGACCACTCCCACCATTATTTAAAAGGTCAGCTGACTGTTGGTGATACACTTCCTCTTTGGAGACCAACCAAGCTGGAGTCAGGAGCTTTTCTGGTGCTGCAGTTGTATACTGTGATCTGGTCTCTTAGGCTGGAGTCACACACACCGAGTAAAAAATCTGACTGTTTTTAGTCGGTCGATTATCGCAGCAAAATGTCATGAACAGTCATCCGTCTGGCATCCGATTTTCCTGGAAAGATGCGATTTAGTCGCATCTGACCATAGTTGTAACATCCGATTTACATCCGACTTGCGAGAATTTCTCGCAGGCTTGCAAAACTGACATATAATGGATCCAAAAGAATAGTATTTAAATCACAATAGAAAGAATAGATATATACACATAGAACACATATATATATATATACATGTCATGGTGACATGTATATATATATATATTTATAGTTCCTAGACTTCTACATACTGTAATAGCCGCTAATTCAATTGCCGGCTTTTGTGAAATCACAGAAGCCGACATGAAATGATACCTTGTTTAGACACAGTTAACCATGTCATTTCCTGTATTTTGATATATGGTTTGAACTTACAATTACATAAGTGTATGTGTGCAAAATTTCAGACATGTAGGGGTTAATTAAAGGTGTAAATTCGTTGTAAAAAAATGTGTCAAATCTCTAATTAGATTTGCCCTTTCTGGGGTGTCTGGGGGCAGATGTCAGTAGCCAGGGGGGGCACAAAAAAAATTTACCCTCCCTAGGCTATTATTATCTGCCCCCACTCGCTTGCTTTGTCTGTCTGGTGGAGAAAATACAGCGGGAGCCCACACATTTTTTTACAACGAATTTACACCTTTAATTAACCCCTACATGTCTGAAATTTTGTACACATACACTTATGTAATTGTAAGTTCAAACCATATATCAAAATACAGGAAATGACATGGTTAACTGTGTCTAAACAATGTATCATTTCATGTCGGCTTCTGTGATTTCACAAAAGCCGGCAATTGAATTAGCGGCTATTACAGTATGTAGAAGTCTAGGAACTATAAATATATGTATATATATATGTCACAATGACATATATATATATATATATATGTATTCTATGTGTGTATATGTATTGATTCTATTCTTTAATAAAGCTGTCAGTGTGATTTTACAGTATAGCTGGGGATGAATTGCCGGCTTTTCTAAAGGACACCGGTGCGATTTAATCGCAAGTCACACGTGCGGTCCGTTTGTAATCAGATTTTTCATCGCTCCCATAGACTTGCATTGGCGATAGTCGACCCACAATCGGTGACAATCGCAGCATGCTGTGATTGCACTCGGACTTTTAAAACAGACCACAAAAAATCTGATGGTGGGAGCTGCTCCATAGATTAACATTGGTCCGACTGCAATGCGATATTTCATCGCATTGAAGTCGTCCGATTTTGTCGCTAGTGTGACTCCAGCCTTACTCTGCTGTGCGGTGCTTGGCAGCAGAGAAAGCTAAGTTTTGTTTTTTTAGATGCCTTGTCCCCTAGGTGTTTGTCTTTTCTTTCCTTTTGTTCTATTGGTGCAGTTCACTTTATTCCCTGTCTCACCTCCTGGGGAGGGGTTGGGGGGTTTAGCTCAGGGCTAAACAGGAGATAGGGACAGGTCGGTGACTTGGGCCTCCCTACCTTCAAGGGTACCCCCAAGTTAAGGAATAACAGGGCACCCCCTTAGCCTGAGGGGCAGTTCAGGTGCCCAGGTTCCTAGTCCCCTGTTTTCCCACTACTGCCCCGTGACAGTTTATCTTGGACCCCTGGAGGTCCAAAGAAGTATAATTAGCAGCAGGAAGGCTACACAACCTCACAGCAGAGAAACTGAACCCTCACCATGCAGGTCTGACCAACACCCTGTATGTGAACTGTATGGAAGCTTGTGGGACTGTTTGCAGAGCAGCAGTAAAAGATTATTCTTAACATCACTCTGTCTAATGCTGGTTATTCTCTGCTGCACCATCCCTGCTCAAACTCCCCTGGGAGCCAGCTCTAGTTGGGAAGGGGTTAATCATCTGGCACTGTCCATCACCACCTAACTCTCAGGGACCCTCATCAGTGCCCGGCCATATCAGGCCGAACCTCTCAACTTATGTCATGAACCTTTTTATTATTTTATTATAAACTCCCACAATTGACAAAGACTGGCGCACGCCCCCTGAAACTCATCTGTTTAGGGGACAAATCCCACAATGCACAGGAGCTGTGGCCTAGAATCAAACAGCGGACAGGTGAGTGGTTGGTGCCGCTGAACCTCAAGCCAAGCCTAGTGGTGTGCGATCATGGGCAAAATCCTGTAGCAGCTCTGGTCCAGCCGGAACTGCTGCTAAAAGTGCAGGCCATCTGTGCACACTTTCAGAATTCTCACCCTGCTGCTGCTCCCGTCTGTGCTGCAGCAACATTTCTATCTTCCATTCACCAGCTGATAAGCGACGTATTAACAAGGTAGGACTCCACCCTGCATATTCTGGAGAGACTGCGAGCAGCAGCCGGCAATAGTGGAGTTTCAGCTGCAGCACGCATGATTGAGTCGCTCTACAGTACAACACCACTTCACCACCAATGACTGGGTCTCCATGAGGGATATGTGTGCCGCGTTGCTCTGATTTAAATACTGCAGCAATGTGGCTAGCACTGATGACGTCATCATCAGAGTTATTATACCACTCATATGCCAGCGACGAGCTTCCTGCTGTGATCTCGCTCGTCGCTGGAATCGTTCCGGACCCTATTTTCGTCGCTGGCGCCCCGCTGGGTAAGTATATATCGCTAAGTGTGGCACCTTTTTTAGCGATTTAGCGGTAGTTTTGTACCGCTAAAGTCGTTAAGGAGACAACTCAGGCCATGATGGATGAGGTGGTGGCACAAGAGGAAGAGGAGCAGGAGGAAGAGCAAAGCCAATTCTCACCGTCATCAGTCCTGTCATTGACACATGGCTTGGAGAGTGGGTTACTGTCACAATAGCATCCAGATACCCAACTATACTGGCAGGGGACAGTTTGGGAGGATGATGGTGATAAGAATGAGGAAGAGGAGGAGCAACAACTATTGTTCACAGCAGGGTGGCACTCAGGTCAGCTCACGGGCATCACTGGAGCGTAGCTGGGGGGATCCAGAATACCCAGATAATACACCTCCCGCTGAGGACAGTTTGTCGTTGTCTCTGGCAGCCTGACACACATGAGCCAATACAAGCTGCAGTGCATATTACTGGGTGGCCTCCCTGCTGAATCTCCACTACAAGGACAACGTATCATCATTACTTCCGTCACCTGTGTGAAATGCGCGAATACAAGCAAATGCTGATGGAAAAATTACTAATGGCATTCCCACCCGACAGCGGGGGCTCAGTTGAAGAACATGGTAGATGAGAAGGAAGTCACCAATGCAGCTAGGGTACAACCACCACCTAGGAAGGCACGGTTAGCATGGCCTCAATGTGGCAAAACTTTATGAGCCAGCCACAACATCTGTCACCACCATCTGATACAGTCCATTTAGCAGGAGTCAGAGTTACAACAACATGGTAGAAGAGTATGTGTCCACATGTCTCCACCACCTCTTCCATCAACACCACCATGTCCACCCCTTCCTCCACTTGGACCTATGCCTAGTAGTTCTAGATAGCTAGTTTTAGTTTTGTTAAATCTAGGTTGTTTTAAGTCAGTTCCATAAAAAAATACAAAAATAACCCCAAACCAGTGTTGAATTACTCCTCCCTTGACTTGTCTACCTATACCGCCTCGTCCACCTCTTCTCTCCTTGGGCCTATGCGTCCTTGTTATAGATTGCTAGTTTTAGTGTTGTAAATTCTAGGTTGTTTTAAGTCAGGTCCATTAAAAAAAAATATGAACAAGCCAGTATTGGATTACTCCTCTCTTGACTCTTTATTTATTTTGCTCACTTATATAGTGCCATTTATATGGGGCTCACTATCTAATTTCGCTATCAGTAGGTCTTTATAAACCCACGCAAACACGGGGAGAACATACAAACTCTTTGCCGATGTTGTCCTTGGTGGGATTTGAACCCAGAACCCCAGTGCTGAAACGCTGTAGTGCTAACCACTGAGCCACTGCACTGTCTTTTTCACCTATACCGTCCTGTCCACCTCCTTCACTTGGTCCTGTTCCTCCTTTTCTTTCTAATCTCCTGAGGAGGCAGCGCTGGGCGGGGAGTAGAGGCGGAGTGACAAAGGCTTGGGAAGTGCTTACACATGCGGAAAGCACTTCAGCCTTATTTACATATCAATTAAAATGCCGAATTATTGGGAAATGAGGAACGGACTGTCTAGTCAAAGGTATGGCTGGACTTATCTTTACAGGAGCAACATGCAGACAATATCAGATATTACAGAGTATCACACATAGTTGTCTACCACTGGGCAGTTGTAGAAATACAGGGGACGAGGAACCTGGGCCCCTGAACTGCCCCTAAGGCTAAGGAAGGGCTCTGTCTTTCCTTAACTTGGGGGTACACTTGAAGGTAGTGAGGCCCAAGCCACCGACCTGTCCCTGTCTCCTGTTTAGCCCTGAGCTAAAACCACCAACCCCTCCCCAGGAGATGAGACAGGGAATAATGTGAATAACACCAAAACAACAAAAGGAAAGACAGACACCTAGGGGTTAAATAACTAAATAATAAACACTTAGCTTTCTCTGCTGCAATGCACCACACAGCAGAGTAAGGCACTAGAACAGGGAAACAGCAGAACCACCACTGCGCTCAGCAAGCCCCTGACTCCAGCTCGGTTGGTCTCCAAAAGGGTAGCAATATCACCAACAGTCAGCTGACGCCTCAGGTGACCTTATAAAGGATGGTAGGAGTGGTCACCACCTTCTCCTGACAAGTCAGCAGCAATGTAATTACATCAGCGGCCACCGGGGGAAAAGACTGACATTAACGCCCGATGGCCTGAAAGGAAAAAGGTTTTAATATGCAAAGCAAGATCTGTCACAGATCCAAAAGTGGATCGTGACAATAGTTCAACAATTAAAGAGAAGGCACTGCTCGCAAGCTACAATCTATGAGGAAACAGTTGATACAAAAGGGAAAAATACACTGCTTTTCGAGTATGGTCCAGACATCAGTATAATACATAGGATCAATCAGATAACGTTGCATGAAGCTGTCACCAGCCAGTATTTGTAAAAGTGCATAGTACTGCTGAGTGCTAGGATGGGAGAACAGGGAGTAGATAGGTATATTAGTCAGATGATAGGCCAGTCTACAGAATGTGCTTTTGGAGCACACTTAAAACTGCGGATGCTGGGAATTAAGCTGTTTGCTCAGGATAGTGCATTCCAGAAAACTGGTGCAGCACGAGAGTACTCCTGAAGACAAGAGTAGAGGGTTTAAATTATAGTGGATGTTAGTCTTGAGCCATTAGAGATTCGAGTGATAGACAGAGATAAGGAAGGAGATGAAAGATGGTGAAGCACTGTGGGGAGCTTTGTAGTGGAGATTGATAAGTTTATATTGGATTCTGTAGTGGATGGGCAACCAGTGCAATGACTGGCACAAGGTGACGGCATCCTTGTAGCGACGGAAATATGATCTCACGATGAGAGTGGGAATTTCACAGGATAGAAAGTGGTAAGACAGGTGGCAGAGTGATGTCAAAAACTGTCAGTTTGGCTTGGATGGCAGTACACAACAGCCACTCAGACTAAGGGCTGTTTGAGATGTCAGTGAGTCCCGTATGTGTGGTGACAGTTTTCACATACTGTACACTATGTTCCAAATTATTATGCAAATGATATTTTTCTCTGATTTTCCTAGGTGGTCAGTGCAAATGACAGTCAGTCTAATAAAAGTCATCACCCGTTAGAGTATACATCGAATTTTATTGAAGAAACCTTCCAATGATAACAGTATAATCTCCAAAATGGAAAAAAAACTCAGAATGCACTGCTCCAAATTATTAGGGACAGGCGAATTTCTAAACATTTGATCTGTTTTAAAGAACTGAAAATGCTCATTTGTGGAATTTGCAGCATTAGGAGGTCACATTCACTGACCAAAAAAGCTACTTAACTCCAAAACATCCTAACAGGCCAAGTTACATGTTAACATAGGAACCCTTCTTTGATGTCACCTTCACAATTCTTGCTTCCATTGAACTTGTGAGTTTTTGGAGAGTTTCTGTTTGTATTGAAGATGATTTTGCTCCTGATGGCACGTTTCTGCTTTTTATACCATGGAAGAAAGTTGTCAGTCAGAAACTCTATATACTTTGCAGAGGTCATTTTCACACCTTCAGGAACCTTAAAGGGCCCTACCAGCTGTTTCCCCATGATTCCGGCCCAAAACATGACTCCTCCACCTCCTTGATGACGTTGCAGCCTTGTTGGGACATGGTGGCCATCCACCAACCATCCACTACTCCATCCATCTGGACCATCCAGGGTTGCTCGACACTCATCAGTAAACAAGACTGTTGGAAAATTAGTCTTCATGTATGTCTGGGCCCACTGCAACCGTTTCTGCTTGTGAGCACTGTTTAGGGGTGGCCGAATTGTAGGTTTATGCACCACAGCAAGCCTTTGAAGGATCCCACACCTTGTGGTTCGAGGGACTCCAGAGGCACCAGCAGCTTCAAATATCTGTTTGCTGGTTTGTAATGGCTTTTTAGCAGCTGCTCTCTTAATCCGATGAACTTGCCTGGCAGAAACCTTCCTCATTCTGCCTTTATCAGCACGAACACGTCTGTGCTCAGAATCAGCCACAAATCTCTTAACAGTACAATGATCAAGCTTAAGTTTTCGGGAAATATGTAATGTTTTCATCCCTTGACCAAGGCATTGCACTATTTGATGCTTTTCAGCAGCAGAGAGATCCTTTTTCTTTCCCATTTTACTTGAAAACTCTGGCCTGCTTAATAGTGTGGAACATCCAGTTTTCCTTTTATTGGGCTCATATGCCAAACTAAATATCACAGGTATCTGAGATTGATTTCAATGATCCAAAGAACCCTGAGACACAATACCATCAATGGGTTTCATTTACAAAAAAAAACAAAAAACGCTATGACACTTAAAACCAATTTACATAATAATATGGAACATAGTTTTATACCGGAGACACTTACACATGTAGACGCATTCATTCTGTTCACATGTTAGTGTGTTTCCACAGACCGTATGTCATTGGGCAAAGCACGCTGACATGTCCATTTTTTAACAGCAGCACGGGCTGCAAAACATTCCCCACACGTGCACACTGATGACACACGGATGACATCTGTGTGTCATCAGTGTGACACGCACCGGCGCCTGGGAATCAGCAGTGCTGTTCGCACTGTTCCCCGCCACCAGGTGCTAAAGACAGCTCTCATCATTCTTCCCTGCTCACGCTACGACCAGTGCTAGTAGGGGAGAATGTTGAAACTTGTATTCAACTGATAACAGCGAGAGCAGGCAATGGCTGATGGGAGTATTCATCAACTGCCGACTGCACTATAAATAAGTAAATTTAAAAAAATGTGGGGTTCCCTTGTATTTTTGATAACCAGCCAGGCAAAAGTGACAGCTGCAGGCTGCAGTTAGCTTTAGCAAGGCTGGTTATCAAGATAGAGGGGTCCCCACGCCTTATTCTTTAATTATTTAAACAAATGATAAAAATACCGGTGTAGGGTACCCCCATTTTTTACAACCAGCCAAGCTAAAGAAGCTAAAGCAGACAGCTGGGGGCCGGTATTCTCAGGCTGGTAAGGGGCCATAGATATTGCCCTCCCCCAGTCTAAAAATAGCAACCCACAGCCGCTCAAAAAAGGCACATCTATTGGATTCGGCAATTCTGGCCCTTTGCCTGGCTCTTCCCACTTGCCCTGTGGCGTTGGCAAGTGGGGTTCATATTTGTGGAGTTGATGTCACCTTTGTATTGTCTGGTGACATCAAGCCCACGACTTAGTAATGGAGAGTCATCTATAACAGGGTTCCCCAACTCCAGTCCTCAAGGCCCACCAACAGGTCATGTTTTCAGGATTTCCTTAGTATTGCCTAGGTGATAATTGCATCATCACCTGTGCAATACAAAGGAAATCCTGAAAACATGGCCTGTTGGTTGGCCTTGGAGACTGGAGTTGGGGAACCCTGATATATAAGACACCTCTCCATTTCTAATCCTATAGTTATACTGCAAATAAACACACAGCAAGTATAAAGTTCTTTATTTGAAAAATAAAAACAAAACACACTTCCTTTTTCATTGAAAAAATAAGAAACACAGTTGTACTCACCTAATGACCATTCCATTGAAGCCATGGTCTCCTGTAATAAAACAAAAATAAAAACAACCATATCCCTCACCTAACCTACAAGAGATAAAATGAGCGAAAACCCTGCTGTAACTAAATAAGTTAAAAGCAAAAGTGCATCTAAATAACACATGGTTTTGTGTTTCTTCTTTGTATTTTTGCATTCTGTGTAAGCTGGGGTCTGGCCTCCCTCTCCTGAGCTGGAAATTATATTTAAAGGCTTCCCCAGACTGGTGTCCACAGGTCGGGACCCGGTCCTTTTGTCTGCCCTGATTCACACACTGAGGTCAACTCAGACACATGGTAAGGTTTTTAATATTAGAGAGCATAGGACCATCCCGATCAGTGTCACCTTGTCGACGGTGAGATGGCTTTTATGCTATTTTTGATCAAAAACAATATTACTAAGAACCCTATGTTATTTAAATGCACTTTTGATTTTTACTTATTTAGTTACAGCATTGTTTTTGCTCATTTTATCTCTTGTAGGTTTTGTATGCTTTATGGTCAATGTGAACATGCGTTTATGTGCTGCATGTATACCAACTTAAACCAAGCTCAGTTTTCATGTCATATCCCTCACCTGTCCATCGATCTGTTCCATGCCGTAATCCATGTCTGGGGACAAACAGTTTTTAACCTGGATGGTGCCAAGATGCGACCATTCAGGCTGAGAAGCACTTGGGAATGAGCTGCTGCGAGCACAGCATCAGTGAGCAGCAGTGACCTCCTCGAGAAATTCTCACGGTGATATGCAGTGAACTCACGGAGCTGAACTGCAGTGAACTCACTGACTTTTTCTCACAATGTTTAGGTCACTGCAGTTCAGCCCGGCTGTGAACGCAGCCTTAGTGACACACGGTAACCTCAATTTTTTTATTATTTAAATAATTAGAAAATATGGCGTGGTAACCCCTCTATTCTTGATAACCAGCCTTGCTGAAGCTGACAGCAGAGAGTTGCAGCCCACAGCTGTCAGTTTTACCTGGCTGGTTATCAAAAATACAGGGGAAACCCAGATGATTTTTGATATTTATTTGTTTATAGCACAGGCAGCGGCTGATGAATACTCTCATCAGCCGCCGCTCTCTCTTGCTGTTATCATCTGAATGCTACTCTCAACATTGTCCCCTACTAGCGCTGATTGCAGTGCAAGCACTGTAAAATTATGTGAGCTGTCTTCAGCACCCAGCGTCATGGAACAGTGAGACCAGTCCCGCAGATTCCCAGGCGTCGGTACGTGTCATTCTGATGAGGCACATGAGTGGCACAGGTATGCCACAAGTGTGACACAAATGGACTCAAATATCTTCGGTACTGTTTTTTCAGGTAGGTAAATATCAGGAAATGAAAAAGAGCCCTAAGAAGGGGCAGAAAAGTCTGACATTGCGCGTCTCAAAACAAGGAAACATAAATGAGAGTACTGAGGGAATAACCTCTAAAGCACATTTTGATGAAAGTCACGGCCAATATCTCCACCTTGTATTTTATAATGTTTGGGGTATGAGAAAAACAGTCCATCATACGCAAGATAAGTGGCGGTGGTGTCTGACTGATGGATCCGAGTGTCAGTGAGCGTCAAAACTTTACGATATACTGTATAAGTTGTTTGGCTCCATGTGGAATAACTGTGTATGTGCTTCTATTGGATACAGAAGATGTAGTGGACAAGTCATGCATTGCTCCCATACATTCTGGATTCAGTGGGACTGTCCAGATTTGAGAGGAAGCCCCACTGTCCTGGCAGGTGAGGGCTTTATTCTGACCTCCACTCATTCCCGTCTCAGTGTGATATCTTCTCTTGTCATCCTCAGGGCCAGCATCTTTGCTCTGTATGCACTTATAATTATTTAACTATACAATTCATTTTTTTTTTTTCTGGATATTTGTTCTCCCAGGAATCAAACCTACAAACTGCATCATTGCAGGCAGCAGCTGAAGCTGTGAACCACAGCCTGCACTGACAAGAACAGCAGGATTTTCTATGCTTGAAGCTGCATTGCAGGCTCTGAACTCACAGGCAGATGATACTGATACATAGAAAGACACTGCTATGTACAAATGTATCTCTATGTTCCTCCATTCTAGAGGGGAAAAAATAAAAGTCACATTTTTTTTCTTTCAATAAAATTACTAAAATAATAATAGTTTTTATGCACTTTTTAACCCTTAATGACCAGAGCTGTTTTTGGTTTTGTATTTTCATTTTTTGTTCCCCTTATTCTCAGAGCCATAACTTTTTTAATTTTTGATCAAAATGGCCATGTGAGGTCTTGTTTTTTGTGGGACGAGTTGTACTTTTGAACAACACCATTGGTTTTACCATGTCGTGTACTGGAAAATGGGAAAAAAAGTGTGATGAAATAGTAAAAAAAATGCAATCCCACAGTTGTTTTTTTTGTGTTTTTTTTACCATGTTCACTAAATGCTAAAACTGACCTTTCATTATGATTAGAAACACGAAAGTGAAAAAAACTTTACAGAAAAAGGCCAGATTATAAGCATAAAAATCAATGAAGTTTATTCGAACATTTTAAAAACAGTATAAAACAATGAAGCGAAGGCACCGCAGGTATACAAAAAAGTGGGTCACCCAGATATAGGAAGAAAGTACTCAAACAAACATAATCAGAATATTTCCATGTTCATGTGAAACCTCCCCCCCAAAAAAATACATATACAAGTAAAAAACCCATGTAAGAAAAGAACAAATGCAATGATAACATTATCATAAATAATTTGACGTGAAAAAAGCAAAAGTGCATTAGTGTTAATACACTATAGTAAAGGGCAAAGTTGCCACATAAAAGAGGCTGTGAAATAGCAGAATTAACAATAAAGTGCAAAAATAGAACAAAGTGCAAAATGGGTACAAACAGAGTAAAATGACAAATACATAATAACAGGTACTGTACCTTTAAAAATAGCAGATGGGGACCCACCACACCCGATGTGCATTTCGCAATGAAATGCTTTGTCCAGGGGTCAATATGATTCTCCAGGTCATTACGAGTTCATAGACACCAAACATGTCTAGGTTCTTTTTTATCTAAGTAGTGAAAAAAATTCCAAAGTTTGTAAAAAAAAAAAAAAAAAAAAATTGCGCCATTTTCCGAAACCAATAGCGTCTCCATTTTTGTGATCTTGGGTTGGGTGAGGGCTTATTTTTTGGGCACCGAGCTGACGTTTTTAGTGATACCATTTTGGTGTATATACGTTCTTTTGTTCGCCCGTTATTACATTTTAATGCAATGTTGCTGCCACCAAAAAAATGTAATTCTGGCGTCTTGACTTTTTTATCGTTACGCTATTTAGCGAACAGGTTAATTCTTTTTTTATATTGATAGATCGGGCGATTGTGAATGCGGCGATACCAAATATCTGTATGTTTGATTTTTTTATTGATTTATTTTGAATGGGGTGAAAGGGGGATGATTTGAACTTTTATTTTTAACATTTTTTAATATTTTTAAAAACATTTTTTTTTACTTTTGGCCTGCTTCAATAGTCTCCATGGGAGAATAGAAGTTGCACTTATCCGATCTGCTCTGCTACATACAGGTGATGATCAGATCGCCTGTATGTAGCAGAATTGCTCACTTGCTATGAGCGCCTACCACTGGGCGGCGCTCATAGCAATCTGGCTATGATAACCTTAGAGGTCTACTGGTGAACCGCGATCACGTGACGGGATCACCGATGGGCGGGATTTCCGGCGCTCTTGCCGTAAGCAAGAGTTAAATGCCGCTGTCAGAGTTTGACAGCAACATTTAATGGATTAACAACCGCGGGTGGATTGCAATTCTACCTGCAGCTGTTAGAGGCACATGTCAGCTGTTCAAAACAGCTGACGTGCCGGGAAAGATGTGGGTTCAGCCCTGGACCCCACATCAAAGGGAGGGTGTCAGACATCGGCGTACATTTATGACCGATATCGAAAAGGGGTTAAAAATGAATAAACACAAAATCAACAAAAAACAGACATATTTGCTGTCCCTGTAATTGTAACAACCCGCACAACACAACAATCAGATTATTTATGGTGACTGATAAATTAGGAAAAAATATGGCGTAATTTTTTTTTTTCTACATTGAAACCTGTAAAAAATGTAAGAAAAGTGTAACGCTGAGGCCTTGTTCACACGTGCCTTAAGTGCTGCGTTTTTTCTACTGCTTTTTTTCTGCAGGTGACCGCACAACACAACACAATAACAATGTTTTCTGATTATTGCGTGTTTGCTGCGTTTTCCACCTTATTTGATTTCTTTTGGTGTAGATGTGAATTTGCATTTTTAATGCTTTTTCAATAGTACAAAAAAGCTTTGTTTCTGCGCTAAAAATTGCAACAGCGCTTTTATTACATGAGTAGACTGGACACTGCAGCTCTACTCATATCCCGGGGTTTGGGCTTGGGGGAGGGTGCAGTGGTCGGACCCCAGCAATTATACTTTTATCTTCTTCTTCATGGAAATATCCCTTTAATGGGATCTATATAATGCCTCATGTCCCCTGTGGGGGGCGCTGCAGGTAAGTTAAACCCTAGATTGTGGGTTCTTTGCAGATTCCATTTGATTGCTGGGAGTCCCAGCAGTGGAATATCCAATACTCGGTCTAGTTTAGGGACCACATATGATGTCCTCAAAAAAAGTAGTGTGACATCTGCATTGCTTTCCCTTCTGTCTGCATTGCTTTCCCTTCTGTCTCTGTTTATGTCGCACTCTCGTTGCAAGCGACGCAGGGTGACAGTTCTAGTTGTGTGTCCTCTGGGACTTGTAGTTCCATCTTTGCCGGGAGATAGAGTGTTAAATCCTGTTGATGTTTGCTCCCTGATGTGTGCTCTGGGTGGAGCCGCAGGCTATTTAAGCTCCTGGATGCCTGCTGCCCACTGCCAGTTACAGTCAGACTTGCTTCTGTGGGCAGGCCTGAGGTTGAGCTTAGGTTTTGGGCTTTGCTATCTTTTTATGGTTTTGTCCCTACACCAATTCCTGGTTCTGGCCCGGCTTCCAGATCATTCTCTTGTCTCTGGTTTGATACCCTGGATGGCAGCTCTTCTGTGTAAATGATCCAGTGGAATCCATTGTAAGACAAGATCCCTGCACAACAGTTTAAAGGTGGAGGCTGGGATTCTGCATGATGGATCATGCCTGCTGAAGGCAACCAATGCCAGAATCACGCCAGCGTCTAGGTGGGCCTGAGTATGCCCACCTGGGCGCACAGGTATTTCCCAATAATTTTGCAAAATTTCTGTTACTTGTCTAGAAAATCACCTTTTTGATTTGTGGCTTTAACACTAATTATGTGGCTTGAGATCTTGATTTTCCTAAGTCATTGATGTTTCACCTCTCACCCATGGTATGGTGAGATGTCACTAATGAGGTGGCCCTGCTTGGTAGTAACTTACTTTAAAAAAAAAAAACAAAAAAAAAACTGTCCACCACCAGAACGGACAGGCTGCTTTTTGTTAATAAAATGATGGTTGCCACAGATCATTTGATTATTGGGAGCTTAAAGGGGTATTATTGTCTCGACCACGCACCACAATTGTGGGTTTCCAGGGCAATGGGGTACTCAGAGCCGAGCCCGTGGAAGTCTATGGGATTGTCACAGGTAGCGGTGGCTCGGTCTGTGGCCCTGGCGGTCAGGCGTATGTTGGGGGGTATATTTACAGGGGATATATATATACAGTTCGTGACGCCACCTGTAGTCTCTGGTAATTTGTACCAGCGCTGCTGTAGATCTCTGAGGGGATGGTGAGGCAGCTAGATGTCGGGTCCCCTACAGGTGGGACTCTTCCCTCAGGTCGATGGTTATGATGGGGTAGTGCAGGAATGCAATCAAATAACACAGTCTCACACATCAGCGTCTTTCCATACCTTTACTTCAAGTTGTTCAGGCAGGTCCCAGGGAGGCTGATGGGGTTGATGGAGGATGAGCTTTGAGGCAACGGCTAAGCAAGTTAGGGGCCTCCTTTACTTTCCAATGATGATGAGTACAACCAGCATGAAGCGTAGTTCCCTCTATAATCTCCAGCTATTCCAAAGCTGTGCTGCCCGGTCAGTTTTGTGGTTGGAGCCTTCTTCTGAGAGAGCTGAGTTCCAATTCCTGTCGTGCACTGACTCAAGGTTCTCACTCTCCCTGACCCCAGTTACGTACTGACTCTTCAGGGGCTGCTTTCCGTTACCTAAGGTCCGGTAAGCCTCTGGGTTTCCTACCACCATGCATGAAGCTATGGTGATGCTTCGGTCTCCAGTGACCGGTAACAATGTGCAGGTATTCTATACCGATGGCACTTTTCTGTTCTCTTCCACTATGCCCTTCGATTTGCTCAGACTCTCAACAGATGTCTCAGTCCGTCCTCTAGTGGGGCACAGCTCTGACCAGGCTGAGGTGAACTGGCTCACCTTTACTGGACTCCACTTTCTGAACTGCACAAAGACTGCACTTCCTAACTCTTTCGAGTCACTGACTGAACTCTACTCAGACTACTCAGCACTCCCCTCCACACCCCTGCTGGGTGTGTCCGAAGTGTACGTGATATCATGGAGAGCCCTTAACCGTTACCTCTCCACTCATCCTCCTGGTATTGTGTACCAGGGCTACACATTCCCCCATGGTAAACGACAGCACTCCCGGGCTGTGAAATACAAGAGACATTTTTGTTTATGCATTAAACATCAACATTAAACATTAATTCGTCCCATCCGGGAGGTAAGGATGTCTTGAACGTTGCTAACAACACATTGAATATAGAAAAAATACGAAATATTAAATAAACATGTTCATAAATAAACGACAATATTCTTGTGAAGGACCCGCACCAAACCTTCAACGTGGGTCCTGGGTGGGCTGCAGGACATCCGAATGCAGACCTCACTCAGTGCCTCACCACACGGGTTTTATGTTCAGAGGTAAGTCAAGGCTTCGTGTGAAACCATTAAAAGGCACCTTAGTGCAACTATTTACAAGATAAGTTCTGGGCTGGCACAGTCCTCAGCCTCTGAGTCCATTATAAGACACCATAAGGAAAAGACACATATATATATACTTTTTACAATATTCACATTAATTTGTTATAATTACTGCTGGTATCGAATGGGTAACTTCCCTTTTGTGATTCGCTCTGATCTACGTGGAGTAGCTTCAGGTATATTAAGTTGCGATCTGTCTACACTGCGTAACGGCAAACTATAGAACTGCCTCAATCTTTCTATGGATCTGGCAAGCGTACTGATGGCTGGGCGGTGTGAGTCAGCTTCACCAGGGGATCCCATAGTATGGGGCGCTGCTTCAGATGATCCTTCTTGAGATTCCGTAGGTTGAGGTGTTGCTGGAATGGGTAACTCCTGAACTGGCTCAACTGGTACCACGGGCATAACTGGAGGTAGAACTTCCTCTGGTGGCTGATAAAACTGCAATACTGGAATTATTACAGCATCTCCCAGTCTGGGCCAATCCGCAGGAAAATCTCCCAGATCCGTGTGTATGACCTCTTCCTTCCTTTCTTCTTGATTGATGACAGGGTTCTTTTCACAACGCTTTAAGGGTTCTGGACACAATTTCAAATGGTCTCTGGACACAGTGGTTATTGTTCTTCCTCCGTCCTTACTAATGATACAAACTTTTCTGTTGTCATATTTAGAATCTTGTACAACGTAGGGTTCTTGTTCCCACTGGTTATCCAATTTGTGCATCTTCCTTTTTCTTTTAATACCACTTCTCCAGGCATCAAAGGCTTGGCAGGAGCATTTCTGTTGTAAATATCTTCCTGTTTCTCCCGTACCTTGTTGAGACTTTCCTCTACACAGATTTGCACTCTTCTGTACTGCTCTTGCCGATTTGTGTCCCAATTTTCAACGGCGTCGTCTGCCTCCGGTTCTACTACTCCAAGTTCTAAATCCATTGGTAGTCTTCCGGGCCTTGCTCTCATAAGATAGGCTGGAGTGCAGTTAGTAGAACTTACAGGTATATGGTTATACAAATCAACCAAATCAGGTAGTAAGTCCGGCCATCGATTTCTGTCTTCCAACGGTATGGATCTCAACAATTCAAGGACAATATGGTTCATTTTTTCACAAAGACCGTTGGTTTGAGGGTGGTATGGCGTTGTTCTAATTTTCTTGCACCCGTACATGTGACAGAATTCCTTGAATAAATCAGCTTCGAAAGCAGGTCCTTGATCGGTTAATACTTGCTCCGGATACCCATGCGGTCTGCAGAAACTTGCTTGAAAGGTTTTCGCGGCCGTCACTGCGGTCTGATCCTTAACTGGAACAACCACCAGAAATCTGGAGTAATGGTCCACCATGGTCAGGGCGTATGAGTATCCAGATCTACTTGGCGACAGTTTGACATGGTCCAGGGCCACAATCTCCAAGGGACGAGTCGTCCGGATAGGTTGCAGGGGTGCCTTCTGACTACCGTAGTCCTTTCTTCTGAGACCACAGGGTCCACAGTTCCGACACCACCTCTCGATGGAGCTGCGCATCCCTACCCAGTAGAACCGGCATCTCAACAGGGTCTCCAGCTTTCTCCAGCCAAAGTGTCCTGCTTGATCGTGGTATGCTTCCAACACCATTGGGACGTCTGCCTTGGGGACCACGATTTGCCAGACCATCTCATGGGTTCTGGGGTTGACGTATCTCCTGCACAACTTCTCACGGTATAAGAACAACCTGCTTTTCTCGTTCCACAGGAGCTTGGCTGACATAGGTGCATCCTTTTCCAAAGAGGAGCCTTCCTGTCTTAACAACTCCTTGATGCGGCTGACCACTGGATCACTGTCCTGAGTCTCTTTCCAGCTGTGATGGGGTAAAGGATTTAATGTTGCACCATACTGCTTTCTGTTGACTCGATGCTCGTGGACTACCCCATTTCGATGGAACGCAGGTAGCTCAATTTCTTCCAGGTCGTCCGATTCTTCTTCCGTATCAGAGTCATGCGGCATTCGGGACAATGCGTCAGCATTAGCATTCTTTCGACCTGCCCGATACTTGATAGTAAACTGGTAATTGGACAACCGAGCCATCCATCGCTGCTCCATGGCACCCAGCTTGGCGGTTTCCAGGTGCGTTAATGGGTTGTTATCTGTAAACGCAGTGAACCGATTGGAGGCCAGATAGTGCTTAAATCTTTCAGTAATGGCCCAGACCAGCGCCAGAAACTCCAGCTTGAAGCTGCTATAATTTTCCGGATTCCTTTCAGTTGGCCTGAGTTTTCTGCTGGCATATGCGATGACTTTTTCTTGGCCATTCTGCTTCTGACTGAGAACTGCTCCCAACCCTTCATTACTGGCGTCGGTGTACAACAGGAACGGTTGGCTGTAATCAGGATAGGTTAAGATCTCATCACCTGTAAGGATCTCTTTCATCTTTTGGAATGCTTCAGCCTGTTCCTTACCCCAATTAAAGGGAGGGTTTCTGCTCTTTAAGGATTGTCCTACCAGGAGGTCCTGTAAAGGAGCTGCCTTCTTCGTGTAATCTTTCACGAACCTTCTGTAGTAACCCGTTAGTCCCAGGAACTGTCGCACTTCCTTAAGGTTCTTCGGCTCCGGCCACTTCTGGATGGCAGTGACTTTCTCTGGGTCCGGCGCTACTCCTTCCGAACTGACGATGTGCCCCAAGTATTGTACCTTCTGCTTGAGTAGATGGCATTTTGAGGGTTTCAACTTCATCCCGTACCTGGACAGAGACTCAAATACTTCTGCCAGGTGCTTCAGATGGTCCTCATATGTCTTGGAATACACGATGACGTCGTCTAGGTATAGCAGCACGGTTTCAAAATTGAGATGTCCCAGACAATTTTCCATCACTCTCTGAAATGTTCCTGGGGCACTGCTGAGCCCAAACGGCATTCTGTCGAACTCACAGAGCCCCATTGGGGTGGTGAAAGCCGTTTTCTCACGATCCTCCTCAGCCACAGCCACTTGCCAGTATCCACTAGTCAGATCAAGGGTAGAAAAGTAGTTAGCCGTTTTCAGAGCAGCTAATGATTCCTCTATGCGTGGTAACGGGTATGCATCCTTGTGTGTTATGCGGTTCACCTGCCTGTAATCCACACACATTCTCATACTACCATCTTTCTTTTTAACCAGAACTAGAGGGGCTGCCCAGGGGCTACAACTATCCCTTATCACCCCAGCTTTCTTCATATCATGCAACATTTCTTTAGCCTTCTGATAATGAGCTGGAGGTATGGGCCTATACCGCTCTTTGATGGGAGGATGACTGCCTGTAGGGATATGATGTTGTACTCCCTTAATTATCCCAAAATCAAGTGGATTCTTGCTAAACACTTGGGCGTACTCTTGCACCACCCGTAATACCCCTTGCTTCTGGTGAGCGGGAGTGGTGTCCGTCCCAACATGGAGTTGCTGACACCATTCCGCCACCTGAGTTGCTGGGTCATTGTCCTCCGCTATTTGACAGGAGTCTAAGGACTCAGCCGGGAGAATAGAATTATTATCAACAGCATGTAGTTTAGCAATGGTTGCGTAACGGGGTAAGTTTACCTCATCATCTCCCCAATTGAGAAGCCGTACCGGTACTCTTCCATTCACCACTTCTACTACTCCTCTAGCAGTCATAAGTGTAGGTCTATGTTCTGAATGGTGGGGTTCTACTACAGCTTGGTAATTCTGTCCTCTCAGACCTATGGCTGCCCTGCACCAAATGATCATTTCACTCATTGGGGGTATCACAATAGGATCCGAGTCAGTGACCCGTACATTACCAATTTCGCCGTCTGTAAGCTTCGCTTGCTGCTGACACACCAGGGCCCGGATCTCTCTTTGGATTACTCCTCTCTGCCTTGGTCGGGCAATCTCAGCGAGCTGTTGGAGCAAGAACACAACTTCTCCCAAACAATTACCGATAATGTTAGTACCCAAAATTATATTTAAACCGTTCTCCTCATTTACAGTCTTTACTACCAGAAGCCCCTGGTCTTTCAACTCCTCTCTGCCCACCTTTACATCTACACATTTTGTCCCAAGTACTTCTACAGGAAGACCATTAGAAGCATACACGGTAAAGTCAGAGCTCGGGGGTTTAAGACTGTCCATTGACCAGTACTTAGTATAGAGGGCATCAGGAATTAGGGTCACCTGGGACCCAGTGTCTAACAATGCCGGAACTGCAATACCATCTAAGATGATAGACAGGTAGGGTCGCCCACCCACATACCTGCGGTTCCAGTCTAGGGGGCCTGACGGGTATTCTCCTGGGTGTTGGCCCTCGGACCCAGGTTCTGCCCGTTTAAAGGACACTGTGGAGACAGATGACCTTTCCGGTTGCATCGGTAACAGATGATCTCTCGACGAGGAGGGTGTTGATCAGAGGTCGCTCCTGGGGGTGGCGTTGTCCTCCTCCGGGGGGGCGACGTCTTCTTTCTTCTCCGGTGCATCCACGGGACATCTTCTGGGCAGTCTGCTAACAAGATCTTCCCTTCTTCCTCTTTCCGCAGTTGCAGGGCACTCATTACAGCAGCCAGATTTTTAGTCAGCTGGCGCACCTCTGAGCGCAGACAATCCAATTCACTAGGAGGGGTCACCTGCGCTTTGGCTTCGGCCACTAACGGGGAAAAGGGGTTTACTGCCGGTTCCAGAGTGACTTCAGCCTGATGATGTTGGGTTGCCACCTCAAGTTTGCCCAGGGGCCGCAGCCCTTTTATTGCCATGTCTTTTAGGGCATCAAAGGTAGCATCCGGATGATCTAAGGACCACCAGTTTACAGTTCTGCGTTCCTCTTGGGATCTCAATCCCTGTATAAATTGTTCTTTCAGCATTTTATTCTCATCAATAGCATTTAAATTATTAACCTGCTTAAGAGCTCTCAGGGCTCCTTGTAGTCGGCAAGCGTAGTCCCGGATGCTGTCACCTGGCTGTTGTGAACAGTGATAGAAGGCCATCCGGAGATCCGTTTCTGTGCGGTCTTCAAATATGGCATGCAGCTTAAGGAAGATCGCAGGTACCGACTCCTGATCAACGGTATCCCAAGTCTCCACTTCCCTCTCCGCAGCGCCAGTTAGCTGCCCTATTAGCACAGCAGCTTTTTGTCTCTCAGGCATGGAGTACATTTCTAGGATGCTGCATAACTTCCGCTTGAAGCCTGCTAATGTGCCTGGCTCACCGCTGTACTGGGGAAGCCATTTCGCCCCAGGCATATATGGGAGCGTTAGTGGCATGATCGGGACTACCGGACTGGGTGCTGGACCTGCACCCCCATCTGGCGCTACAATACCAGACGGTGCGGGATTGGGGACTCCGGCTGGGGCCGCACTGTCAGCCGGTTGTTGTGACATCTTAGCGCCCCCTTGGTTAAACGGAGCCTACCGGTTTCAGATGCTGCTACTTCACAGGCACAGCAGTGGGAACAGGACCTTCGTCGCAGGCGCTCTGATATCAAAGCGTTCACTTCCTGTTGCAGGACCTGCCGCTGAGTCAGAGCCGGGGGCGTGTCCAAGACTTTGCGCGCTCTTTCAGGTACGCCCACCTTCTTCTCCAGCGCCTTAGGGCGCGAATCTGGCGGCAAATATGGCGGTATTTGGCGCCAAACAACAGCAACAGTCTTTTTCGCCAAAACACTCCACAAGCACACAGGGCTCGCAATGCTGCAAGTTTCGTATCCTGTTCGTGACGCCAATTTTTGTCTCGACCACGCACCACAATTGTGGTTTCCAGGGCAATGGGGTACTCAGAGCCGAGCCCGTGGAAGTCTATGGGATTGTCACAGGTAGCGGTGGCTCGGTCTGTGGCCCTGGCGGTCAGGCGTATGTTGGGGGGTATATTTACAGGGGATATATATATATACAGTTCGTGACGCCACCTGTAGTCTCTGGTAATTTGTACCAGCGCTGCTGTAGATCTCTGAGGGGATGGTGAGGCAGCTAGATGTCGGGTCCCCTACAGGTGGGACTCTTCCCTCAGGTCGATGGTTATGATGGGGTAGTGCAGGAATGCAATCAAATAACACAGTCTCACACATCAGCGTCTTTCCATACCTTTACTTCAAGTTGTTCAGGCAGGTCCCAGGGAGGCTGATGGGGTTGATGGAGGATGAGCTTTGAGGCAACGGCTAAGCAAGTTAGGGGCCTCCTTTACTTTCCAATGATGATGAGTACAACCAGCATGAAGCGTAGTTCCCTCTATAATCTCCAGCTATTCCAAAGCTGTGCTGCCCGGTCAGTTTTGTGGTTGGAGCCTTCTTCTGAGAGAGCTGAGTTCCAATTCCTGTCGTGCACTGACTCAAGGTTCTCACTCTCCCTGACCCCAGTTACGTACTGACTCTTCAGGGGCTGCTTTCCGTTACCTAAGGTCCGGTAAGCCTCTGGGTTTCCTACCACCATGCATGAAGCTATGGTGATGCTTCGGTCTCCAGTGACCGGTAACAATGTGCAGGTATTCTATACCGATGGCACTTTTCTGTTCTCTTCCACTATGCCCTTCGATTTGCTCAGACTCTCAACAGATGTCTCAGTCCGTCCTCTAGTGGGGCACAGCTCTGACCAGGCTGAGGTGAACTGGCTCACCTTTACTGGACTCCACTTTCTGAACTGCACAAAGACTGCACTTCCTAACTCTTTCGAGTCACTGACTGAACTCTACTCAGACTACTCAGCACTCCCCTCCACACCCCTGCTGGGTGTGTCCGAAGTGTACGTGATATCATGGAGAGCCCTTAACCGTTACCTCTCCACTCATCCTCCTGGTATTGTGTACCAGGGCTACACATTATCGTCTCCAAGATCCTATCCCAATCCAGTTAGAAATGTATAGTTCTTCTGATTAGCTATGTTACTTAACCCATGTGCAGAGTGTTTCAGTAGCTTAGGTATCCATGGTTATGACAACTCTTAGTTAGAGGTTGTAAGTGTGGATATCTAAGCTACAGAAATGCCCTGCATATGGTGAACCAGGAGAGCTATACTACATTTCTAGTTGAAGGCATTTGTTAATATTGTTTTACCTTCCTTGCTGCTGGTTTTGTAGTCTGCCTGTTGGTAACAGCTTAATTTCAGAGGGGGTATATTACTTGATACACATAAAGGGTGAGTGGTGACAATATTTCACACCTGAGGGTCACTATCAGGATTTTTTTTCTTCCTTTTACCCCTTCCCTATGGACATACCACTATACGTTCATGCAAAGGTCACGGTCTGTGATTACTCATACAGAAGCTTAACACCATAAAGTTGGAAATGTAAACTGTTTTTCATCACATGCCTGAAGTGTGAAAAAATGATCAGCCATAAATAAAGCTGCTGTCCCTGAAAACATAATCTTGTCCTGTAATCGGCATAAAAGTAAAAGCTATAGCTCTCAGGATATTGTGATGCAAAAGGTATTTTATCTAAAGTTTTTGTGTAAAAGCAAGAAAACAAACAGTAACTCTTCACCTGCTGTGGACTTGTTAATACTGCGATCTTTGTGAGGCAGAATTAAGGCTCGATGCACATTTATCCTGCACTCTACAATGAGCGCTTACACCGAAGTTTCCGTGTAAATCTTTGAAATATGTGATTCAGACAGAATCTTTGCCATAAGATTCCCTATAATGAGGCAGATGGAGGCACGGTGGATGCCATAGGACCTGTGATATGGCGGCGTCTGTCTGCTGCCTCATAGCGAATGAATCCACAAGCGTTTAATCTTAATCACTTAATTCAGAGATGTAGATGGAAACCCTGATGTAAGCGCTCAGTGTAGAGCGCAGGATAAATGTTAACTGATCCATATGTTATACCCCAAAATGGTACCAGTAAAAGTTTAAGCTCAACCCACGAATCAAACCCCACGCAAGGACATCATCTTGGAAAGAAATCAAGTGACATTTGCATTTCCTTATGCCTCCTCCCTTCTGAGCCCCAGTGTGCCAAACCACAGCAGCATTATTCTAGCTGTCAAGATCCCGTCTGGGTTGGAGCCGATGTTACTGCAAACACTAGGGGAAGCAGAGGCAGGTAACGTAGTCAGGTGGCAGCCGGAGGTCGGTACACAGGAAAGGCAGTTCGGTAGCAGAGGAGCAGGCAGATAACGTAGTCAGGTGGCAGCCGGAGGTCGGTACACAGGAAAGGCAGTGTTTGTAGCAATGGATCAGGCGGAGAGCGTAGTCAGAAGGGCAGGCCGAGGTCAGTTCACAGGAGAGCAGTGTTTGTAGCAATGGATCAGGCGGAGAGCGTAGTCAGAAGGGCAGGCCGAGGTCAGTTCACAGGAGAGCAGTGTTTGTAGCAGCAGTAACAGCAGGAAACGCTTGACTAAAGGCTAAGAGCACAATAATCTCACAATGACACACCCACAGGGCCAGGTTTATATAGGGCGTGTAATTGGCAATCAGAGGCCAAACGAGAGAGCACTGGGTGAAGCCGATCAGGAAGAACAGTCAATGGTATCTGGGTTCAGCAAGGAACTTTGTAGCCAGCAGAATAGCTCAGATGGCAGAGCTGCTGGCCGGTGAACAAGAGACACTGGGTTTGATTCCTGACAGTACTCCCCTCCTTCCAGGATGGCCTCTGGACATCTCAGGAGCTGGCTTATCTGGGTACCTCTGATGAAAGGCTCTTGTAAGTCCAGGAGCATGGACGTTGTCCTTTGGTTCCCATGAATTTTCCTCTGGTCCGTAACCTTCCCACTGCACCAGATACTGCAGTTTACCTCTGAATTTTCGGGAGTCCAGAATCTTATCCACAATGTATTCTTCTTCACCACGGATCCTTTCTGGCGGAGGAGGTGGCTGAATTCTTCCTGGAAACGGGTTTTCACAGAAGGGTTTGAGCAAGGATATGTGAAATACTGGATGAATCTTTAGATTGTTGGGAAGTTTTAAACGAAAAGCAACCTGGTTAATTTTTGCAGAAATTTGAAAAGGTCCAATGAATTTCTGACCCAATTTGGAGGATGGCACATGTGTCTTAAGGTTTTTAGTGGACAGCCAAACTTTGTCTCCAATCTGAAGAGCAGGGGGCACTCTCCGATGTTTATCTGCCGCTTCCTTATATCTTTCCTGGATCTTGAGTAACATCTCTGATAGTTCCTTCTGGGACTCCTGTAATTTTGCAAGCCTGTCATTAACAGCAGGAATGGGAGTGTTTACTGACAGATTAGGGATAAATACTGGATGTAATCCATAGTTAGCGAAAAATGGGGTTTGAGATGTAGCGCTATGTATGGAGTTGTTGTAGGCAAACTCTGCTGTTGGTAAATAGTCCACCCAGTCATCCTGAAGATAGGAAATAAAGCAACGGAGGTATTGCTCCAAAGTCTGGTTCGTTCTCTCCGTCTGGCCATTGGACTGAGGATGGAAAGCAGTAGAAAGATTCACAGTGACTCCCAAGGCTGTACAGAAACTCTTCCAAAAATTTGACGTAAACTGAACGCCTCTGTCAGACACCACGCTGTCAGGAATTCCATGTAACCTGAATACCTCTTTAACCCCTTCACCCCCAAGGGTGGTTTGCACGTTAATGACCGGGCAATTTTTACAATTCTGACCACTGTCTCTTTATGAGGTTATAACTCTGGAACGCTTCAACGGATCTTCGCGATTCTGAGATTGTTTTCTCGTGACATATTGTACTTCACGTTAGAAGTAAAATTTCTTCGATATAACTTGCGTTTATTTTTGAAAAAAACGCAAATATGGCGAAAATTTTTAAAATTTTGCAATTTTCAAACTTTGAATTTTTATTCTCTTAAAACAGAGAAATATATCACACAAAATAGTTAAGAAATAACATTTCCCACATGTCTACTTTACATCAGCACAATTTTGGAACCAAAATTTTTTTTTGTTAGGAAGTTATAAGGGTTAAAAGTTGACCAGCGATTTCTCATTTTTACAACAAAATTTACAAAGCCATTTTTTTTAGGGACCACCTCTCATTTGAAGTCACTTTGAGGGGTCTATATGGCAGAAAATACCCAAAAGTGACACCATTCTAAAAACTGCACCCCTCAAGGTACTCAAAACCACATTCAAGAAGATTATTAACCCTTCAGGTGCTTCACAGGAACTAAAGCAACGTGGAAGGAAAAAATGAATATTTAACTTTTTAGCCACAAAAATGATCTTTTACAAACTTTTTTTTTATTTTCACAAGGGTAAAAGGAGAAAATGGACAGATAAGGTTGTTATGCAATTTCTCCTGAGTACGCCAATACCCAATATGTGGGGGAAAACCACTGTTTGGGCACACGGCAGAGCTCGTAAGGGAAGGAGCGCCGTTTGACTTTTTCAAACTAAAATTGGCTGGAATTGAGATTGGACGCCATGTCGTGTTTGGAGAGCCCCTGATGCGCCTAAACAGTGGAAACCCCCACAAGTGACACCATTTTGGAAACTAGACCCCCTAAGGTACTTCTCTAGATCTGTTGTGAGCACTTTGAACCCCCAAGTGTTTCACAAAAGCTTATAATGCCTGGGTGTGAAAAAAAAAAAAAAACAATTTTCCACAAAAATGATTTTTTAGTCCCAAATTTTTGAATTTTCCCAAGGAAATTTGACCCCAAAAGTTGTTGTCCAATTTGTCCTGAGTACGCTGATACCCCATATGTGGGGGGGGGAACTGTTTGGGTGCACGGCAGGGCTTGGAAAGGAAGTAGTAACGTTTTGGAATGCAGACGTTGATGGGGGTCATGTTCCGTTTGCAGTGCCCCAGATGAGCCTAAACAGTGGAAACCCCCACAAGTGACCCCATTTTGGAAACTATACCCCTAAGGAACTTATCTAGATCTTTGGTGAGCACTTTGAACCCCCAAGTGCTTCACACAAGTTTATAATGCCCGGGCATGAAAATAAAAAATCCTATTTTTTTCCCACAAAAATTATCTTTTAGTCACTAATTTTTTATTTTCTCAAGGGTAACAGGAGAAATTGGACCACATAAGTTGTTGTCCAATTTGTCCTGAGTACGCTGATACCCCATATGTGGGTGGGAACCACTGTTTGGGCGCACGGCAGAGCTCGGAATGGAAGGAGCACCATTTGACTTTTTCCAACCAAAATTGGCTGGAATTGAGATTGGATGCCATGTTGCATTTGGAGAGCCCCTGATGTGCCTAAACAGTGGAAACCCCCCACAAATGACCCCATTTTGGAAACTAGACCCCCTAAGGAACTTTTCTAGATCTTTGGTGAGCAATTTGAACCCCCAAGTGCTTCACACAAGTTTATAACGTAGAGCCGTAAAATTTAAAAATCATATTTTTTCCACAAAAATTATCTTTTCACCCCAATTTTTATTTTTCCAAGGGTAACAAGACTCCAAAAGTTATTGTGCAATTTGTCCTGAGTGCGCTGATACCCCATATGTGGGGGTAAACCACTGTTTGGGTGCATGGCAGAGTTTGGAAGGGAAGGAGCGCCGTCTGACTTTTTCAATGCAGAATTGGCTGGACGCCATGTCGTGTTTGGAGAGCTCCTGATCTGCCTAAACAGTGGAAACCCCCATAAATGACGCCATTTTGGAAACTAGACCCCTCAAGGAACTTATCTAGATGTGTGGTGAGAACTTTTAACCCCCAGGTGTTTCACTAAAGTTTATAACGTACAGCCGTAAAATAAAAAATCTTTTTTTTTTTTACAAAAATGATTTTTTCGTCCCCAATATTTTATTTTCACAAGGGTAACAGAAGAAATTGGAACCCAAAAGTTGTTGTCCAATTTGTCCTGAGTACGCTGATACCCAATATGTGGGAGAAAACTACTGTATGGGCGCACGTCAGGGCTCGGAAGGGAAGTAGTGACGTTTTGGATTGCAGACTTTGATGGAATGGTCTGGGGGCGTCATGTCACATTTGGAGAGCCTCTGATGCACCTATACAGTGGAAACCCCCCACAAGTGACCCCATTTTGGCAAATAGACCCCACAAGGAACTTATCTAGATGTGTGGTGAGCACTTTGAACCCCGAAGTGCTTCACAGAAGTTTATAACGTACAGCCGTAAAAATAAAAAATCTTTTTTTTTTTTTACAAAAATGATTTTTTCGCCCCCAATATTTTATTTTCACAAGGGTAACAGAAGAAATTGGAACCCAAAAGTTGTTGTCCAATTTGTCCTGAGTACGCTGATACCCAATATGTGGGAGAAAACTACTGTATGGGCGCACGTCAGGGCTCGGAAGGGAAGTAGTGACGTTTTGGATTGCAGACTTTGATGGAATGGTCTGGGGGCGTCATGTCACATTTGGAGAGCCCCTGATGCACCTATACAGTGGAAACCCCCCACAAGTGACCCCATTTTGGCAAATAGACCCCACAAGGAACTTATCTAGATGTGTGGTGAGCACTTTGAACCCCGAAGTGCATCACAGAAGTTTATAACTTACAGCCGTAAAAATAAAAAATCTTTTTTTTTTTTACAAAAATTATTTTTTTTGCCCCCAATATTTTATTTTCACAAGGGTAACAGGAGAAATTGGACCCCAAAAGTTGTTGTCCAATTTGTCCTGAGTACGCTGATACCCAATATGTGGGAGAAAACTACTGTATGGGCGCACGTCAGGGCTCGGAAGGGAAGTAGTGACGTTTTGGATTGCAGACTTTGATGGAATGGTCTGGGGGCGTCATGTCGCATTTGGAGAGCCCCTGATGCGCCTAAACAGTGGAAACCCCCACAAGTGACCCCATTTTGGAAAATAGACCCCACAAGGAACTTGTCTAGATGTGTGGTGAGCACTTTGAACCCCGAAGTGCTTCACAGAAGTTTATAACGCACAGCCGTAAAAATAAAAAATCTTTTTTTTTGCAAAAATGATTTTTTTGCCCCAATATTTTATTTTTACAAGGGTAACAGGAGAAATTGGACCCCAAAAGTTGTTGTCCAATTTGTCCTGAGTACGCTGATATCCAATATGTGGGAGAAAACTACTGTATGGGTACACGTTGGGGCTCGGAAGGGAAGTAGTGACGTTTTGGATTGCAGACTTTGATGGAATGGTCTGGGGGCGTCATGTCGCATTTGGAGAGCCCCTGATGCACCTAAACAGTGGAAATCCCCAACAAGTGACCCCATTTTGGAAAATAGACCCCACAAGGAACTTATCTAGATGTGTGGTGAGCGCTATGAAGCCCCAAGTGCTTCACAGAAGTTTATAATGTACAGCCGTAAAAACAAAAAAATATTTTTTTTTGTACAAAAATGATATTTTCGCCCCCAGTTTTTTATTTTCCCAAGGGTAGCAGAAGAAATAGGACAAATTGCACAATAACTCTTGGGGTCCAGAGTACGCTGATACCCCATATGTGGGGATAAACTACTGTTTGGACGCATGGCAGAGCTGAGAAGTGAAGGAGCACCGTTTGACTTTTTCAACGCAGAATTGGCTGGAATTGAGATCAGACGCCATGTCACATTTGGAGAGCCCTGATGTGCCTAAACAGCGGAAACCCCCCAATTCTAACTCCAACCCTAACCCCAACACACCCCTAACCCTAGTCTCAACCCTAACCACAAACCTAACCCTAACACACCCCTAATCCCAACCCTAACCCTAATCCTAACTTTAGCGCCATCCCTAACCCTAACTTTAGCCGCAACCCTAACCCTAACCCTAATGGGAAAATGGAAATAAATACTTTTTTTTAATTTTATTATTTTTCCCTTACTAAGGGGGTGATAAAGGGGGGTTTGATTTACTATTTATAGCGGGTTTTTATGATTGGCAGCTGTCACGCTAAAAGACGCTTTTTATTGCAAAAATAGTTTTTGCATCATCACATTTTGAGAGCTATAATTTTTGCATATTTTGGCCCACAGAGTCATGTGAGGTCTTATTTTTTGCGGGACGAGTTGACGTTTTTATTGGTACCATTTTTTTTATATCGGTCTTTTTGATCGCGTGTTATTCCACTTTTTGTTCGGCGGTATGATGATAAAGCATTGATTTTTTGCTTCGTTTTTTTTTTTTTAAGGGGTTCACTAAAGGGGTTAACTAGTGGGACAATTTTATAGGGGGGTCGTTACGGACGCGGCGATACCAAATATGTGTACTTTTATTGCTTTGTTTTTTTTATTTATAGGAAGAAGTGAATTTATTGGGGAATATATATTTTTTTTTTATTTAGTTTGGATTTTTTTTTATAACACGTTTATTTTTATTTTTTTAACTTTTTTACTTTGTCCCAGGGTGGGACATCACAGTATTTTATCAGATCGCTGGTGTGACAGTGTGCACAGCACTCTGTCACACCAGCGATCGCACAGGCATAGATGCAGGCTTCTCAGTGCCTGCTCTCGGCAGGCACTGAGGTAGCCGCCTCCCTCCAGGACCCCGGCGCCATCTTGGATCCGGGTCCTGGGAGGGAGGAAGCCCTCAGAACAGCGCGATCACATCGCGCTGCTCTGAGGGTCTCAGGGGGGCGCGCAGGGAGCCCCCACCCTGCGCGATCCTCCCCTGTGCCCCCAGTACACCGCGATCATGTTTGATCGCGGTGTGCAAGGGGTTAATGTGCCGGGAGCGGTCCGTGACCGCTCCTGACACACAGTCATGGGTGTCAGCTGTGATAATCAGCTGACACCCGGCGGCGATTAGCTGCGCTCCCCTCAGGAGCGCAGCTGATCGCCTATGACGTACTATCCCGTCCCCGGTCATACGGGCCCAGGTACCATGGACGGGATAGTACGTCCGATGGCAGTAAGGGGTTAATCATCAGTTCTGCAGTTTTTTCAGCAGTAGGAATTCCTTCCGTTGGGATAAAGTGGGCCATTTTTGTGAGTCGGTCCACTATGACAAGGATGACAGTCATTTGTTTGGAAGAGGGTAGTTCCACAATAAAATCCATGGAAATAGATCCCCAAGGCCTGGATGGAACTGGGAGTGGTTGCAGGAGTCCTAGAGGAGACGATCGTGGGGTCTTGTTTCGTGCGCATGTTAAACAGGTTGAAACATATTTCCTCACGTCCTTCCTACAATTAGGCAACCAAAAGAAACGAAGTAGTAAGTCTTGTGTTTTTGCAACTCCAGGATGTCCTGCCAGTTTAGAATCATGGACACTTTTGAGGACTTCAAGGCGAGAAGATTCAGGTACATATATTTTGTGTTTCTGCATCCAAAACCCCTCTTTGAATGAAAGATCGACGTCTTCCGAAGGATGGTTAAGGAAAGAGTCCTCTTGGTACCCATCTTTAATTCTATTACATAGTCCTTTAGAGTGCAATATTCCCAAAAAATTTTTAGGGCCTAGAATTATATCGTCATTACTAGACCTCTCCTGAGGTTCCGAACACATCCTGGACAGAGCATCAGCCTTGCCATTTCTTGAACCAGGCCGATAAGAAATTATAAAATTGAATCTTGAGAAAAATAAGGCCCATCGTGCTTGTCTTGCAGACAATCTTTTTGCTGTACGGAGGAATTCAAGATTCTTGTGGTCCGTGAGGACAGTCACAGGGTGATTGGCACCTTCCAAAAGATGTCTCCACTCGGAGAAGGCAACTTTAATGGCCAACAGTTCTTTATTACCGATGTCGTAGTTTTTTTCTGCAGATGACATGGTGTGGGAAAGAAACGCACATGGGTGAAGTTGCATCTTGTCCCCAACTCGCTGAGACAGAATGGCTCCCACTGCAGAGTCCGAGGCGTCCACTTCGACAGTAAATGGCAATTCAGGATTTGGGTGTACTAACAATGGAGCAGATGTAAAAAGAGTTTTCAACTTGTCAAAAGCCTCCTGTGCCTCCGGAGACCAAAAAAATACTTGGGTCTTTTTTGTTAATGTAGTAATTGGTAGTATGATCCGTGAAAAGTTCTTAATAAATTTTCGGTAAAAATTTGCAAATCCTATGAAACGCTGGACGTCTTTTAAATTTCTTGGAACAGGCCAGTCCACTACAGCATTGATTTTGCTGGGATCCATGCTCAGACCTTCTGGGGAGATGATATATCCCAGAAATTGGATACTGGTTTGTTCAAACTCACATTTTTCAAGTTTAATGTAAAGATGGTTCTCCTGTAGTCGTTCCAAGACTAACTGGACGTGTCTGCGATGCTCTTCCAAGGTGTCTGAAATATCAGAATGTCATCGAGATAAGCCACAACGAATTGATCCAAGAAATCTCGAAATACATCATTAATAAAATGTTGAAAAGTGGCTGGGGCATTGCTAAGGCCAAAGGTCATAACCAGAGATTCAAAATGTCCATATCTCGTTCTGAAGGCGGTCTTCCACTCATCTCCTGGGTGAATCCGTATGAGGTTGTAAGCCCCTCTAAGATCCAGCTTCGTAAAGATTTTCGCAGAACGGAGTCTCTCAAATAGTTCAGGAATCAAGGGTAGCGGGTAGCGATTCTTGACAGTGATATTATTCATCTCTCTGTAGTCAATACATGGCCGCAGAGTGGAGTCTTTCTTTTCAACAAAGAACAGGGGTGCCCCAGCTGGAGATGTGGAATAAAGCCTTTCTCTAAATTTTCATCCAGGAACTTTCTTAATACCTTCAATTCAGGTTCGGAAAGATTGTAAATCCGTCCAAATGGAATGGTTGCTCCTGGCAGCAATTCAATGGGACAGTCGTAAGGACGGTGAGGAGGTAATTGATCTGCTTTCTTCTTACTGCAGACATCAGAGAACTGTTGATATTGAGGTGGTAGTTTCTCTTCCTTCTCATGCGAAATCTCAGAGATTTGGACTTGTTGGAGAACAGGGGGTTCCTTATGACAATTATTCTTAACAGTAGTCAGATGGAAAGGTGATGGTCCTTGATGCCCAGTTGATAGAAGGGTTATGGACTGAAAACCAGGGGATCCCTAGAATAACCGGAAATTTCGGAGACGAAATAAGGTGGAAACTGACAGCTTCATGATAATCCGGTTCGATACAAATCTCCAGTTCGATTGTCTCATGCGTGACAGGTCCAGAAGACAAGGGTGATCCATTCACAGTTTCCATTTCAATTGGTGTGGATTTGGTCCTACTGGAAATATTATTATCACGTGTAAATTTTAAGTCCATAAAATTTCCTCCTGCTCCCGAATCCAACAGGGCAGAGCATTGTATTTTTTGGGTGCCCATTACAAACTGAATGGGGATTACAAAATGAGATGATGTAGTATGTATTTTGTCTATTTCTGGCGTTACTGATGAGATAGTCTGCAAGATGGAATCCGACTGCTGAGAAAGGTCCATATTGCTGGCAGACCTGTTGTTGGTAAAGGCTATAGTCCTTTTGTTAGGACAGTTGATGGCATAGTGTCCAGGGTCCCCACAATAGAGGCAGAGATGTTCTGCACGTCGCCTCTCCTTCTCCTGTGCAGAGAGTGGTCTTCGGATGACATCGATCTGCATCGGTTCAGACACGCCTTGCGTCTTTTCTTGGTGGTCTGATGCTGGAAATGAGAAGCCAGGGCTATTCCCAAGTGCTCGCAGTCTCTCCTTTCTCCTTTCAGTAAGTCTTTGGTCAATCCGGATACATAGTTGAATAAAGTCCTCCAACTGATCAGGGGTCTCAACCCTGGCAAGCTCGTCTTTCACTGGTTCTGATAACCCTCGTCGAAATTGACTTCTCTGGGTCGCTGAATTCCAGGTAGTATCGGCCACCCAGCGACGGAACTTCGATGTATATTCCGCAACAGAGCGACGTCCTTGGCGCAAATTATGTAATTTGGTTTCTGCTGTGGCACAGCGGTTTGGGTCATCAAAAACTTGATTCATAGCTGTGGTGAAGGCTTCCAGGTCATTAGGAGGTCATAGTCCTTTTCTACATAAGGTGAAGCCCAAGCAAGAGCTTCATCCGTCAGGAGATTTATCATGAAAAAAACTTTCTTCCTCTCACTGGTAAAGGGAGCAGGTTGCATCTGGAAGTATATGCGGCATTGATTGAGGAATCCTCGGTACTGCTGGCGATCCCCACTGAACTTTGCAGGCAGCGGCAGCCGCGCGTTTGATTCGGACCCTGAATTGTGCACGTCCAAAAGTTGTTTTTTGGAGCTCAATTACTTCCTGTTGTAGCACCGTGAAATCAGTTTGTAACTTGGAAAATTTTCCTTGAGAGTCAGTACAAAAACTTTGAAGCTCCGTAACTTGCCGCCTCAGGGTGTTCACAGCGGACTCCATTTTGGCGCGAGATTATTCTGTCAAGATCCCGTCTGGGTTGGAGCCGATGTTACTGCAAACACTAGGGGAAGCAGAGGCAGGTAGCATAGTCAGGTGGCAGCCGGAGGTCGGTACACAGGAAAGGCAGTTCGGTAGCAGAGGAGCAGGCAGATAACGTAGTCAGGTGGCAGCCGGAGGTCAGTTCACAGGAGAGCAGTGTTTGTAGTAATGGATCAGGCGGAGAGCGTAGTCAGAAGGGCAGGCCGAGGTCAGTTCACAGGAGAGCAGTGTTTGTAGCAGCAGGAACAGCAGGAAACGCTTGACTAAAGGCTAAGAGCACAATAATCTCGCAATGACACACCCACAGGGCCAGGTTTATATAGGGCGTGTAATTGGCAATCAGAGGCCAAACGAGAGAGCACTGGGTGAAGCCGATCAGGAAGAACAGTCAATGGTATCTGGGTTCAGCAAGGAACTTTGTAGCCAGCAGAATAGCTCAGATGGCAGAGCTGCTGGCCGGTGGACAAGAGACACTGGGTTCGATTCCTGACACTAGCCAGGAGACCCACCTAACTTACATGGTGTGTGTCTTCAAATGCAGAATGCATGGGGGCGCTACAATGTATGAGCACTACATCAACATACATGAATGTTGTGAATGTTTTAGAAATGAATTCTGAGCAGAAGCTCCCTCTGGTGGTTACAAACAGTACTGAACCATTCAATGAGGATTGGCAATCAGGAATCACAGACTGGCTGGATATAAGGGAGGTTCCCTCCCATCATGGTTGCCGGTGATCAATTGTTCTTGTCTCAACGTTGTTTCCTGGTTCACTTGGAAGCTTGCTGAGTCTTGCCTCTTCTCCTGCTCTCAGATAAGATATTTTCTGTATTTTGTTTTTGTGCTTACCATTTGCATATTTCTCTGCATTTCTGTGAAGTTTGCCAGGTTCCCCTCCCCGGAGGGCTTGGGCTCCTCTCAGTTCCTCTGGAGCCACTGTTATTTGTTCATTTGCCTTTTCCAGTTTTTTCAGTGGCTGCGGCTTAGTTTTGTTACACCAGAGAACTAATTTAGGTGGTAGAGGTCGTGTGATCTCAGGTGTTTTTGCAATTAGTAGCGTTGGCTTTTTTTAGGGTTTTTTTGGATTGCAGTAAGTATCCTTCATATCCTTTTCTGTCTAGGCAGATTGGGCCCCAATGTTTGCTCATACTATTTTCTGTCTGTGTCTGTATTTCCTCTTGTCTGACCGACATTACATGTTTGGGGGCTTCCTTTGTTCTTTGGGGATCTGCTCCGGGGCAGATAGCTTTCCTCTTTCTATCTTTAGGTGTAGTTAACCTCTCAGGCTGTGACGAGGCGTCTAGGAACAACGTAGGAACGCTCCACGGCTGCCTTTAGTTGTGGTTGTTAGTCAGGGTACTGCAATCCAGTAGTTTCCAACCTCTCTGGTGTATTGCCGTTTTTGTCTGCTCTCCTCAGCTACCAAAACATAACAGTATCACCGGCCCAACCGAAAATTATATGGTACTCACAGAAGGGAAAAATAGTGTAGAAAGAAAAAAGGTTGTCAGAGTTGTCAGAGATTTTTTTTTTTTTTTTCTGTTTGTAGCATTTTTTCCCTCTTTTTCTCTGGGTGCTGAGGAGGATTTTTTTTTCTCTCTCAATGGAGTTTGCACAGTTGTCTGGCCGTGTGGATCAGCTTGCCACTGAGGTTCGGAGTATTGCTACCTATCTTGCTAGGTTGCCAGTTGTGGAACCCAGGATCCCCATGTCAGATTTCTTTTTGGGGATCGAGCTAAATTTCTGAATTTCAAAAATAACTGTAAGTTGTTTTTTGCCTTAAAACCTAAGTCCTCAGGGAACGCAGCACAGCAGGTTCAAATTGTCATCTCTCTCCTGTGCGGCGATCCTCAGGATTGGGCTTTTTCCCTGACACCTGGGGACCTTGTTTTGAGTAATGTTGATGCATTTTTTTCTGGCTCTGGGGTTATTGTACGATGAACCTAATGTCACTGATCAAGCTGAAAAAACCTTGTTGGCATTAAATCAGGGGCTTGAGGACACTGAGTTGTACTGTCAGAAATTCCGAAAGTGGGCAGTCCTGACCAAATGGAATGATGATGCTTTGGCAGCCCTTTTTCGGAAGGGTCTGTCAGAGAATGTAAAAGATGTTATGGTGGGTTTCCCTGCTCCCTCTGGTCTCAATGATTCTATGTCATTAGCGATTCAAATTGACAGACGTTTGCGTGAGCGTAGAAGTATGCGTGGAATAGTGTTGCCTTGTGAGCCAGATTCTGAACCCATGCAGTGTCATAGAGTGGCTTCTGGGGCACAGCGTCATGAATTTCGAAAACCCAATGGGTTTTGTTTTTACTGTGGTGATGCCTCTCATGCTATTTCAGTCTGCCCTAAGCGGGGAAGACGTTTTGCACGCTCAGTTGTCTTGGGTAGTGTTCAGACTAAATTTCTGTTGACTGTTACCCTGATTTGCTCCCTGTCCACATTTTCTGCTCAGGCTTTTGTTGATTCGGGAGCAGCTATTAACCTGATGGATTTTGATTTTGCTAAACGTTGTGGGTTTCCCTTGATACCCCTACGGAAGTCTATTCCCCTACTGGGGATTGATTCTACCCCTTTGGCTGAGAATAAACCCCAGTTCTCTACTCAGGTGATAATGAGGGTTGAACCTGATCATCAGGAGAGTTGCAAATTTTTGGTGCTGTATAATCTGCATGACATTATTGTACTAGGTTTCCCTTGGTTACAGTCTCATAATCCTGTTTTGGATTGGAAATCTGTGTCTGTGACCAGTTGGGGCTGCCAATGTGTTGATGCCAACACTCCTGTTTTTTCTGCCTCTCCCCAGGCTCAGGATGTTCCTGACTTTTTGACTGATTTTTCTGATGTGTTTAGCGAAAGTAAATCTGCATTCTTGCCCCCCCCCCATAGGAGCTATGACTGCGCTATTGAATTAGTGCCTGGTAGTAAATTCCCTAAAGGTCGCCTTTTTAACTTGTCTGTACCTGAACATGACGCTATGCGGTCTTATATCAAGGAGTCATTGGAGAAGTGTTGTGAATGGGTTAGAAATGAATTCTGAGCAGAAGCTCCCTCTGGTGGTTACAAACAGTACTGAACTATTCAATGAAGATAGTGTAGATTGGCAATGAGGTGTTACAGACTGGTCTTATAAAAGGGAGGTTCCCTCCCATCAGGGTTGGCGGTGATCAATTGTTCTTGTCTCAACTTTGGTTCCTGGTTCACTTGGAAGCCTGCTGTGTCTTGCCTGCATCTTCTGCTAACAGATAAGATATTTTCTGCTTTTATTTTTGTGCTTGCTTTTTGCATTTTGTCCTGCACTTCTGTGGAGGTCAGCCAGGTCCCTTCCGGGGGCTTGTGCTCCTCTCAGTTTATCTGAGCCACTGTTATTTGTTCATTTGCCTTTTCCAGTTTTTTCAGTGGCTGCGGCTTAGTTTTGTTACACCAGAGAACTGATTTAGGTGGTAGAGGTCGTGTGATCTCAGGTGTTTTTGCAATTAGTAGCGTTGGCTTTTTTTTAGGGTTTTTTTTGGATTGCAGTAAGTATCCTTCCTATCCTTTTCTGTCTGGGAAGATTGGGCCCCAACGTTTGCTCTTACTATTTTCTGTCTGTGTCTGTATTTCCTCTTGTCTGGCCGCCATTACATGTTTGGGGGCTTCCTATGTTCTTTGGGGATCTGCTCCGGGGCAGATAGTTTTCCTCTTTCTATCTTTAGGTGTAGTTAGCTTCTCAGGCTGTGACGATGCGTCTAGGACCAACGTAGGTACGCTCCACGGCTGCCTTTAGTTGTGGGGTTAGTCAGGGTACTGCAATCCAGTAGTTTCCAACCTCTCTGGTGTATTGCCGTTTTTGTCTGCTCTCCTCAGCTACCAAAACATAACACATGAATGTGATTTCCAGAAACCAATATGTAGTTTGTTGTAGAGTGAAAATTGCAGTCAAAATCATAATTTCCCCCTCATAGATAAATTCCCAGAGGGGTTTAATTTCCAAAATGGGGTCACTTGAGGGGGGTTTCTTTTCTGGCACTGGGTACTGTGCATGGAGTCTGTAAAAAAAAAAAAAATTTTAGTCACAGCATTTCTTTTGTCCGAAGCCCTTTGTGGCCAAACACCACTATACAGCCACAAAAGGGGTATTGCCATGATCAGGAGGCACTGAAATGAATTATGGGGCTTTTGTAGCAATGTTTCCCTTGTGGGGGGGGAGTGAAATCTTGGACTAAGTTACCACTAAACAGATATATAGATGTAGAGCCCAGCTGCGCTTGGAATCTCATTTCCCAGAGGGATGCACCGAAGGTAATGACCATTAGAGGACCCAATATGCATACACACATCTTCACCAATCCCTAGAGCCACCAGAGGGAGCCTTTTTAGAGTATATAAGGATGGTGAAGACAGAGTTTAGTTTAGTTCTCTCAGAGAGGAGAGAGGAGAGATTTGTCTAGAGTCTAGTCTGAGTCTACGTGGAGAGTAGATCAGTTCTCAGAGAAGAGTTGTTAGTTCTCTTGGAGAGAAGCGAGTAGAGAGTTAGCTCTAGGAGCGAGCACAGATCAGTTAGTCTGCAAAGCCAGGTGCAAGACAGACGGTGAAGACTGATAGCAGCTCCAGGCAGAGCTTGGAAGTAAGAAGAGGGAGAGAGAACAGCTGTTGTTGAAAGAACCTGAAGTCTGCAGCTTGAAGTTTAGTTTAAACGTGTGGAGGCTAGTACAAGTGGAAAGAAGGCCACTCCAGCCTAGTCAGAACTGAGTCAACCGAGTGCAGTTCAGTGAGCAAGCGTGCCGACGCTTTGAGAGTGGTGAAGAAAGAGAGGAAGCAGCCACCTACGGCCAGAGTGTGTTTATGTGAGTGTCGAGTAGGACGAAAGGCGAGTGGATAAGAAGAGAGTGACAGAGGTGGAAATAGCATTGATAGCGTACCTCTACTCTGATTAACCGGACACCGGGTCCGAGCTTGCTGGATTCTTCACGACCAGTAGGAGATACCGGAGATCCTGGAGTACTTCATGTTCCAGGAGCCCATGAGTGTTGATACGTAACTGGGTCAGGAAGACAGGAGTCTGGTCGGCCAACCATTAGAGACTGTGTTCTTTCCAATACAAGGCACTACACAAAGTCAGCCGGGTGTAAAGTTGAAGACAGAGTTAGGCCTCGTTTCATACAGGTCAGAGACTCACATTACAGGAGTAAGGAGGCCCTACACCTACTCAGTGGGAAGAACTGGACGTGCATCCTTCACCCTGCCAGTATCACGGGATGTGCCTGCAATTCCATCAGTAAAGGTACAGAAAGAGACTTTTGTGTGTGTGTTCCCATTATTACTCCTGCGGCCGAACTCCCCTCCTCCATCCTGCACTCCTACACAGCTTAACTACCCTAAAAATAACTGAAGAAAAAGAAACAAAAAAATCCCAAATAAATGCATATAAAAAGATTTTTTTATTGTTGAAATAACAAACAGGGGAGCAAAGAGGGACAACACCCTAGCCAATTAACACATGTGGGACAAAAGGACGCACATGGGAAATGAGTAATAAGTACAATTACATGATATACATGAGTAATTAAATCCCAACAGGATTCATAACAGGATTTACATATCACAAAAATACACATTTGCAATAATATGCAAAGCAGATAGGTAACTGCATAGCCAGCTTAAATCTAGTACTACATATCAAATGATCCATAAGGATTTACCATTGCCTGCATAGATTATGGTATACCACTCAGTATTGTTTACCTGATATGAGTCAGAAGAGAACACCCAGTGCGTCCACCCCAGTGGGATTTAATTACTCATGTATATCATGTAATTGTACTTATTACTCATTTCCCAATTGCGTCCTTTTGTCCCACATGTGTTAATTGGCTAGGGTGTTGTCCCTCTTTGCTCCCCTGTTTGTTATTTCAACAATAAAAAATCTTTTTATATGCATTTATTTGGGATTTTTTTCGCTTCTTTTTCTTCAGTTATTTTTATTGTTTAGCGATTGTCCCATGGATTTCCATATTGCCCATATGTGTGTAGATAGTGGGATTTTTTCCTCTAATCAATAATCATACATCATCCACAATTATTATGGGCATGTGTTCTTTGAAGTGTGTTTATTATAACTTAACTACCCTGAAGGTCCCCAGCCTTACCTGTGGAAGGCTTAACACCTTGCTGCCTAATACCAACCCTTCAGTGGACCTATACAGCAGCGCTGGTCACCCTGACCAGGAACCACAGGTGGCGTCACGAACATTCTACAAACACTTTAATCCCCTGTAAATATCCCACATATAAGGTGAGCCCCAGGGCCACGGACCGAGCTGCAGCTACCGTGACATCCCCCATAGAAGTGAACAGGCTCGGTGCCAAGTACCCCACAGCCCTGGCGGGCGGCTCATCTATATATATATATATATATATATATATATATATATATATATTCTCTCTTCACTGATCAATGGTATAAAATTGTGTATGGGTTGAAACAGTGGAAAATTGCTGAAGACAAAAAAAAAAGCTGCCTTTCTCAAATTCAGTCAGGAAAAAAAGCGTCTGGATGAGATTTCTGAAACCTCGTAGCTTCGGCTCGTATGGTAAAATGCAGCTTTTAATTTGCATTTAAAAATCCCGCTGCATGTGAACATGGCTCAACACTGATATAATCAGTGTATAAGAAGCAGTGAGTTAAAGGTGTTCAATTTGCTGCTAAGACCCATAGTAACATAAATTTGCCATTGACCAATTTCAGAAAACCCTTCATTAGCTGCAGTTATAAAAAACAAACAAAAAAAAACTTTTTCTCCCGGGACCAGCAACAAGTGACATTTCCTTGTGCCTGTTATTGTCAGTGAGCTCATCCGCTGTGGGCGGCTCATGGCGTCGTGATGCTGCTGAGCCTTGTTACCGGATCCAGGAGTGTCGACATGACGTCAGTCGTGCAGAAAATAGCCGGCACCGGAATCTGGCTGAACCGAGGGAGACCTCATTCAGACATACTTTTTTTTTTTTCCCCCATGTATGAGAACAGTCCTCCTTGTATCATCAGTGATGTTGTTCAGTTTCATCACATTTTCCACAATGTCAACATTTCATCTGAGTTTCATCAGTTTCTAGATAAAGTGCTGTGAAAAACAAGCATAACTCATATGTGAAAATCTGATCTATGATCAAGCCCCAAGGATGATTTTTTTTTTTTTTTACTCTTTAATTACTTTCAGGGAACAGAAGTTTGGTAAACATATTTCACTCCTAGGGGGGGGACAGGGTGCACACAACATCAGATTTTCAGGCTGAGGGGGGCACTTCACTACTAAACACTGTATAATTGGGCCAAGTGTTTGTTGTTGTGTGGTTTTTTATTTTATTTTTTATTTTTTTCCCCTCTCCCATGACAGCACCACCTGAGAGAGGGTCTCCGCCCACCAGGACAGGAAACCTACTGAATAAAAGGGCGGTGCCTCTCCTTCACATCAGTTAGGTTTCCGGTCCTCGTGGAAGCCTACAGCAAGGTGTGGTACACTTACCAGGATGGTGTCCAGGAGCGGGATGCCGTCCGGGGTGGTAAGGCGGCCAACGGGCCGATGCAGCTGCGGCAGGGGACCTCTTTGCAAAATGTCCCTGCCAGCAGTAATCCCGGAGCTGCGCGCACGGGAGGGATGAGAACCCCAGAGGTTTTGCCAGGCAGGAGCCGGGACCGAGAAGATGGGGCCCCCCGATGATGTGCGCCGGGTCACACTCCGGGGCTGCGCACAGGCACCGGAAGTGCGCCGGTGAAGGAGGAGGAAGACTCACCGGGTCTGCGCACCGGGAGCTGAGCGCGCCAGTAAGCGAAGCCTGCAGCGGCACATGTGCAGTCGGCCGAACTTCCGGCGCGTCCGACATTGCGCGCCAGGTGCGTCATTTCCGGAATGCACAGGACGCCAAACAGGAGGGGCGGTCCTGCGACGTGGCCGGTGACACAGGAGAGACGTGCGTAGGGCTTGGGATCCCTGGTGCATCGTGAAAAAAAAAAAAGTCACTATGGAGACGGAGGAGGAGCCGGCCAGTATTTTAAGGGGCTGACTCCACAAGATGGTGGTGTGTAGCCCTGGTATGTAAGGCACACATTATCCGGGAGGATGAGTGGAGAGGTAACGGTTAAGGGCTCGACATGACTCATATACAATTCGGACACACCCAGCAGGGGTGTATAGGGGAGTGTCCTGTAGCACAGTGCGGTCTGAAAGTTGGTCCTGTGAGCGTGCAGGGAGTGAGGACTGGTGCCTGTTGGAGAGTCAAGATCTCCTGTCAACACAGGGAGACGGTACAGAAGTGGAGGCTAGTACGGATGACTGAATATTATCCTAGTCTAGTCAGTGCTTATGTTAAGAGCGCAAGCAGGGCGAAGGGCGCAGTGGAAAGGAATTATAGAAGTGCCTTGGACATTGGATTGTCTGCACTATTCACCGGTCACTGGGGACCGAAGTGTTGCTACAGCTTCAAGCGTAGTGATAGAATAACCAGAGGTTCGCTGGACTTCAGGTCACAGGAACAAGCCCTTTTGTCAGTACGTAACCGAAGTCAGGAGAATAAGGCTTTTGAGTTCTGCAGGACAAAAGCAAGGTCTTAATTCCACCCTGAGGAGGCTCCGACCACTATACTGACCGGGCAGTACAGCTACAGAATTAGCTGGAGTTTTAGAGTGAACTTAGCTTCATGCAAGTTGGACTCATTACATTGAAAGTTAAGGAGGCCTCTAACCTGCTCAGCCGTTACCTTGAAACGCATCCTCCATCCACCCCAACAGCTTCCCGGGACCTGCCTTATCATCTTGGAAAGTAAAAGGTATGGAAAGAAGCTTTAATGTGTGAGACTGTGTCATTTAACTGCATACCTTCACGACATCATCATCACTATAGACCCTGAGGGAAGAGTCCCACCTGTAGGGGACCCGACATCTAGCTGCCACACCATCCCCTCAGAGATCTACAGCAGCGCTGGTCTTAGTGATCAGAAAACTACAGGTGGCGTCATGAACTGTTATATACCAGTCCCCTGTAAATAACCCCCCCAACATACGCCTGACCGCCAGGGCCACAGACCGAGCCACCGCTACCTGTGACAACCCCATAGACTTCCATGGGCTCGGCTCTGAGTACCCCATTGCCCTGGTAACCCACAATTGTGGTGCGGGTCACGACAACTTGGCGTCACGAACAGGATCAGAAACTCGCAAAATTGCGAGCCCTGTGTGCCTGTGAACTGTTTTGTGGAAAAAGACTGTTGCTGTTGTTTGGCGCCAAATACCGCCGTATTTGCCGCCATATTCGCGCCCTGAGGCGCTGGAGAAGAAGGTGGGCGTACCTGAGAAGCGCGCAAAGTCTTGGACACGCCCCCGGCTCTGACTCAGCGGCAGGTCCTGCGACAGGAAGTGAACGCTCTGACATCAGAGCGCCTGCGACGAAGGTCCTGTCCCCACCGCTGTGCCTGTGGAATAGCAGCTTCTGAAACCGGTAGGCTCCGTTTAACCAAGGGGGCGCTAATATGTCACAACAACCGGCCGACAGTGCGGCCCCAGCCGGAGGCCCCGACCCCGCACCGCGTGGCATTGTAGCGCCAGATGGGGGCGCAGGCCCAGCACCCAGTCCGGTAGTCCCGCTCATGCCACTAACGCTCCCATATATGCCTGGGGCGAAATGGCTACCCCAGTACTGCGGTGAGCCAGGTACTTTGGCAGGATTCAAGCGGAAGTTATGCAGCATCCTAGAAATGTACTCCATGTCTGAGAGACAAAAAGCTGCTGTGCTGATAGGGCAGCTAACTGGCGCTGCTGAGAGGGAAGTGGAGACCTGGGATACCGTTGATCAGGAGTCGGTACCCCGATCCTCTTTAAGCTACATGCCATGTTTGAAGACCGCACAGAAACGGATCTCCGGATGGCCTTCTACCACTGTTCACAGCAGCCAGGTGACAGCATAAGGGACTATGCCTGCCGACTACAAGGGGCCCTGAGAGCCCTCAAGCAGGTTAATACCATAAGTGTCATTGATGAAAATAAGATGCTGAAAGAACAATTTGTGCAAGGACTGAGGTCCCAAGCGGAACGCAGAACTGTGAATTGGTGGTCTTTAGATCATCCAGATGCCACCTTTGATGCCCTAAAGGACATGGCAATAAAAGGGCTGCGACCCCTGGGCAAACCTGAAGTGGCAACCCAACATCACCAGGGTGAAGTCACTCTAGAACCGGCAATATCCACCTTTTCCCCACTTGTGGCAGAAGCCAAAACGCAGGCCACGGTCCCTGGTGAGTTGGACTGTCTGCGCTCGGAAGTGCGCCAGTTGACTAAAAATCTGGCTGCTGTGATGAGTGCCCTGCAGCTGCGGCAAGAGGAAGAAGGAAAGATCTTATTAGCTGACTGCCCAGAAGACGTCCCGTGGATGAACCAGAGAAGAAGGAAGACGTCGCCCCCCCGGAGGAGGACAACGCCACCCCCAGGAGCGACCCCTGATCAACACCCTCCTCGTCGGAGATCACCTGTTACCGTTGCAACCGGAAAGGTCATATGTCTCCACAGTGTCCTTTAAACGGGCAGAACCTGGGTCCGAGGGCCAACACCCAGGAGGAGACCCGTCAGGCCCCCTAGACTGGAACCGCAGGTTCGTGGGTAGACGACCCTACCTGTCCATCATTCTGGATGGGATTGCGGTTCCGGCGTTGCTGGATACTGGGTCTCAGGTGACCATAATACCTGATGCCCTATATACGAAGTTCTGGTCTATGGATAGTCTTCAACCCCCGAGCCCTGACTTTACTGTGTATGCTTCTAATGGTCTCCCTGTGGAAGTACTCGGGACCAAAAGTGTGGATGTGAAAGTGGGCAGAGAGGAGTTGAAAGACCAGGGGCTTCTAGTAGTAAAGACTGTAAATGAGAGAACGGTTTAAATATAATTTTGGGTACTAACATTATCAGTAACTGTCTGGGAGAAGTTGTGTTTCTACTCCAACAGCTCGCTGAGATTGCCCGACCAAGGCAGAAGGGAGTGATCCAGAGAGAGATCCGGGCCCTGATGTGTCAGCAGCAAGCGAAGCTTACAGACGGCGAAATTGGTAATGTACGGGTCACCGACTCGAATCCTATTGTGATACCCCCAATGAGTGAAATGATAATCTGGTGCAGGGCAGCCATAGGTCTGAGAGGACAGAACTACCAAGCTGTAGTAGAACCTCACCATTCAGAACATAGACCTACACTTATGACTGCTAGGGGAGTAGTGGAAGTGGTGAATGGAAGAGTACCGGTACGGCTTCTCAACTGGGGAGATGATGAGGTAAACTTACCCCGTTATGCAACCATTGCTAAATTACATGCCGTCGATAATAATTCTATTCTCCCGACTGAGTCCTTAGACTCCCGCCAACTAGCGGAGGATAATGACCCGGCAGCTCAGGTGGCGGATTGGTGTCAGCAACTCCATGTCGGGACCGACACCACTCCCGCCCACCAGAAACAAGGGGTATTACGGGTGGTACAAGAGTACGCACAAGTGTTTAGTAAACACCCCCTCGACTTTGGGGCCATTAAGGGAGTACAGCATCATATCCCTACAGGTAGTCATCCTCCCATTAAAGAGCGGTACAGGCCTATACCTCCAGCCCATTATCAGAAAGCTAAGGAAATGTTACATGATATGAAGGAAGCCGGGGTGATAAGGGATAGTTGTAGCCCCTGGGCAGCACCTCTAGTTCTGGTTAAAAAGAAAGATGGTAGTATGAGAATGTGTGTGGATTACAGGCAAGTGAATCGCATAACACATAAAGATGCTTACCCGTTACCACGAATTGAGGAGTCCTTAGCTGCTCTGAAAACGGCTAACTACTTTTCTACCCTTGATCTGACTAGTGGATACTGGCAAGTGGCTGTGGCTGAGGAGGATCGTGAGAAAACGGCTTTCACCACCCCAATGGGGCTCTGTGAGTTCGACAGGATGCCGTTTGGGCTCAGCAGTGCCCCGGGAACATTTCAGAGAGTGATGGAGAACTGCCTGGGACATCTCAATTTCGAAACCGTGCTGCTATACTTAGACGACGTCATCGTGTATTCCAAGACATATGAGGACCATCTGAAGCACCTGGCAGAAGTATTCGAGTCCCTGTCCAGGTACGGGATGAAGTTGAAACCCTCAAAATGCCATCTACTCAAACAGAAGGTACAATACTTGGGGCACATCGTCAGTTCGGAAGGAGTAGCGCCGGACCCAGAGAAAGTCACTGCCATCCAGAAGTGGCCGGAGCCGAAGAACCTCAAGGAAGTGCGACAGTTCCTGGGACTAACGGGTTACTACAGAAGGTTCGTGAAAGATTACACGAAGAAGGCAGCCCCTCTACAGGACCTCCTAGTAGGACAATCCCTAAAGAGCAGAAACCCTCCCTTTAATTGGGGTAAGGAACAGGCTGAAGCATTCCAAAAGCTGAAAGAGATCCTTACAGGTGATGAAATATTGGCTTATCCTGATTACAGCCAACCGTTCCTGCTGTACACCGACGCCAGTAATGAAGGTTTGGGAGCAGTTCTCAGTCAGAAGCAGAATGGCCAAGAAAAAGTCATCGCGTATGCCAGCAGAAAACTCAGGCCAACTGAGAGGAACCCGGAAAATTATAGCAGCTTCAAGCTGGAGTTCCTGGCACTGGTCTGGGCCATTACCGAGAGATTTAAGCACTATCTGGCCTCCAACCAGTTCACTGCGTTTACAGACAACAACCCCTTAACGCACCTGGAAACAGCCAAGCTGGGAGCCATGGAGCAGCGTTGGATGGCTCGATTGTCGAATTACCAGTTTACCATCAAGTACCGGGCAGGCCGAAAGAATGCTAATGCCGACGCATTGTCCCGAATGCCGCATGAATCTGACACGGAAGAAGAATCAGACGACCTGGAAGAAATTGAGCTACCTGCGTTCCATCGAAATGGGATAATCCATGAGCAGCAAGTCTACAGAAAGCAGTATGGCGCAACATTAAATCCCTTACCCCATCACAGCTGGAAAGAGACTCAGGACAGCGATCCAGTGGTCAGCCGTATCAAGGAGTTGTTAAGACAGGAAGGTTCCTCCTTGGAAAAAGATGCACCTATATCAGCAAAGCTCCTGTGGAATGAGAGAAGCCGGTTGTTCCTATACCGTGAGAAGTTGTGCAGGAGATACGTCAACCCCAGGACCCATGAGATGGTTTGGCAGATAGTGGTCCCCAAGGCAGACGTCCAAATGGTGTTGGAAGCATACCACGATCAAGCAGGACACTTTGGCTGGAGAAAGCTGGAGACCCTGTTGAGGTGCCGGTTCTACTGGGTAGGGATGCGCAGCTCCATCGAGAGGTGGTGTCGAAACTGTGGACCCTGTGGTCTCAGAAGAAAGGACTACGGTAGTCAGAAGGCACCCCTACAGCCTATCCGGACGACTCGTCCCTTGGAGATCGTGGCCTTGGACCACGTCAAATTGTCGCCAAGTAGATCTGGATACTCATACGCCTTGACCATGGTGGACCATTACTCTAGATTTCTGGTGGTTGTTCCAGTTAAGGATCAGACAGCAGTGACGGCAGCAAGAACCTTTCAAGCAAGCTTCTGCAGACCGCATGGGTATCCGGAGCAAGTATTAACTGATCAAGGACCTGCTTTCGAGGCTGACCTATTCAAGGAATTCTGTCACTTGTATGGGTGTAAGAAAATTAGAACAACACCATACCATCCTCAAACCAACGGCCTTTGCGAGAAAATGAACCACATTGTCGTTGACTTGCTAAAGTCCATACCGCTGAAGAAAGAAATCGGTGGCCAGAATTGTTACCTGACCTGGTTGACTTGTACAACCACATACCAGTGAGTTCTACCAACTGCACACCAGCTTACCTTATGAGAGCAAGGCCTGGAAGACTGCCAATGGACTTGGAACTTGGTGTGGTGGAACCAGAGGCAGATGACACTGTTGAAGATTGGGATACAAATCGGCAAGAGCAATACAGAAGAGTGCAAGCCTGCGTAGAAGAAAGTCTTAATAAAGCACGGGAAAAGCAGGAGAATATTTACAACAAGAATGCTCCCGCGAAGCCTTTGATGCCTGGAGAAGTGGTATTGAAAAGAAAAAGAAAGATGCACAAATTGGACAACCAGTGGGAACAAGAGCCCTATGTCGTACAAGATTCCAAATATGACAACAGAAAAGTTTGTATCATCAGTAAGGACGGAGGAAGAACAATATCCACTGTGTCCAGAGACCATTTGAAATTGTGTCCAGAACCCTTAAAGCTTCGTGAAGAGAACCCTGTCATCAATCGAGAAGAAAGAAAAGAAGAGGTCATACACACGGATCTGGGAGATTTCCCTGCGGATTGGCCCAGACTGGGAGATGCTGTAATCATTCCGGTGTTGCAGTTTTATCAGCCACAAGAGGAAGTTCTACCTCCAGTTGTGCCCATGGTGCCAGTTGAGCCAGTTCAGGAGTTACCTATTCCAGCAACACCCCAGCCTACAGAATCTCAAGAAGGACCATCAGAAGCAGCGGCCCATGCTATGGGATCCCCTGGTGAAGCTGACTCACACCGCCCAGCCATCAGTACGCTTGCCAGATCCATAGAAAGATTGAGACAGTTCTATAGTTTGCCGTTACGCAGAGCAGGTAGATCACAGACCAATATACCTGAAACTACTCCACGTAGATCAGAGCGAACCACGAAAGGGAAGAGTTTGATGTTAAATGTTTAATGCAAAACAAAAATTCTTTCTTTGTCTATTTCACAGCCCGGGAGTGCTGTATTTTACCAAGGGGGAATGTGTAGCCCTGGTATGTAAGGCACACATTATCCGGGAGGATGAGTGGAGAGGTAACGGTTAAGGGCTCGACATGACTCATATACAATTCGGACACACCCAGCAGGGGTGTATAGGGGAGTGTCCTGTAGCACAGTGCGGTCTGAAAGTTGGTCCTGTGAGCGTGCAGGGAGTGAGGACTGGTGCCTGTTGGAGAGTCAAGATCTCCTGTCAACACAGGGAGACGGTACAGAAGTGGAGGCTAGTACGGATGACTGAATATTATCCTAGTCTAGTCAGTGCTTATGTTAAGAGCGCAAGCAGGGCGAAGGGCGCAGTGGAAAGGAATTATAGAAGTGCCTTGGACATTGGATTGTCTGCACTATTCACCGGTCACTGGGGACCGAAGTGTTGCTACAGCTTCAAGCGTAGTGATAGAATAACCAGAGGTTCGCTGGACTTCAGGTCACAGGAACAAGCCCTTTTGTCAGTACGTAACCGGAGTCAGGAGAATAAGGCTTTTGAGTTCTGCAGGACAAAAGCAAGGTCTTAATTCCACCCTGAGGAGGCTCCGACCACTATACTGACCGGGCAGTACAGCTACAGAATTAGCTGGAGTTTTAGAGTGAACTTAGCTTCATGCAAGTTGGACTCATTACATTGAAAGTTAAGGAGGCCTCTAACCTGCTCAGCCGTTACCTTGAAACGCATCCTCCATCCACCCCAACAGCTTCCCGGGACCTGCCTTATCATCTTGGAAAGTAAAAGGTATGGAAAGAAGCTTTAATGTGTGAGACTGTGTCATTTAACTGCATACCTTCACGACATCATCATCACTATAGACCCTGAGGGAAGAGTCCCACCTGTAGGGGACCCGACATCTAGCTGCCACACCATCCCCTCAGAGATCTACAGCAGCGCTGGTCTTAGTGATCAGAAAACTACAGGTGGCGTCACGAACTGTTATATACCAGTCCCCTGTAAATAACCCCCCCAACATACGCCTGACCGCCAGGGCCACAGACCGAGCCACCGCTACCTGTGACAACCCCATAGACTTCCATGGGCTCGGCTCTGAGTACCCCATTGCCCTGGTAACCCACAATTGTGGTGCGGGTCACGACAGTGGCAATCGCTGTGAAAGCTTCAATGGAGTCGCAACAGCAGCAGCCTCCACAGCAGCAGCGCCAGTCATCGCAGCAGAGTCAGCAGGCGACGTTGCAAGGCCATAAGCTCAGGTCTGACCAGTCAACTGATGGAGGGAGCCAAAAGTCTAAGCCAAGTCAGAAATCCTCCTCCAGGGGCAAGCATTCTTCAGAACCTTCTCTACCTGCGTCTCCGGTACCGTAGATTGGTCCACGGGTGGTGAGTGAGCTACGTGAATGTGACTAGTATTAAAAGACCCCTTCTTTCTCTCTATTACCTTCATAGGAGAGGCCCCGAAAGCACACCTCCAAACAAAAGAATAGGGAGTGTGCCATATGTAAACACTGCTTTACCAGAAGCTAGTAGCAAGCCACTCTGCAGTCAGTGTATTCAACAGACCATAGCAGAGGAGACACCGGGGTTTGCTATGGACCTCAGGACCATTATTAGGTCTGAAGTTCAGGAGTCCTTAAAAAGTCTGATGACCGAAAAACCACCGGTCAGGCCTAAGTCTGTAGACTCAGAGCCAGAAGAATTGGTTCAGCAGGAAGGTAGTTCAAATTCGGAATCACTATCTTCTACCTCCTCTGATAATGAGATGGAAGGAAAGCCCTGTTTTTCTACGGAAGAAACGGACAAGTTAGTCAAATCAGTTAATACTGTCATGGGTATATCAGACCCCAAACAGGCTAGATCCTTTCAGGATATTATGTTCGGAGGCCTGAGTCAGAAAAAGAGACATTGTTTTCCTGTCAATGAGAATATTCAATTGCTCATTGACAAAGAATGGAAGAAGCTGGAGAGGAAGGGGCCACTACCATCTTCTTCAAAGAGAAGATACACCTTAATATGGGACAAGGCCCCGAAAATTGATGTGGCAGTAGCCAAGGCGGTTAAAAATTCTACACTGCCATTTGAGGATTTAGGTACTGTCAAGGATCCGCTAGACAGGAAGGCCAAAACATTCCTCAAGCAGGCATGGGAGTCCTCAGCGGAATCATTAAAACCAGCCATTGCAGCCACATGCACCACAAGGTCATTGATTATATGGTTGGAACAGCTTGGGGATCATCTTAGAGATAACACCCCCAGAAAGGAGATTTTAGCGGAGTTACCGTTATTACAGGGCGCAGCTTCTTACTTATCGGACGCCTCGGCGGACTCAGTAAGACTAGCGGCTAGGTCAGCGAATCAGGCTAATGCAGCGCGTAGAGCCCTATGGCTTAATAGCTGGCCAGGAGACGCCCAGTCTAAGACCAAGCTGTGCTCTATTCCTTGTGACGGAAAATTTCTCTTTGGGAAGACCTTGGATGACATTTTGGAGAAAGCAGCGGACAAGAAAAAGGGATTTCCGACAGTATCGAGGCCTCAGTTCAAAAGCTCCTTTTGGAGAAGGCGTTATAGCAGGAGCAGGCCATCCAAGGTTACACAAGGCTGGAGGGCAAGAAGGCCCTTTAATAGAGGCTTCATGTTCGGAGAGTCATCTTCAAAGAGCAGAAAAAGCACCAAGTGATGGGCTGCCCCCGGAGGGAGGAAGGCTGTCCTACTTCCTAACCGCCTGGGAGAAGATATCGGTCAACAGCTGGATCCTCAGCATTATAAAATCAGGATTCAAATTGGAGTTTGCTTCAGTACCCAGACACAGGTTCAAGATCTCGTCCCCCAGATCCGAGAAAGAACAGCAAGCTCTGGAGGCCGAAGTATTGTCATTAATTCAAAATAAAGTACTGATAGAGGTGCCGGTTCAGCAAGAGGGGAGAGGATTTTACTCTCCCCTGTTTCTGATCAAAAAACCAGACCAATCTTACAGGACAATAGTCAACCTGAGAGGCCTCAACAGATTCTTGGCCTACAGGCCATTCAAGATGGAGTCCGTAAAGAAGGCAATCAAGGTGTTGTTTCCAGGATGTTTTATGAGTGTCTTAGACCTCAAAGACGCCTATTATCATGTTCCTATCCATCAGGAACACCAGCAATACTTAAGAGTGGCACTACGTCTAAAAGATCGGCTAAAGCATTTCCAATACAGGGTACTACCCTCCGGCCTATCCATGGCCCCGAGAATATTTACCAAAATAATTCTCGAAGTAACAGCATGCCTGCAGGAAAAGGACATTCTAATTATACCTTACTTAGACGATTTCTTAGTAATCGGCAGATCGGAGCAGGAGTGCAGAGCCAATCTAAGATTCATTCAAAACACCATGTCCGATCTAGGCTGGATAATAAATATGGAAAAATCAAGACTCCAGCCCAAGAGGGTTCAATCCTTCTTGGGTCTTACTATAGACTCAGAAAAACAACTTTGCCTCCTTCCAGAGGAAAAGAAAGAGAAGATGATGAAATTAATATCAACAGCATTATCCAGGCCAACTATGTCCCTCAGACAGGCCAAGTCCCTTTTAGGCTCCATGACTTCATGCATTCTGGCGGTGCAATGGTCCCAATACCATTCCAGGTCTCTGCAGCAAGATGTCTTAGAAGGGAGATAAAACTATCAGGACATCTGGAAGGGAAGATGACGCTATCCCAAGGAACCTTAAGCACCATAGCATGGTGGCTGGATCCGGGAAATCTGTCACGTGGTGTCCCATGGTCCCTTCCGGTATCGGATGTCATAATAACGGATGCGAGTGCGGAAGGGTGGGGAGCACATATAAGGGACAATGTGATACAAGGAATCTGGACCGAAGCACAAGCAGCAAACTCCTCAAATTACAGGGAGCTACTTGCCATCAAGGAAGCAGTATTGGAATTCCTTCACAGACTAAGAGTCAATCATGTCCATATCCTGTCAGACAACAGAACCTCAGTAGCCTACATAAATCATCAGGGAGGCACAAGATCCAGACCCTTGATGAAGTTAGCCCGGCAGATTCTACAAGTGATGGAGAGACGCCAGTTCCAGATTTCAGCCTTACACATAAGGGGGAAGGACAACGAGGAGGCAGATTTCCTCAGCAGAACGACTCTGAAACAAGGAGAATGGGAACTAAATCAATCAGTGTTCCAGCAGATTGTGAGTCTCTAGGGGCAGCCAGAGATAGACCTTTTTGCGAACAGGAAAAACAAGAAAACCAGCAGAATCTGTTCCCTAAACCCGAAGGAAAGACCTTATGCTGTAGATGCGCTGCAGATCCCTTAGGACTTTCACCTAGCTTACGCTTTCCCCCCCAATGATGCTGATCCTGACAGTACGCAGGAAGATTCGGGAGGAGAAGGCGAGGATCATACTCATAGCTCCCTTCTGGCCGAAAAGGCCTTGGTTCTCATGGCTGAAAAAGATGTCCCTGACAGACTCCTGGGTTCTCCCGGATATCCCAGGTGTAATGTATGTAGTACAGTTCATATAGCGTCTTGTGCTTGGGTGCGATGAAAATACATGAGACACAGGTTTGATATAGAAGGTCTTGTATTACTTCATACAAGTGGCAAAAATAGTCACACAGTTTGCAGATACAGAAGCAGGAAACACAGCAGGCCAGAGTAACTTAAGCTCAGCAATCACTCTCCACAACTGGTTCAGGATCTTCTTCTCTGTTACCGTAAGTCCATGCAAACGTGGATCTTTCAAAGAGCAGGGTTCCAGAGTACACAAGTCTTCCCAAGTTCCTCAGTAGGGAATAGCTGGAGTACAAAGTCCAAGGCTTCTAGGAGTCAGGTCACAGGCTCACTGCAGGCTTGATTCTGAAGCACTGATTGCTCAGCTGTGGCTGCTTAAGAAGCAAGAGGGAGAGAATCAGGGCGGGAACATGAAAGCTGGAAACTCCATATTGACTGAGGGCAAGATAGCTGCAGCAAGACAGAAAGCAAAATGGCTGACGGAAAAACTGAGTTTCAAGAACATGTACAAAGAACCTTACATTACTCCCCCCTTAGGGACAACCTCCGGATGGCCTCAGACCAGGCTTGTCTGGGTACCTCTGATGAAACTGGCGGAGCAAACGAGGAGCATTAACGTTATTGACTGGTTCCCATGAGTTGTCCTCCACTGGGTAGCCCTGCCATTTAATCAAATATTGTAACTGATTCCTGTATAACCTGGAATCTAGAATCCTTTCCACCACAAATTCTTCCTGACCATCGACTAGCACTTGGTCAGGGCAAGGAGAAGAACGTCCAGGAAACGTATTGGGTGTTGCAGCCTTTAGTAGGGATACATGAAAGACAGGGTGGATTCTCATAGTTCTGGGCAGTTGAAGACGACAAGCAACGGCACTTATAATTTTACTGATTTTATAGGGTCCAATGTACTTATGTCCCAACTTAGACGATGGAATCCTTAACTTAAGATTTCTGGTTGACAGCCAGACCAGGTCTCCTACCTTGAAAGCTGGTGCAGGTTTACGAAATTTATCTGCTGCTTTCTTGTACCTTTCCTGAGCCAATTCCAGATTCTCCTTTAGAAGATCCATATTCTTCTGTAAAGACGTGATTCTTTCAGCCACTGCTGGCAAAGGCGTTTCTATGGGAAATCGTGGAAGAATGTTAGGATGATAACCTAAATTGGAGAAAAAAGGAGACTGCTTAGTGGAGGCGCTCTGAGAGTTGTTATAAGAGAACTCAGCCAATGGAAGTAGATCCACCCAATCATCCTGTAGGTGGCAGATAAAGCAGCGGAGATACTGCTCCAGGGTTTGATTGGTTCGTTCTGTCTGTCCATTAGTCTGGGGATGAAAAGCAGAAGAAAGGTTTACTTTAATGTCCAATGCGGCACAGAAATTCTGCCAAAACCTTGAAGTGAATTGCACCCCTCGATCCGAAATAACCTCATCCGGTACTCCATGTAAACGAAACACATTCTTAATCATCAAATCTGATGTCTGTTTTGCAGTGGGTAAGCCGACACAAGGGATAAAATGAGCTGCCTTTGTTAAACGATCAACCACCACTAGAATGGTGTTCTTCCCTTGAGAGGTTGATAACTTCACAATGAAATCCATAGAAATGGATCCCCACGGGCGGGACGGGGTGGGAAGAGGTTGTAACAGACCAGTTGGTGAGGAGCGAGGTGTTTTGCATCTTGCACAGACTTCACATGAAGTGACATAGTTCAAAACATCTTTCCTGCAAGTGGGCCACCAAAAGAAACGAGAAAGAAATTCCTGTGTCTTTAGAATTCCTCTATGCCCAGCTATCTTGGAATCGTGGATGAGTTGCAGTACTCTCAATCTGACTGTTTCAGGAATATACAGACGTTGTCCCTGAATCCATACACCATTCTTAAAAACAAGACTTACGTCCCTTGGAGGTTGTGCCAACAAAGAATCCGCATGGTATGCTTCCTTGATGTCCTTAAGTAGGTCTTGATTATGAATTACTCCCAGGAATCTAGAGTCAGGAAGAATAGTCTTAGGAGGAGCAAGTGGACGGATCTCTGCTGAATGAATCCTAGAGAGTGCATCAGCCTTTCCATTGCGCGATCCTGGTCTATAAGAAATGACAAAATTAAATTGGTTTAAGAAAAGATTCCAGCGAGCCTGGCGAGGAGTCAGGCATTTAGCCGACCTGATAAATTCAAGATTACGATGGTCTGTCAGGACGACTATTTGCTGTGCAGCTCCCTGAAGAAGGTGTCTCCATTCTTTGAAGGCGGCAATAATGGCCAACAATTCTCTATTGCCCACATCGTAGTTCCTCTCAGCCGAAGACAACTGCTGGGAAAAGAAGGCACAGGGATGCAAGACATTCTTCTCACCTGTTCTCTGAGAGAGTATAGCTCCAACGGCACAGTCTGAAGCATCCACCTCTATTATGAAGGCAAGCTCGGGGTTGGGATGTACTAAGATAGGTGCGGTGGTAAATTTATCTTTTAGACGGGAAAATGCTTCCTGGGCTTGGGGAGTCCAGGAGAACCTAGACTCTTTCCGGGTAAGTTGAGTGATAGGTGACACTACCTCAGAGAAATTCCTAATGAAACGTCTATAGAAGTTGGCAAACCCGATGAAGCGCTGCACCTCCTTCACATTTCTAGGAATTGGCCAATCCTTGATGGCTTGGGTCTTGCTTCCATCCATACTAATTCCTTGTGTAGACAGTACATACCCCAGAAATTGAATTTCGGTCCTATGGAATTCACACTTTTCAAGTTTGATGTAAAGATGGTTTCGTCTTAGACGTTCCAAGACCATTCTCACATGTCCATGATGTTCCTCTGTGGAGTTAGAAAAAATTAGAATATCATCCAAATAAATCACCACGAATGTATCTAGGAGATCCCTGAAGATGTCATTCACCAAGTGTTGAAAAGTGGCTGGGGCGGTACTCAGACCAAAAGGCATAACTAGATACTCAAAGTGTCCATAGCATGACCTGAATGCAGTCTTCCATTCATCTCCAGGTCTAATACGGACCAAGTTATAGGCCCCACGGAGATCCAGTTTAGAGAAAATTTTGGCATGCCGCACTCTCTCCAATAACTCAGGGATTAAAGGCAAAGGATAACGGTTTCTAATAGTAACCTTATTGAGTTCCCTATAGTCTACGCAGGGTCTCAGAGATCCATCTTTCTTTTTCACAAAGAAGATGGGTGCACCTGCAGGAGATGAAGAGGGGCGTATGAAGCCCTTGGCTAGATTTTCGTCTATGTAATCCTTTAAAGCCTTTAGTTCGGGCCCCGCCAGGGGTAGATCTTACCAAAAGGTATCTCTGCTCCAGGCAATAATTCAATTGGACAATCATATGGACGGTGAGGGGGAAGCTGGTCAGCGTTCTTCTTGTCACATAAATCCACATAGTCCTGGTATACAGCTGGTAGTTCAGGGACTGACATGGTTCCTTTAGGAACAGAGCAAGCTGAAACTTCTGGACTCATCTTCTTCTCTGGAAAGTGTAATTCCTTGGTCTCCCAGTTAATGGTAGGATTCTGAGCCTGCAGCCATGGTAGCCCTAGAATAATGGGAAAGTGGGGAGAAGAGATAAGCATAAAGGACAGTTTCTCTTGATGATCTTTACCCATAAGGACCTTCAAAGGTTCAGTTTCCTGATCCACTGGTCCAGAGGTCAGCAGGGAGCCATCCACAGTTTCCATCTGTACTGGAGTAGCCTTCTTCACTGAACGTATCCCCTGTTTCAGAGCAAAGGAGACATCCATAAAATTTCCACTTGCCCCTGAGTCGATCATAGCAGAGCTAGACACCCAGACTGAGTCAACCCAGAGTTTGATGGAAAGGAAGCAATGAGAATTGTTTTTCTTACAACTCAGCTGGGACACCGCTGAGGAAACTTGAAAAATTGCAGCGTTTACACAGTCATCGTCCTCAGAAGTAACGGAGTTTAAGTCCGAGAAATCAATATCTGTTGCTGCAGGTCTCTCTGGAGTCTGAGGCTCGGACCTGACAGATCTCCTCTCGCAACACTCACAGTGAATGAGTGCTGCAGTAGTCCTACGAGAACGGCTGGGGCAGTTTATAATGAAGTGCCCTGACTTACCACAATAGAAACATAGATTTTCCTTAAAACGATGTTCTTTGCGTGCATCACTAACCCGTCGTTGTAAAGAGTCCACCTGCATGGGTTCAGGTTCAGGTTCCCGTGTGATCCTACTCAAAGGTTCCTTAGCTGGGGAGGAAGGTAGGAAAAGGTTAGTGTGATTGCTTTCGAACCATCTTTCTTGCCTGCGTTCAGTCAGACGAGCATCAATACGGATGCAGTAGTTAATAAAGTCACCTAACGCAGTGGGAGGGTCGCACGAGCAAGTTCGTCCTTAATCAGTGGAGACAACCCTTTTCGAAAAATAGATTTTTTGGCGGAACTGTCCCAAGTGGTATCAAGGGCCCATCTCCTGAAATCCAAGGCATATTCGGCTTACCTTGGCGCAAAGTTAACATGGCTGCTTCAGCTGTTGCACCTCGATTGGGGTCATCAAACACATGGCTGAAATGAAAGCATCAAGATGATCCAAACATTCATCCTCAGTCTCAATCAGAGGGTTTGCCCACATCAAAGCTTTGTTGGTAAGCAACATAATTATAGTAAGTACTTTAGATCGTTCAGTGGGAAATTGTGAAGCATGTGCAGAAAAAAAAAAAGATTGCATTGGTTAATAAATCCCCTGAATTTCTCACGTTCACCACCAAAACGAAAAGGGGGCAACTTGGGAATCCCAGAACTCGGGGCTACGGCAGGAGCCTGGACTCGCTCCTCTAGAACCTCAATCCTGGCTCGCAAATCCTGGGCAGTCTGTCCAAACACTTGCAAATTGTGATTAGTAAGGTCCTGTAGATTTGCAAAACGGGTCTTTATAGACTGTAAATCTGCAAGGATATTATCAGTCACTCCGCAAAGTTCCTTTATGCGGGCCTCCATCTTCCAGATCTCTTAAGACAGGAGTACTGGAAGGAGAAGAGAAAAAGAGAAAAGAAAAAAAAAACAATAGTGTTTACCTGTGGTAACACTGCAGAGAAAAAAAATTAAGGGAATTGCTCACCTGGAATGGTTGTGAGAAGTCACAACCACTGTCATCACAGAAAGTACAACCGGACATCTGATATCCACAGTTACAGCAGACACAGCCTTCCCAGACCCAGCAGACACTAACGTTTGGCTTCAGAATCTTGTAATGTATGTAGTACAGTTCATATAGCGTCTTGTGCTTGGGTGCGATGAAAATACATGAGACACAGGTTTGATATAGAAGGTCTTGTATTACTTCATACAAGTGGCAAAAATAGTCACACAGTTTGCAGATACAGAAGCAGGAAACACAGCAGGCCAGAGTAACTTAAGCTCAGCAATCACTCTCCACAACTGGTTCAGGATCTTCTTCTCTGTTACCGTAAGTCCATGCAAACATGGATCTTTCAAAGAGCAGGGTTCCAGAGTCCACAAGTGTTCCCAAGTTCCTCAGTAGGGAATAGCTGGAGTACAAAGTCCAAGGCTTCTAGGAGTCAGGTCACAGGCTCACTGCAGGCTTGATTCTGAAGCACTGATTGCTCAGCTGTGGCTGCTTAAGAAGCAAGAGGGAGAGAATCAGGGCGGGAACATGAAAGCTGGAAACTCCATATTGACTGAGGGCAAGATAGCTGCAGCAAGACAGAAAGCAAAATGGCTGACGGAAAAACTGAGTTTCAAGAACATGTACAAAGAACCTTACACCAGGTCTCCTCAAGCAGGGCCCAGTAGTTCACCCTCAGAGACCAGGCCTTCACTTGACGGCCTGGAATTTGAGAGGTCATTATTGATACAGAAGGGGTTTTCACCGGGACTGATCAATACGTTAATGCAGAGCAGAAAACCCATAACCACGAGAATTTATGGCAGGATATGGGCAAAGTTTCTAAGCTTTTCAGGACACCGATTGGGAGGTCCAATCCCGATTAAACTAATCTTAGAATTCCTCTAGAAAGGAAAGGAAATGGGCCTAGCACCAGCACCCTTAAGGTGCAGATATCAGCATTGGGGGCCCTGTTCAACCACAATCTAGCATCAAACAGATGGGTAGTCAGGTTCATTAAAGTCTGCCAGAGATCTAGACCAGCGGCAGGCCCAAGATTTCCCCCTTGGGATTTAAATTTCGTTTTGGAGGCGTTGACAAAAAATCCCTTTGAACCCCTACAGGAAATTTCTTACAAAAACCTGACTCTCAAAACGGTGATCCTGATAGCTTTGACATCAGCACGTAGGGTTAGTGATCTACAAGCGCTGTCCATAGATCCGCCATTCATGCAGATAGTAGACGATGGGGTCGTATTGAGACCTGATCCGGCCTATCTCCCAAAGGTGGCCTCTAGATTTCATAGGAGTCAAAAGGTTATACTGCCCTCCTTCAGTGACCCAACATCAGAGGAAGAATGTAAACTCCACACATTAGATGTAAGGAGAACCCTTCTACACTATCTAGATAGGACCAGTCAAGATAGGAGGAGCAAGTCCTTGTTTGTGTCTTTCCAAGGTGGAAGGAAGGGGAATAGTGTCACAACGGGATCTTTAGCTAGATGGATTAGGGATGCCATTAGCTTAGCCTACACATCTAGTAAGACACCGATACCAGAGGATCTGAAAGCCCATTCCACCAGGGCCGTGGCGACCTCCTGTGCCGAGAGGGCGGAGGTCTCCATCGAGGAAATATGTAAGGCGGCCACATGGTCTACCCCTACTACTTTTTATAAACATTACCGACTTGATCTGTCCTCCTCTGCTAGCCTGTCTTTCGGTAGGAAGGTGCTGGAAGCGGCTATCCCTCCCTAGGGTGCTTCAGTCTATATAAATCTCTCAGGTGGTGCTGTCATGGGAGAGGGGAAAAATCTTAGTTACTTACCGTTAACGGGATTTTACAGAGCCCATGACAGCACCCTTGAATTCCCTCCCTCGCTTCTATCACTTATGGTGTGCACTAATTAGGGGTGTTAAACAAATGTATTTGGTGGAGGTTATGCTAACTAATTTGTCTGGAGGTCCTCTCGTGCTCTGGAGCCGAACTGATGCGAAGGAGAGGTACCGCCCTTTTATTCAGTAGGTTTCCTGTCCTGGTGGGTGGAGACCCTCTCTCAGGTGGTGCTGTCATGGGCTCTGTAAAATTCCGTTAACGGTAAGTAACTAATCAGCCTGATTCCTTGAGCTGCTAGCCAGGTATGTGCAGACACCGCTGGGCGATGCTACAACAGAAGCCAGAGCTGCTCTGTTGGGAGTGATCTCGGCAGCTCCTCGCCTCCTCCGGCAGAACCTGCTTCACCAATAGTAAGACAGCAGGTGTAAAATTAAGGTGTAACACAGTAGTCTGGTATTTGGACTCCATTTATCGTAACTTCTCTGTTCCTCATCTGACTGCAGTCTGAGAGTTGAAATACCAGCAACGGTTGGCACGGTGTCTTCAGATGTGGCCCACCAAATCACGGTCCAGCTTCTGCCGGCAACAGGAGGTCACCAGTTCTGCATGCTGAGCCCCTAGTCCATCAATCTGTGCAGCAGAAGTGGGGAGGTGCTGAAGAAATCTATCCACTAGGTGCACACCTGTGAAAGATGGGGAATACTCCTCACAATCCAGTACCTGGCACCTGCTTCTCAATGCGAGCACCACACTCTGCTTAGCTGAGCGCCCGACTCTCTGCAAGCTCACTGACTCTCGCGTAAGCTCTGCCGCGTCATGACTCTGCACTCTCTCACTGCGGATCGCAGTACATGTGACATGCATAAATAGTGCTTACTGCTGTTGCTTTAAAAGCATCCAGCAACTAGAGGGGTTTACAGTCACAGGATACAGGGAGTGGCTAGCAGAGCCCCAGGGGGATTGTGGGAAACTTGTTTACACTCTAGCAGCAGCCAAAAGGATGAGTTGTGTATGATCTGTCTCTAAAATACGTTCAGGCAAGTGAACTGTAGGGACACAGGGTTCCATTAGAGTGGAGCTGGGCTAATCCCTATACTGCTACTGGAGAATGTCCATCAGGAGCAGGAAGATAAGTATGATAAGAAGTTGTGTTACAGGGATAATCTCCCTCTGCAAACCCTCCCCCCTCCTCCATTTCACTGTGCTAGAAGAAATGCTGTGTACTGCTGTGCCTTTGTAAAGAGTCTTGATTTGTGCTAACAAAAGAAACTGTTAGTCAGTGTGCCTCTAAGAAGCAGCTGTACTGTTATAAAGCCTGTGCTTAAGAGACTTGAATTGTACTGGATGTACAGTGACACTAAACTACACTGCTTATGAGGACTCTATCAATTGTATCTCTGTGAGCAAGGGGATCCATCTTGTGCCTGAGGAAGCTGCAGTACATGGTCACGCTGAGTAATGGATCCCCCAGAGTTCCAAAGAATTAATAAGACCTGTTCTGCCCCTATCTGAACCGAACGGCATAGACGTAACATACACCCCCCGATTCCTCTCTGCCAGCAGGATCCTTTTTTTTTTTCTTTTTTCCCCCACTCTCCCTGTCTGGTCTTACCACATCCTGTCTCACCAGGTCGTGGGTCTTGACTGGTTCCCCATTTCCCCCCCCCCCGGCAACATTGGACACAGCCTCAACAGTTCCGGACCAGGCATTGCAAAGGTAGCCGCAGCCCGGTCTTCCTACTTTCGTTGTTTCTGTGAGCTGGGCAAACCAAAGGGCCAGATGTGGCCAGCAGGCCGCCATTTGCCCATATTTGATATAGTCATCACAAACAGTGATCTATTTCTAGTGTTTATTTCTGCTAGTGTTGATGATTATGGCTTACAGCCAATGAAAACCCAAGTAATTATCTCCATAAATTAGAATACTTTATAACACCAGCTTGAAAAATGATTTTAAAATCTGAAATGTGTTATTGTTTTTATTCATTGCAGGCTGTAGGCTTTCCTGAAGAGATGGGTTTTCAGGTTACGTCTGAAGGATCCGAGAGTGGTTGATAGTTGGACGTGTTGGGGCAAAGAATTCCAGAGGATGGGGGATATTCGGGAGAAGTCTTGGAGGCGGTTGGGTGAGGAGCGAATAAGTGTGGAAGAGAGGAGGTCTTGAGAGGACCGGAGACTACGTGAGGGAAGGTATCAGGAGATTAGTTCAGAGACATATGGGGGAGACATGTTATAGATGGACTTGTACGTCAGTAATAGCAATTTGAATTGGATTTGCTGAGGGAATGGGAGTCCTACTGAAATGTATGTTCAGTAAATGCACTCAATACTTGGTCGTGGCTCCTTTGGCATCAGTTACTGCATCAATATGGTGTGGCATGGAGGTGATCAGCCTGTGGCACTGCTGAGGTGTTATGGAAGCCCAAGTTCCTTTGATGGCAGCCTTCAGTTCGTCTACATTGTTGGGTTTGGTGTCTCTTCTTCCTATTGACAATACCCCAAAGGTCAGGCGAGTTTGCTGCCAATCAAGCACAGTGATACTGTTTGTAAACCAGGTATTGGTACTTTTGGCTGTGTGGACAGGTGTCAAGTCATGCTGCAGAATGACATTTCCATCTCCAAAAAGCTTGTCGGCAGAGGGAAGCATGAAGTTCTCTAAAATTTCCTGGTAGACGCTGACTTTGGTTTTGATAAAACACAGTGGACATACACCAGCAGATGACATGGCTCCCCAAACCATCACTGATTGTGGAAACTTCACACTAGACCTCCAGCAGCTTGGATTGTGGTCTCTCCACTCTTCCTCCAGACTCTGGGACCTTGATTTCCAAATGAAATGCAAAATTTACTTTCATCTAAAAACATCTTGGACCATTGAGAACAGTCCGGTTCTTCTTCTCCTTGGCCCAGGTAAGACGCTTCTGCCGTTGTCTATTGGTCATGAGTGGCTTGACACAAGGAATGTGACACTTGTCGTCCATGTCCTGGACACGTCTGTGTGTGGTGGCTCTTGAAGCAATGACTCCAGCAGCAGTCCACTCCTTGTGAATCTCCCCCCAAATTTTTGAATGACCTTTTCTTAACAATCCTTTCAAGGCTGCGGTTATCCTGGTTGCTTGTGCACCTTTTTCTACCACACTTTTTCCTTCCACTCAACTTTCCATTAACCCCTTAACGACCGCCGATACGCCTTTTAACGGCGGTCATTAAGGGTACTTAAACCACAGCGCCGTTAATTAACGGCGCTGTGGAAAAAGTGAATAGCTCCCCCCAGAGGCGCATTTTCTCCGGGGTCTCGGCTACCTGGGGTAGCCGAGACCCCAGAGAACATGAATCGGGTCGGTTTTTACCGACCGGATGTTGCGATCGCCGTTATTAACCCTATAATACGCCTTTTAACGGCGGTCATTAAGGGTACTTAAACCACATCGCCGTTAATTAACGGCGCTGTGGAAAAAGTGAATAGCTCCCCCCAGAGGCGTTTTTACCGACCCGATGTTGCGGTCGCCGTTATTAACCCTATAACGGCGACTGCAACAACAACAAAAAAAAAATCTGATGTGCCGTTTCATTTCTCTGTCCCCTGATGTCATCGGACATCAGAGGACAGAGAAAAAGGGTCCCCGGGACCCCCCTTGTGTCCCCCAATGTGCCCCTTGTGGCCCGCGGGCCCACCTGCTTCCTCCGATGGGCGCCGCTATCTTGAATGGCGGGCGATTGCTCAGTGCGCCCGCCGCGTTCTGCCGGGGGGGGGTGTGGGCAATTTTCTCTGGGGTCTCGGCTGCCGAGGGTAGCCGAGACCCCAGAGAACATGATCCGGGTCGGTATTTACCGACCCCGGTGTCGCGATCGCCATTATACTAAGTATAATGGCGACTGCAAAAAAAAAAAATGATTTCTCTCCCCTCTTATGTGATCGCACATCAGAGGGGAGATAATGAGGGTCCCCAGGTCCCCCGATCGCCCCCCCTATACTTACCGGTGTCCTCGGTCCTCCCGCAGGCCCCAGGATCCCGGCGTCTTCTTCCTGGAAAAAAAAAATGGCGGGCGCATGCGCAGTGCGCCCGCCGATCTGCTTGGCGGCAGATTCAAAAAAAGTTTCATTCATTCTCACAAAAGTACATTTTGATCACTGTGATAAACTATCACAGTGATCAAAATAAAAAAAAAAACAGTACATAAACCCCCCATTTATCACCCCCTTAGTTAGGGATATATAATAAAATATAGAAATTATATTTTTTTTCATTTTTCTGTTAGGGTTAGGGTTAAGGCTAGGGTTAGGGTTAGGGTTAGGGTTATAATTAGGGTTAGGGTTATAATTAGGGTTATAATTAGGGTTAGGGTTATAATTAGGGTTAGGGTAATAATTAGGGTTAGGCTGGGTTCATACTGCGTTATGGCAGTCCGTTAGACGGACTGCGTTACACCACGGTATAACGCGGTGTAACGCAGTCCGTTAACGCTGCCATTCACCCCCATTTGAGGGCGCATCGCGACGAATGCCGTAAAGCGGCATGCGTTTGCGACGTGCCATCATTCAGTGACGGAGCCTCGGACGCGGGCTGCAGCGTCTGGGCTCCGTCACCGCTAGCACAGATGAATCATCTGCTGATTCCTCTGCGCTAGCGGGTATAGCATAACGCGATCGCATTATGCTATACCGTTACCAGCCCGTCAATGCTATGTGTTGAACGGGCTGGTAAAACGCAAAATGAACCCAGCCTTAGGGTTAGGGTTATAATTAGGGTTAGGGTTACAATTAGGTATAGGGTTACAATTAGGGATAGGGCTACAATTAGGGTTAGGCCGGCGTCACACTAGCGAGTTTGATGCGAGTTAGTCGCACGACTAACTCGCATCAACACCCGGCACGGCCGCCCGCTCTCGGACCAGAGTGCGCGGCGGCATAGAAATACATGCAGCCGCGCACTCTGGTCCGAGAGTGGGCGGCCGTGCCGGGTGTTGATGCGAGTTAGTCGTGCGACTAACTCGCATCAAACTCGCTAGTGTGACGCCGGCCTTAGGGTAACAATTAGGGTTAGGGTTACAATTAGGGTTGGAATTAGGGTTGGGATTAGGGTTAGGGTTGGGATTAGGGGTGTGTTGGGGTTAGGGTTGGAGCTAGAATTGAGGGGTTTCCACTATTTAGGCACATCAGGGGGTCTCCAAACATGACGTGGCGTTCAAAAAGTCAGATTGCGCTCCCTCCCTTCCGAGCCCTGCCGTGCACCCAAACAGTGGTTTACCCCAACATATGGGGTATCAGCGCACTCAGGACAAATTGCCCACCAATTTTGGGGTTCTAATTTCTCTTGTTACCCTTGGGAAAATAAAAAATAGCTGGCTAAAATAATAATTTTTGCGGAAATTTTTTTTTTATTTTCACGGCTCTGCGTTTATAAATTTCTGTGAAGCACTTTGGGGTTCAAAGTGCTCACCACACATCTAGATAAGTTCCTTAGGGGGTCTAGTTTCCAAAATGGGGTCACTTGTGGGGGTTTTCTACTGTTTAGGCACATCTGGGGCACTGCAAACGGAACATGACACCCATCAACGTCTGCATTCCAAAACGTTATTACTTCCTTTCCAAGCCCTGCTGTGCGCCCAAACAGTTCCCCCCCACATATTTGGTATCAGCGTACTCAGGACAAATTGGACAACAACTTTTGGGGTCCAATTTCCTTGTGAAAAATCAAAAATTTGGGACTAAAAAATCATTTTTGTGGAAATTTTTTTTTTTTTTTTTTTTTCACACCCAGGCATTATAAACCTTTGTGAAACACTTGGGGGTTCAAAGTGCTCACAACAGATCTAGATAAGTTCCTTAGGGGGTCTAGTTTCCAAAATGGGGTCACTTGTGGGGGTTTTCCACTGATTAGGCACATCTGGGGCACTGCAAACGGAACATGACCCCCATCAACGTCGGCATTCCAAAACGTTATTACTTCCTTTCCAAGCCCTGCTTTGTGCCAAAACAGTTTCCCCCCCCCACATATTTGGTATCAGCGTACTCCGGACAAATTGGACGCCCAAACAGTTCCCCCCCCCCCACATATTTGGTATCAGCGTACTCAGGACAAATTGGACAACAACTTTTGGGGTCCAATTTCCTTGTGAAAAATCAAAAATTTGGGACTAAAAAATAATTTTTGTGGAAAATTGATTTTTTTTTTCACACCCAGGCATTATAAACTTTTGTGAAACACTTGGGGGTTCAAAGTGCTCACCACAGATCTAGATAAGTTACTTAGGGGGTCTAGTTTCCAAAATGGGGTCACTTGTGGGGGTTTTCCACTGTTTAGGCTCATCTCGGGCACTGCAAATGGAACATGACCCCATCAACGTCTGTATTCCAAAACTTTATTACTTCCTTTCCAAGCCCTGCCGTGCGCCCAAACAGTTTCCCCCCCCCCACATATTTGGTATCAGCGTACTCAGGACAAATTGGACAACAACTTTTAGGGCCCAATTTCCTTGTGAAAAATAAAAAATTTGGGACTAAAAAATCATTTTTGTGGAAAATTGTTTTTTTTTTTTTTTCACACCCAGGCATTATAAACTTTTGTGAAACACTTGGGGGTTCAAAGTGCTCACAACAGATCTAGATAAGTTCCATAGGGGGTCTAGTTTCCAAAATGGTGTTACTTGTGGGGGGTTTCCACTGTTTAGGCGCATCAGGGGCTCACCAAACGCGACATGGTGTCCAATCTCAATTCCAGCCAATTTTGGTTTGAAAAAGTCAAACAGCGCTGCTTCCATTCCAAGTCCTGCCGTGCGCCCAAACAGTGGTCCCCCCCCATATATGGGGTATCAGCATACTCAGGACAAATTGGACAACAACTTTTGTGGTCTAATTTCTCCTGTTAACCTTGGGAAAATAAAAAATTGGGGACTAAACGATCAGGTTTGTGGAAAAAATATGATTTTTTATTTTCACGCCCGGGCGTTATAAACTTCTGTGAAGCACTTGGGGGTTCAAAGTGCTCACCACACATCTAGATAAGTTCCTTAGAGGGTCTAGTTTCCAAAATGGGGTCACTTGTGGGGGGTTTCCACTGTTCAGACACATCAGGGCCTCTACAAATGCGACATGGCGTCCAGCCAATTCCGCGTTGAAAAAGTCAAACGGAGCTCCTTCCCTTGCGACCTCTGCCGTGCGCCCAAAAAGTTGTTTACCCCAACATATGGGGTATCGGCATGCTCAGGACAAATTGCACAAAAACTTTTGGGGTCTTGTTACCCTTGGGAAAATAAAAATTGGGGTGAAAAGATCATTTTTGTGGAAAAAATATGATTTTTTATTTTCACGGCTCTACGTTATAAACTTGTGTGAATCACTTGGAGGTTCAAAGTGCTCACCACACATCTAGATAAGTTCCTTAAGGGGTCTAGTTTCCAAAATGGGGTCACTTGTTGGGGGTTTCCATTGTTTAGGCACATCAGGGGCTCTCTAAACGCGACATGGCATCCAGCCAATTCTGCGTTGAAAAAGTCAAACAGCGCTCCTTCCCTAGCGACCTCTGCCGTGCGCCCAAAAAGTGGTTTACCCCCACATATGGGGTATCAGCGTACTCAGGACAAATTGCACAAAAACTTTTGCGGTCTTGTTACCCTTGGTAAATTAAAAATTGGGGTGAAAAGATCATTTTTGTGGGAAAAAAAATGATTTTTTTTTTCACGGCTCTACATTATAAACTTGTGTGAAGCACTTGGAGGTTCAAAGTTCTCACCACACATCTAGATAAGTTCCTTAAGGGGTCTTGTTGCCAAAATGGGGTCACTTGTGGGGTGTTTCCACTGTTTAGGCACATCAGGGGCTATCTAAACGCGACATGGCATTCAGCCAATTCTGCGTTGAAAAAGTCAAACGGCGCTCCTTCCCTTGCGACCTCTGCCATGCGCCCAAAAAGTGGTTTACCCCCACATATGGGGTATCGGCGTATTCAGAAGAAATTGCACAACAAATTTTGTGGTTCATTTTCTCTTTTAACACTTGTGAAAATAAAAAAAATTGGTTCCGAAGTAAAGCTTTTGCAAAAAAAGTTAAATGTCAATTTTTTCCTTCCACATTGCTTCAGGTCCTGTGAAGCACCTAAAGGGTTAATAAACTTCTTGAATGTGGTTTTAAGCACCTTGAGGGGTGGAGTTTTTAGAATGGTGTCACTTTTGGGTATTTTCTATCATATAGACCCCTCAAAGTGAATTCAAATGTGATGTGGTCCCTAAAATAAAATGGTGTTGTAAAAATGAGAAATTGCTGGTCAACTTTTAACCCTTATAACTTCGTAACAAAAGAAAATTTTGTTCCCAAAATTGTGCTGATGTAAAGTAGACATGTGGGAAATGTTATTTATTAAGAAATTTGTGTGACATATCTCTCTGATTTAAGGGCATAAAAATGTAAAATTTGAAAATTGCTAAATTTTCAAAATTTTCGCCATATTTCCGTTTTTTTTCATAAATAAACACAAGTCATATCAAAGAAATTTTACCACTAACGTGAAGTACAATATAACGTAAAGGAGTTAAAGGTGTGCACACGGTATTAGATGGGGGATGAGGTGCTGGTATAGTGGACTAAGAGTCCCTAACATATAGCATACAAATTATACCGCACACTAGTAGGAATTCCATGCAAATTATAACTTTATTTGTGGCGACAGGGAGCAAAATGTATATAGCGACAAAGAAAATCTGACGTTTCGACTCTTCCCGAGTCGTACTCATAGAGTCGCTGAAGGAAGAAAAAACAACATATCAGCATCATAAAGAATCATACTAGAATGAACAATCAACAATAAAGTAGCCAACATTGAAAATAAAAGATAAATTAAAAAATCACCATAGAATACAATAAGCACCAACTGAAATACACACAATGTAAACATAAAAAGTAAAATAAAGGAGAGTAAAGGTGCAGGCCCTGATCCAAATAACAAAATATACTGCCACCTAGAGGGAAAATATATGTACAGATAGTAGAATTACCTTAATTAAATGGTCAAAGAAATTGATTTCTATAGAAAATGAGAATTCTATGGAAGAGGTACAAGGTTAGAATAAGAAGAAAGGAATCGAAGTATTAATTGTAATACGTAAGGAGTAATAAGTACCTTATGAAGAGGTAATGAAAGCTTTAGAATCCACCATAGATATCCAATATATATTCAATATGCACAGTGTACCTAATATAAGGGTATCAAGGACAAGTATAAAATAATGTAGTGATGTCAATCTCAGAAAGCTACATATATGTTACATATATATCATTGTTACCCATTACAACAATATTTATGAATGACATCACTACATTATTTATACTTGTTAACCTATATAGGAAAGTGCTGCTTATTGAATATATATTGGATATCCTATGGTGGATTCTAAAGCTTTCATTACCTCTTCATAAGGTACTTATTACTCCTTACTTATTACAATTAATACTTCGATTCCTTCTTCTTATTCTAACCTTGTACCTCTTCCATAGAATTCTCATTTTCTATAGGAAATCAATTTCTTTGACCATTTAATTAAGGTAATTCTACTATCTGTACATATACTTTCCTCTAGGTGGCAGTATACTTTGTTATTTGGATCAGGGCCTACACCTTTACTCTCCTTTATTTTACTTTTTATGTTTACATTGTGTGTATTTCAGTTGGTGCTTATTGTATTCTATGGTGATTTTTTAATTTATCTTTTATTTTCAATGTTGGCTACTTTATTGTTGATTGTTCATTCTAGTATGATTCTTTATGATGCTGATATGTTGTTTTTTCTTCCTTCAGCGACTCTATGAGTACGACTCGGGAAGAGTCGAAACGTCAGATTTTCTTTGTCGCTATATACATTTTGCTCCCTGTCGCCACAAATAAAGTTATAATTTGCATGGAATTCCTACTAGCGTGAAGTACAATATGTCACGAAAAAACAATCTCAGAATCAGCGGGATTCGTTGAAGCGTTCCAGAGTTATAACCTCATAAAGTGACAGTGGTCAGAATTGTAAAAATTGGCCCGGTCATTAAGCTGCAAAATGGCTCTGTCACTAAGGGGTTAATATGCTTGGATACAGCACTCTGAACGGCCAGCCAGCAACTCTCCTTGTGGAGTGTGTCAATGACTGCCTTCTGGACATCTGTCAAGTCGGCAGTCTTCCCCATGATTGTGGAGCTACTGAAACAAAGACCTTTATAAACGCTAGGAAGCCTTTGCAGGTGTTTTTTGTTAATTATTCTAATTTACTGAGATAATGACTTTTGGGTTTTCATTGGCTGAAAGCCATAATCATCAACATTAACAAATAGATCACTGTCTGTATTGAATCTATATAATGAGTGTCACTTGTGTTGAAGAGCAAAAATTACCTATTTGATATTCTAATTTAGTGAGAAGCACTTGTAATTGAGTGGCTTAGTTTTAAAATTGGGTCATATATGGAGTTGTGCTGTCTTGGCACCTCAGGGCTCTGCTAATGTATTATGGCACCCACCAGCCAGTACAGCAATCTGCACTCCAATATGGCGCTCCTGAACACATAGGGGTATCTGTAAACTCTGGAGAAATGTGTAACAAACTTGGATCCGTTTACCCTTTCGAAACTTAATTCTTGGGGCTAAAACATCTTACTAAAAATGTTTTCATATTCACAGTGCAATGTTATATAATTCCATGAATGAGATGTGTATCTAAAATGCTCATTACTCCCTAGATGAATTTTTCCAGAGGTGTAGTTTCCTAACGGTGTCACTTGTGGGGGTTTCAGCACCTCAGGGGCTCTTTAAACACAATATGGCATCAGCAATCTACTCCTACCAAAATTGCTCTCCTTCCTTTCTGAGCCCTGCCATGTGCCTGAACAGCTTCCAGCCACAAATGGGGTATCTGCATACTCAAAAGAAAATGGACCATGCAATTGCCCTGTGAAAATGACACATTTTGGAGTTAAAATAAAAAAAATGTAGTAGTAGTCCAGAATCCGGATCAGTCTTTTGACGGATTTCACAAAAGACTGGTCAGGTTCCATAGACTTCTATTATTTCCGGCCGCCTGATGCGCCAATTCAGACACTTAGGCGGGTCCGGAAAAAAAAAAGTTGCAGTGACCGTTTTGTCCGGCCACCGGAATGTACATCTCCGCCAGATCCGGCCAAAAACGGATGCAACGCAAGGACATCAGGCGCGATCCGGCGCTAATGAAAGTCAATGCCAAAAAAACGCATCCGGTACCGGATCCGTTATTTTAAACACGCCGGATCGCGCCTGATGTCAAAAAACGGATGTGTGAAAGCAGCCTAACAAAGCTCAACATGTCACAACTCAGAATTGCCTGGGTATGTTGAGGTCAGAGTGGTGGTATTGCGAGGTACCCCATCACTCGCTCAACTGTCATGTGCCATAAAAATGGGTATTAAACCTACCGGTAATTCGGTTTCCAGGAGTCCATCCTGACAGCACTATGGAGGACGTCCTCCTCCTCCTTGCAGGGACAGGAAAAAGCACACGAGAGGTTAAAAGGTCCCACTCCTCCCTCTATACCTCAGTGATTTGACAGGTACCACACCATGGATAAATGCAAGTGATAACTCTTTAATTTACTAAACATATGACATCATATGAAGTAGCATACAGAACAAATAAAAAGGGGGGAACTAACCGTGCTGTCAGGATGGACTCCTGGAAACCGAATTACCGGTAGGTTTAATACCCATTTTCCAGGACGTCCCCCTGACAGCACTATGGAGAGTACCAAAGAAACCCTCCTTAGGGTGGGACTACAGACTGTAACACTTTCCTTCCATATGCCGTGTGCTGTCCTGACAGCACATCTAATTTGTAGTGCTTGCAAAAGGTATTTACGCTGGCCCAAGAGGCTGCCTTACAAATTTGCTCTAATGATGCTCCTGCTCTCCCAGCCCATGATGCTGACAAGGCTCTAGTAGAATGGGCTTTAACCTTTATAGGACAATCTACAACTTCAGATGTGTACGCTTTTGTAATTATAGAGGTAATCCATCTTGCAATGGATGTTCTGGAAGCTTTTTTACCCGTTTTTACCCCCCCCCTTCCGAACAAAATAAACAGATTAGGGTCTTTCCTCCAGACTTGAGTGGCTTCTAAGTAATCAATCACTGCCTGTCTAACATCCAGGGAGTGTAAGGCCTGTTCCTTTATGTTTAACGGATTCTCACGAAAGGATGGGAGTACGATTTCCTGATTGCGATTTTGCAACGAAGCTACTTTGGGCATAAACGCAGGATCTAGTTTTAACACTATGTGATCCTCTCTAATCTGCAGATATGGGTCTTTAGTGGACAAAGCTTGAATCTTCCCTATCCTCTTGGCTGTGGTAATGGCTACCAAAAAGGCTGTTTTCATAGTTAAGATTGAAATAGGCATATCCTTGTTAGGCACATACGGACTTTTACAAAGTGCTGCTAGTACTAAATTTAAGTCCCAGGGAGGAGATAATTGTCTTATGGTAGGTCGCAATCTTTGGACCGCTCTGACGAATCTAACCACCCAAGGATGAGAAGCCAGTGAATAGTCCATGTAAGTGCTTAATGCCGAGATCTGCACCTTAAGTGTGCTAGGTCTGATACCCATATTAAAGCCTGCCTGTAGGAAATCCAAAACTCGAGGGACATCCGGGACTCCAGCTACGACATCGGACCTGCCACCCTCCAGACAGAACCTTTTCCAGATTTTGTAATATATTGCCGGTTTCCTGCTAGCTTGGATTGTTGTTATCACCTGATCCGATAGACCTCGAGCTTTTAGAATGTCCCGTTCAGGATCCAGGCTGACAGATGCAATCTTTCTGGATCCTGGTGTAGGACTGGACCCTGGTGAACAATGTCCTTCCACCCGGGAAGCTCGATTGGATCCTCTCTGGTCATAGCACCTAAAAGCGGAAACCAGCTCCTCCTTGGCCAGAACGGAACAATTAGTAGAACTCTCACTCCGTCTTCTCGAATCTTCCTCAGAACAGCTGGTATCAGCGCTATTGGTGGAAATGCATAGTTCAGGGGTTCGTGCCACCTTTGACTCAAGGCATCTACCGCTTCTGGACTGTCCGCTGGGTTCAGCGAATAAAATCTTGGCAACTTTGAATTCTTCCTTGTGGAGAACAAATCTTTATTCGAACGTCCATGACAGCACTATGGAGAGAGGGGATCCGCCCCTTAGGAACAGGAAACCTACAGATATAAAAGGGCGGCACCTCTCCCACGCATCAGTTGGTTTCCTGTTCCTGAAGGACGGGTGTTGTGAGTGGGCTTGGGATGAGTTCTGAGCAGAGGCTCCCTCTGGTGGTTACAAGCGGTGCTGGTCTGTCCAGTGAAGATTGTGAAGATTGTGAGGATTGGGAATCAGGTGTTACTGACTGGTCTTATATAAGGGAGTCACCTTCCCATCAGGGTTGCCGGTGATCAATTGTTCTGGTCTCAATCCTTGAGTCCTGTTTCCTTTGTAGCCTGCTGTGTCATGTCTGCATCTCCTGCTAACAGATAAGACATTTTCTTCTTTTTGTTTTTGTGCTTGATTTTTGCATTTTGTCCTGCACTTCTGTGGGGGCCTTCAGGGTCCCCTCCGGGGGCTTTTGCCCTCTCAGTTTAGTTCAGCCACTGCTGTTTGTACTTTTGCTTTTTCCAGTTTTTTCAGTGGCTGCTGTTTTGATTTTGTTACACCAGAGAACTAATTTAGGTGGTAGAGGTCGTGTGATCTCAGGTGTTTTTGAAATTAGTAGAGTTGGTGCTTTTCAGGGTTTTCTGGGATTGCAGTAAGTGCCCTTCCTATCCTTTTCTATTTAGTTAGTTTGGGCCCCAACGTTTGCTCATACTATTTTCTGTCTGTGTCAGTATTTCTTCTTGTCTAACCGCCATTACATGTTTGGGGGCTTTCTATTATCTTTGGGGTTCTGCTCCGGGGCAGATAGCTTTCCTATATCTATCTTTAGGTGTAGTTAGTTTCTCAGGCTGTGACGAGGCGTCTAGGGCCAACGTAGGAACGCTCCACGGCTGCCTCTAGTTGTTGTGGTTAGTCAGTGTACTGCAATCTCATAGATTCCAACTGCTCTGGTGTATTGCCTTTTTTGCCTGCACTCCTCAGCTACCGAAACATAACAGTATCACCGGCCCAAAATTTAAAATTGTATGGTACTCACAGAAGGGAAAAAATTTGTGAAAGAAAAAACGGTTGTCAGAGTTGTCAGAGATATTTTTCTGTTTGTCGCATTTTTTTTTTTTTTTTTTCCTCTGTATCTCTGGGTGCTGGGAGGATTTTTTCTCTCAATGGAGTTTGCACAGTTGTCTGGCCGTGTGGATCAGCTTGCCACTGAGGTTCAGAGTATTGCTGCATATCTTGCTAGGTTGCCTGTTGTGGAACCTAGGATTCCCATGCCAGATTTGTTTTTAGGGGATCGAGCTAAGTTTCAGAATTTCAAAAATAATTGTAAATTGTTTTTTGCCTTAAAATCTAAGTCCTCAGGAAACGCAGCGCAGCAGGTTCAAATTGTCATCTCTCTCCTGCGCAGCGATCCTCAGGATTGGGCTTTTTCCCTGACACCTGGGAATCCTGTTTTGAGTGATGTTGATGCATTTTTTCAGGCTTTGGGGTTATTGTACGATGAGCCTAATGTCACTGATCAAGCTGAAAAAGCCATGTTGGCATTAAATCAGGGGCTTGATGACGTTGAGTTATACTGTCAGAGATTCCGTAGGTGGGCAGTCCTGACCAAGTGGAAAGACGACGCTTTGGCGGCCCTTTTTCGGAAGGGTCTGTCAGATAATGTAAAGGATGTTATGGTGGGATTCCCTGTCCCCTCTGGTCTCAATGATTCTATGTCATTAGCGATTCAAATTGACAGACGTTTGCGTGAGCGGAGAAGTATGCGTGGAATAGTGTTGCCTTGTGAACCTGCTTCTGAATCCATGCAGTGTGATAGAGTGGTGTCTGGGGCACAGCGTCATGAGTTTCGAAAGCGCAATGGGTTATGTTTCTACTGTGGTGATGCCTCTCATGCTATTTCAGTCTGCCCTAAGCGGGGAAGACGTTTTGCACGCTCAGTTGTCTTGGGTAGTGTTCAGACTAAGTTTTTATTAACTGTCACTCTGATATGCTCTCTGTCCTCATTTTCTGCTCAGGCTTTCGTTGATTCTGGAGCAGCTATTAACCTGATGGATTATGATTTTGCTAAACGTTGTGGGTTTCCCTTGATACCCCTACAGAAGTCTATTCCCCTACTGGGGATCGATTCTACCCCTTTGGCTGAGAATAAACCTCAGTTCTCTACTCAGGTGATAATGAGGGTTGAACCTGATCATCAAGAGTGCTGCAAATTTTTGGTTCTGTATAATCTGCATGACATTATCGTGCTGGGTTTCCCTTGGTTACAGTCTCATAATCCTGTTTTGGATTGGAAATCTGTGTCTGTAACCAGTTGGGGCTGCCAATGTGTTAATACCAACACTCCTGTTTTTTCTGCCTCCCCCCAGGCTCAGGATGTTCCTGACTTTTTGATTGATTTTTCTGATGTACAGTCATGGACAAAAGTTTTGAGAATGACACAAATATTAATTTTTACAAAGTCTACTGATTCACTTTTTCTAATGGCAATTTGCATATACTCAAGAATGTTATAAAGAGTGATCAGCTTAACAGCAATTACTTGCAAAGTCAATATTTGGCTAGAAAATGAACTTTATCCCCCAAAACACATTTCAACATCATTGCAGCCCTGCATTAAAAGGACCAGCTAACCTCTTTTCAGTGATTGCTCCATTAACACAGGTGTGGGTGTTGATGAGGACATGGCTGGAGATCAATCTGTCATGATTAAGTAAGAATGACACCACTGGACACTTTAAAAGGAGGCTGGTGCTTGGCATCATTGTTTCTCTTCTGTTAACCATGGTTATCTCTAAAGAAACACGTGCAGTCATCATTGCAATGCACAAAAATGGCCTAACAGGGAAGAGTATCACAGCTAGAAAGATTGCACCTCAGTCAACAATCTATCGCATCATCAAGAACTTCAAGGAGAGAGGTTCCATTGTTGCCAAAAAGGCTCCAGGGCACCCAAGAAAAACCAGCAAGCGCCAGGACCATCTCTTAAAAGTGTTTCAACTGCGGGATCGGGCTACCAGCAGTGCAGAGCTTGCTCAGGAATGGCAGCAGGCAGGTGTGAGTGCATCTGCACGCACTGTGAGGCGGAGACTCTTGGAGCAAGGCCTGGTCTCAAGGAGGGCAGCAAAGAAGCCACTTCTCTCCAGAAAAAACATCATGGACAGACTGATATTCTGCAAAAGGTACAGGCAGTGGACTCCTGAGGACTGGGGTAAAGTTATTTTCTCTGATGAATCCCCTTTTCGATTGTTTGGGACATCAGGAAAACGCCTCATTCGGAGAAGACAAGGTGAGCGCTACCACCAGTCTTGTCTCATGCCAACTGTTAAGCATCCTGAAACCATTCATGTGTGGGGTTGCTTCTCAGCCAAGGGAATCGGCTCTCTCACAGTCTTGCCTAAAAACACAGCCATGAATAAAGAATGGTACCAGAATGTCCTACAAGAGCAACTTCTCCCAACCCTCCAAGAGCAGTTTGGTGATCAACAATGCCTTTTCCAGCATGATGGAGCACCTTGCCATAAAGCAAAGGTGATAACTAAATGGCTCAGGGAACAAAACATAGAGATTTTGGGTCCATGGCCTGGAAACTCCCCAGATCTTAATCCCATTGAGAACTTGTGGTCAATCATCAAGAGACGGGTAGACAAACAAAAACCTAAAAATTCTGACAAAATGAAAGCATTGATTGTGCAAGAATGGACTGCTATCAGTCAGGATTTGGTCCAGAAGTTGATTGAGAGCATGCCAGGGAGAATTGCAGAGGTCCTGAAGAAGAAGGGTCAACACTGCAAATATTGACTTGCTGCATTAACTCATTCTAACTGTCAATATAAGCTTTTGTTACTCATATGTTTGCAATTATATTTCTGTCTGTGATAAAAACATCTGTCAAACACACATAAAAACCAGAGGGCAGCAGATCATGTGAAAATATAATATTTGTGCCATTCTCAAAACTTTTGGCCATGACTGTATTTAGCGAAAGTAAATCTGCATCCTTGCCTCCCATAGGAGCTATGACTGCGCTATTGAATTAGTGCTGGTAGTAAATTCCCTAAAGGTCGCCTTTTTAACTTGTCTGTACCTGAACATGACGCTATGCGGTCTTATATCAAGGAATCATTGGAGAAGGGTTATATCAGACCATCCTCTTCACCCTTAGGTGCCGTTTTTTTCTTTGTGGCCAAAAAGGATGGTTCATTAAGGCCGTGTATTGATTATCATCTTTTGAACAATATTACTGTGAAATATCAATACCCGTTACCCTTGATTTCTGACCTGTTTTCCAGGGTGAAAAACGCTACTTGGTTTACCAAGCTTGACCTCAGGGGGGCATATAACCTTATTCGCATTAAGCACGGGGATGAATGGAAGACGGCATTCAATACCCCGGAGGGGCATTTTGAGTACCTAGTGATGCCCTTTGGGCTCACTAATGCTCCTTCTGTCTTCCAGTCCTTCATGAATGACATTTTCAGGGATTTTGTGGATAAATTTCTGATTGTTTATTTGGATGATATCTTGATTTTTTCTAATGACTGGGACTCTCATGTGAAACATGTTCGAACTGTATTCCAGATTTTGAGAGAGAATGCTCTGTATGTGAAGGGATCAAAGTGTCTTTTTGGCGTACAGAGGATCTCATTTCTGGGATTCATTTTGTCCCCATCTGTTATTGAAATGGACCCGGTCAAGGTTCAGGCCATCTGTGATTGGGTCCAACCTACTTCATTAAAGGCTCTTCAAAGATTTTTGGGTTTTGCCAATTTTTATCGTAAATTTATTGGTAATTTCTCGGTCATTGTTAAACCATTAACTGATTTGACCAAAAAGGGTTCTGATGTGGAGAATTGGCCTCCTGAGGCAGTCTCTGCATTTCAGGAACTTAAGCAGAGATTCACTTCTGCTCCTGTTCTACGGCAGCCTGATGTTTCTCTGCCATTTCAGGTGGAGGTTGATGCCTCTGAAATTGGGGCAGGTGCCGTTTTGTCCCAAAAAGATCCAGAGACCTCTAAAAGTAACCCTTGTGCCTTTTTCTCGCGAAAAATTTCTCCTACTGAACGTAATTATGACGTGGGTAATCGGGAGTTATTGGCTATGAAGTGGGCTTTTGAAGAGTGGAGACATTGGCTGGAGGGAGCCAAACATCAGGTGGTGGTCCTTACTGACCATAAGAATCTGGTTTATCTGGAATCTGCCAAGCGACTCAATCCTAGACAGGCCAGGTGGGCCTTGTTTTTCACACGTTTTAATTTTGTGGTTTCCTTTCTTCCTGGCACTGAGAATGTTAAGGCGGATGCCCTCTCGAGGAGCTTCCTTGCGGACTCTCCTGAGTTATCTGATCCTTCTCTTATTTTGAAAGAGGGTGTAGTTCTTTCCGCCATCTCACCTAATTTGAGACTTGCTCTGGAGGGGTGTCAGGAGGATAGGCCCGAGCGCTGCCCTGTTGGAAAATTGTTTGTCCCGGACCAGTGGAAAAAGAGTGTGATGTCTGAGATTCATTGTTCCGCGTTGGCTGGGCATCCCGGAATTTTTGGTACCAGAGACTTGGTTAGTCGGTCCTTTTGGTGGCCTACCTTGTCTCGTGATGTCAGGAAATTTGTGCAGTCCTGCGGGACTTGCTCTTGCTCCAAGCCTTGCTCTCGCTCTAGTGGTTTGTTGATGCCATTGCCTGTGCCCAAGAGACCATGGACCCATATCTCTATGGATTTCATTTCCGACCTTCCTGTTTCTCAGAGAATGACCGCCATCTGGGTGATTTGTGATAGGTTTTCCAAGATGATACATCTTGTGCCATTACCTAAGTTGCCTTCCTCCTCTGAATTGGTGCCGTTGTTCCTTCAGCACGTGGTTCGTTTACACGGCATTCCTGAGAACATAGTGTCTGACAGAGGAGTCCAGTTTGTTTCCAGATTTTGGAGGACTTTTTGTTCTAAACTGGGTGTTCAATTGTCTTTCTCCTCGGCATTTCATCCTCAGACCAATGGTCAAACTGAGAGAACAAACCAGACATTGGAGACTTATCTAAGATGCTTTGTGTCTGCTGATCAGGATGACTGGGTCTCTTTTTTGCCTTTGGCTGAGTTTGCTCTTAATAATAGGGCTAGATCTGCCACTTTGATGTCTCCGTTTTTCTGTAATTCTGGGTTTCACCCTCGATTTTCTTCAGGACAGACGGAGGCTTCTGTCTGTCCAGGTGTTGACTCTGTTGTGGAGCGTATGCAACAGATTTGGGACCAGGTAGTGGAGAGGTTGTCCCTCTCTCAGGAGAGGGCCCAGCGGTTTGCTAACCGGCATAGGACTGATGGTCCTCGGTTTAAAGTAGGGGACTAGGTCTGGTTGTCCTCAAAAAATATTCCTATGAGAGTAGCATCTCCTAAATTTAAGCCTAGGTTCATTGGACCTTATAAGATCATGGAGATTCTTAATCCTGTTTCTTTTCGTTTGCTTCTTCCAGGGACATTTAAGATCCATAACGTGTTCCACAAGTCCTTGTTGAAGAGGTTTTTTGAGCCAGTGGTTCCTGCTGCTGTGCCTCCTGACCCTGTTTTGGTTGAGGGCAATCTGGAGTATGTGGTTGAGAAAATATTAGATTCTCGTTTTTCTAGACGGAAACTCCAGTATTTGGTTAAGTGGAGAGGTTATGGTCAGGAAGACAATTCTTGGGTGTTTGCTTCGGACATCCATGCTAGGAGACTCATCCGTGCGTACCATAGAACTCATCCTGACCGACCTGGTTGCTCAAATGAGGGTTCGGTGACCCCTCCTCAAGGGGGGGGGTACTGTTGTGAGTGGGCTTGGGATGAGTTCTGAGCAGAGGCTCCCTCTGGTGGTTACAAGCGGTGCTGGTCTGTCCAGTGAAGATTGTGAAGATTGTGAGGATTGGGAATCAGGTGTTACTGACTGGTCTTATATAAGGGAGTCACCTTCCCATCAGGGTTGCCGGTGATCAATTGTTCTGGTCTCAATCCTTGAGTCCTGTTTCCTTTGTAGCCTGCTGTGTCATGTCTGCATCTCCTGCTAACAGATAAGACATTTTTTCTTTTGTTTTTGTGCTTGATTTTTGCATTTTGTCCTGCACTTCTGTGGGGGCCTTCAGGGTCCCCTCCGGGGGCTTTTGCCCTCTCAGTTTAGTTCAGCCACTGATGTTTGTACTTTTGCTTTTTCCAGTTTTTTCAGTGGCTGCTGTTTTGATTTTGTTACACCAGAGAACTAATTTAGGTGGTAGAGGTCGTGTGATCTCAGGTGTTTTTGAAATTAGTAGAGTTGGTGCTTTTCAGGGTTTTCTGGGATTGCAGTAAGTGCCCTTCCTATCCTTTTCTATTTAGTTAGTTTGGGCCCCAACGTTTGCTCATACTATTTTCTGTCTGTGTCAGTATTTCTTCTTGTCTAACCGTCATTACATGTTTGGGGCTTTCTATTATCTTTGGGGTTCTGCTCCGGGGCAGATAGCTTTCCTATATCTATCTTTAGGTGTAGTTAGTTTCTCAGGCTGTGACGAGGCGTCTAGGACCAACGTAGGAACGCTCCACGGCTGCCTCTAGTTGTTGTGGTTAGTCAGGGTACTGCAATCTCATAGATTCCAACTGCTCTGGTGTATTGCCTTTTTTGCCTGCACTCCTCAGCTACTGAAACATAACAGACGGGTTTCCTACAGATGAAGATCTTCAGGAGGACTCAGGCCGGCCGGTCGACCCAGGTAGCGGGGGGGTCTCCTACCTCGACCGGTGCGGAGTCCCTGGAAGCGCCACGGTGGGTCCGGGTAGGATTCCACGACAGTGTGCGGAGCAGGTGGAGCAGTATCCAGAGGATCCCTGTCTCCCAGCCAGCGCCGGTTGGTAAGTATTCCCCCTCTCCCTGGTCCCGGTACCTGCTCCCTGTCTTCTCCTGCGGTCCTGTCATGGTGGGGGACTGCCGGGGTGGTGCAGCCGTGGGGGTAAAAAAGAAAAAAAAATAATTTTCTTTTGGAGTTTTGAATTTCCCGCCACGCGTCGCTACTATGAGCGGCGCGGCGGGGTTTTTTGAATTTCACGCCGCGCGTCGCTGCTGTGGGCGGTGCGGCGGGGTATTTGAATGCTCGCCGCATGTCGCTGGTATGGGCGACGCAGCGGGGTTTTCTTTTGAATCTCCCGCCGCACGTCGCTGCTGTGGGTGGCGCGGCGGGGTTTTTGGATCGCCCGCTCGCGTCCCTGCTGTGGGGCGACGCGGTGGGAGACGTACCTACGTTAGCGTTCCCCGCTGGAGCGCCGATTCAGTCCCGGTAAAAGGGGCGGGGTCTCCACCGCCGGAACCGGAAGTGGGGCACCGGCCGGCGTTTTTTTCGAAATATTTGGCGTGGTTTCATCACATACTGAGCGGCGCCTGCATGGGGACGGCGGGGAGGTGCAGGGGGGGGCTGTGGGGCGGGAAGCAGGAGGGGTGGACCCCTGGCCGCACCTGCTGACCCGGATATCCGGGGAAGGGGATATATAAGGAGCCTATGAAGCTGGGAAAGCGCTTCTGCCCCATTTCTTGCAATGGACACTGCAGAAGCTCCTCAGTGCAGCAGGAGAGCCAGCAGCAGCAGACAGAGCGCTCCTCTTCAATGGCCGGGCGGTCAAGTAATCAGTCCAGCCGCAGGAGTTTGTCAGCCGGGAAAAAGACCCCTCCCCGTGATCCGGTACCTACTGCTGTATGGACTGGGTAAGAGATCGTCAGACTTAGAATACCCAGTAATGCAGTTTTTTCCCCCATTCTGTGTTTTGTCACTAGGGGAAGAAGTGTCGGTAAAAAACAAGCACAGGGAATGTGCCCTTTTTTGCTTGCCCTTGCCAGACGCTTGCCCCTAAAAAGGGTTTGCCACCATGTAACAAAAAACGATGCGGAAGAGATCGGATTTATCGAAAAACCTGAAGGGATAGTAAAGGGGGGGTGAAGGGGTCTTTAAGACAGGAGAATCTTCCGGGTAGGACTGTACCAGTGTTATCGATTTAATTCACCCGCTGCCCTGAGAAGGGTGAAAGTTTTTTTAGGACCCTCTTCTCCTTCCTCTTCGGCTTCTTCCCCCTTCTTCACAAAGACTTTACCCATTTTTTTTTCCCTGGCCAAATGGGCAACTTGTCAAATATTAGGTCCACCAGGGGAAGAGGGGGCAGACCGAACTTCATACAGTCTGTGTTCGGGGGTCTGGATCCAAAGAAAACGCAGATCCTTTTCCCCTAAACAGTAGAAACCAAGGTCTAATAACAGAGTGGAAGAAGCCCGAAAAAAAAAGGTCCTTATCCCCAAGGTTTAAGCGGAGTATCCCTTTGAAGATCCCTTTTACAGGTAGATGGGATAAAGCCCCAAGCGGGGCGCAGCGGGGACGAAGGCTTCCAAAAAATCCTCCATCCCCCTTTGATGATATGGGGGCCTTGAAAGACCCACTAGACAAGAAGGC
>JARQOD010000001.1:5450122-5495547 GCA_033576555.1 Oophaga sylvatica | reverse complement strand
AAAGCAGAATTAACTGATCTTTGAGCCTAGACCACCAGGGAAGTAGAATGTAACTGGTCTTTGAGCCTAGACCACCAGGAAAGCAGAATTTAACTGATCTTTGAGCCTAGACACCAGGAAGCAGAATGTAACTGGTCTTTGAGCCTAGACCACCAGGGAAGCAGAATGTATCTGATCTTTGAGCCTAGACCACCAGGAAAGCAGAATTTAACTCATCTTTGAGCCTAGACCACCAGGAAGCAGAATGTAACTGGTCTTTGAGCCTAGACCACCAGGGAAGCAGAATGTAACTGGTCTTTGATCGTAGACCACCAGGGAAGCAGAATGTAACTGATCTTTGAGCCTAGACCACCAGGGAAGCAGAATGTAACTGGTCTTTGAGCCTAGACCACCAGGGAAGCAGAATGTATCTGATCTTTGAGCCTAGACCACCAGGAAAGCAGAATTTAACTCATCTTTGAGCCTAGACCATCAGGGAAGCAGAATGTAACTGGTCTTTGAGCCTAGACCACCAGGAAAGCAGAATGTAACTGGTCTTTGATCGTAGACCACCAGGAAGCAGAATGTAACTGGTCTTTGAGCCTAGACCACCAGGAAAGCAGAATGTAACTGGTCTTTGAGCCTAGACCACCAGGGAAGCAGAATGTAACTGGTCCTTGAGCCTAGACCACCAGGGAAGTAGAATGTAACTGGTCTTTGAGCCTAGACCACTAGGAAAGCAGAATTTAACTGATCTTTGAGCCTAGACCACCAGGGAAGCAGAATGTAACTGGTCTTTGAGCCTAGACCACCAGGAAGCAGAATGTATCTGATCTTTGAGCCTAGACCACCAGGAAAGCAGAATTTAACTGATCTTTGAGCCTAGACCACCAGGGAAGCAGAATGTAACTGGTCTTTAAGCCTAGACCACCAGGGAAGCAGAATGTAACTGGTCTTTGGGCCTAGACCACCAGGGAAGCAGAATGTATCTGATCTTTGAGCCTAGACCACCAGGAAAGCAGAATTTAACTCATCTTTGAGCCTAGACCATCAGGGAAGCAGAATGTAACTGGTCTTTGAGCCTAGACCACCAGGAAAGCAGAATGTAACTGGTCTTTGATCGTAGACCACCAGGGAAGCAGAATGTAACTGGTCTTTGAGCCTAGACCACCAGGAAAGCAGAATGTAACTGGTCTTTGAGCCTAGACCACCAGGGAAGCAGAATGTAACTGGTCCTTGAGCCTAGACCACCAGGGAAGTAGAATGTAACTGGTCTTTGAGCCTAGACCACCAGGAAAGCAGAATTTAACTGATCTTTGAGCCTAGACCACCAGGGAAGCAGAATGTAACTGGTCTTTGAGCCTAGACCACCAGGGAAGCAGAATGTATCTGATCTTTGAGCCTAGACCACCAGGAAAGCAGAATTTAACTGATCTTTGAGCCTAGACCACCAGGGAAGCAGAATGTAACTGGTCTTTGAGCCTAGACCACCAGGAAAGCAGAATGTAACTGGTCTTTGAGCCTAGACCACCAGGGAAGCAGAATGCAACTGGTCTTTGAGCCTAGACCACCAGGGAAGCAGAATGTAACTGGTCTTTGAGCCTAGACCACCAGGAAGCAGAATGTAACTGGTCTTTGAGCCTAGACCACCAGGGAAGCAGAATGTAACTGGTCTTTGAGCCTAAACCACCAATGAAGCAGAATGTAACTGGTCTTTGAACCTAGACCACCAGGGAAGCAGAATGTAACTGGTCTTTTAGCCTAGACCACTAGGCAGCAGAATGTAACTGGTCTTTGAGCCTAGACCACCAGGGAAGCAGAATGTAACTGGTCTTTGAGCCTAGACCAGCAGCGAAGCAGAATGTAACTGGTCTTTGAGCCTAGACCACCAGGGAAGCAGAATGTAACTGGTCTTTGAGCCTAGACCACCAGGGAAGCAGAATGTAACTGGTCTTTGAGCCTAGACCACCAGGAAGTAGAATGTAACTGATATTTGAGCCTAGACCACCAGGAAAGCAGAATTTAACTGGTCTTTGAGCCTAGACCACCAGGTCTAATACTCTCAGCATCAAGGAAGCAGTAGTTAACCCTTTCACTCACTCAAACCACCCAAAAAATAAGCATTAGCTCCTCCACTAACCTAGACTAATGGAAACCAACCATAAAACTCCTGACTATTCTTCCATTTTGGTTCATGGGACAGTTCGGTAATGAATGGGACTGATGGTCGAGAGGTGTAATGTTGCTCATCTTACTTGTTACTTGTGGGGGCCATCAGCTGTATCATCAAGGAAACGTCAGGCAAAATGCCTTTGTTTTGTAATTGTTCCTTTTCATCCAGGATGGACCCGGCGTAAGGCGAAGTGAAGAATCTGAGCTCCGTTTCCTGTGAAGCATCTGGATAAATGAAAATAAAAATCTTCTATTTTTATTCTCTTAGTTTACATTTTTGTGCATTGAGTAATTTTCCTTATAACACAAGGTCACGACAGAAGTGACACCGGAAATGTGATATATAACACACACTGTATGTGAGAACTCGGAGAGGAAAATCATCTATCACGTAGTATTTACAGTGGGGAAAATAAGCATTTGATACACTGCTGCTTTGCAAGTTTTCCCACCTACAAAGAATGGAGAGGGCTGTAATTTTATCGTAGGTACACTTCACCTGTGAGAGACAGAATCTAAAAATAAAAAAAAAAAAACAGAAAATCACATTGTATGATTTTTACATACAGTAACTAATTTGCATTTTATTGCATGAAATAAGTATTTGATACAATAGATAAACAGAACTTAATATTTGTTACAGAAACCTTTGTTTGCAATTACAGAGGTCAGACGTTTCCTGCAGTTCTTGGCTAAGTTTGCACGCACTGCAGCAGGGATTTTGGTCCACTCCTCCATATAGATCTTCTCCAGATCTTTCAGGTTTTGGGTCAGTCGCTGGGCCACATTGAGTTTCAGCTCCCTCCAAAGATTTTCTTTTGGGTTCAGGTCTGGAGACTGGCTAGCCCAATCCAGGACCTTGAAATGCTTCTTATGGAGCAGCTCCTTAGTTGCCCTGGCTCTGTGTTTGGGTCATAGTCATGCTGAAAGACCCAGCTACGACCAATCTTCAATGCTCTTACAGAGGGAAGGAGGTTGTTGGCCAAAATGTCCCGATACATGACCCCATCCATTCTTCCTTCAGTATGGTGCAGTCCTCTTGTCCCCTTTGCAAAAAAGCACCCCCAAAAGAATGATGTTTTTCCCACCATGCTTCACGGTTGGGATGGTGTTCTTGGGGTTGTACTCATCCTTCTTCTTCCTCCAAATACGACGAGTGGAGTTGATACCAAAAAGTTCTATTTTGGTCTCATCTGACCACATGACCTTCTCCCATGCCTCTTCTGGATCATCCAGATGACCACTGGCGAACTTCAAACGGGCCTGGACATGTGCTGGCATGAGCGGGGGATCTTGCGTGCCCTGCAAGAATTTAATCCAAGATGGCATAGTGTGTTAGTAATGGTAATATTTGAGACTGTGGTCCCAGCTCTCTTCAGATTATTGACCTGGTCCTCCCATGTAGTTTTGGGCTGATTCCTGAGTTTTCTTAGAATCATCCTTACCCCACGAGGTGAGAGCCTGCATGGAGCACAAGACTGAGGAAGATTGACAGTCATCTTGTGTTTCTTCCATTTTGTAATAAATGCGCCAATAGTTGTTGACTTCTCACCAAGCTGCTTGCCTATTGTCCTGTAGCTCATCCCAGCCTTGTGCAGGTCTACAATTTTGTCCTTAGTGTCCTTAGACAGCTCTTTGGTCTTGGCCATGATGGAGAGGTTGGAGTGTGATTGAGTGTGTGGACAGGTGTCTTTTATACAGGTAATGAGTGCAGAGTAGGAGGCTTCTTAACAAAAAACTAACAGGTCTGTGAGAGCCAGAATTCTTGCTGGTTGGTCGGTGATCAAATACTTATTTCATACAATAAAATGCAATTTAATTATGTAAAAATCATACAATGTGTTTTACTGTTTTTTTATTTTTAGATTCTGTCTCTCACAGGTGAAGTGTACCTACGATAAAAACTACAGACTGCTCCATTCTTTGTTGGTGGGAAAACTTTCAAAGTCGGCAGTTTATTTTCCCCTATGTTTATGTGTATGCTTGTGTCCCTTTCATGCTCTTCTGATTTATCTATTCAGTGTATATAGGAGCAGTATTATAGCAGTTATATTCTTGTATAGGACAGTATAAGTAGTATATCTGTATGGGGCAGTATTATAGTAGTTATATTCTTGTATATAGGGGCAGTATTATAGTAGTTATATTCTTGTATATAGGAGTAGTATTATAGTAGTTATATTCTTGTACATAGGAGCAGCATTATAGTAGTTATATTCTTGTACATAGAGGGCAGTATTATAGTAGTTATATTCTTGTATATAGGGGCAGTATTATAGTAGTTATATTCTTGTATATAGGGGCAGTATTATAGTAGTTATATTCTTGTACATAGGGGCAGTATTATAGCAGTTATATTCTTGTACATAGGGGCAGTATTATAGTAGTTATATTCTTGTACATAGATGGCAGTATTATAGAAGTTATATTCTTGTATATAGGAGTAGTATTATAGTAGTTATATTCTTGTACATAGGAGCAGTACTATAGTAGTTATATTCTTGTACATAGAGGGCAGTATTATAGTAGTTATATTCTTGTATATAGGGGCAGTATTATAGTAGTTATATTCTTGTATATAGGGGCAGTATTATAGTAGTTATATTCTTGTACATAGGTGCAGTATTATAGTAGTTATATTCTTGCACATAGAATGCAGTATTATAGTAGTTATATTCTTGTATATAGGGGCAGTATTATAGTAGTTATATTCTTGTACATAGGGGCAGTATTATAGTAGTTATATTCTTGTATATAGGAGCAGTATTATAGTAGTTATATTCTTGTACATAGGGGCAGTATTATAGTAGTTATATTCTTGTACATAGGAGCAGTATTATAGTAGTTATATTCTTGTACATAGGAGCAGTATTATAGTAGTTATATTCTTGTATATAGGGGCAGTATTATAGTAGTTATATTCTTGTATATAGGGGCAGTATTATAGTAGTTATATTCTTGTACATAGGAGCAGTATTATAGTAGTTATATTCTTGTATATAGGAGCAGTATTATAGTAGTTATATTCTTGTACATAGGGGCAGTATTATAGTAGTTATATTCTTGTATATAGGAGCAGTATTATAGTAGTTATATTCTTGCAGATAGGGGCAGTATTATAGTAGTCACATTCTTGTACATAGCAGTATTATAGTAGTTATATTCTTGTACATAGGGGCAGTATTATAGTAGTTATATTCTTGTACATAGGTGCAGTATTATAGTAGTTATATTCTTGTACATAGGAGCAGTATTATAGTAGTTATATTCTTGTACATAGGAGCAGTATTATAGTAGTTATATTCTTGTATATAGGGGCAGTATTATAGTAGTTATATTCTTGTATATAGGGGCAGTATTATAGTAGTTATATTCTTGTACATAGGAGCAGTATTATAGTAGTTATATTCTTGTATATAGGAGCAGTATTATAGTAGTTATATTCTTGTACATAGGGGCAGTATTATAGTAGTTATATTCTTGTATATAGGAGCAGTATTATAGTAGTTATATTCTTGCAGATAGGGGCAGTATTATAGTAGTCACATTCTTGTACATAGCAGTATTATAGTAGTTATATTCTTGTACATAGGTGCAGTATTATAGTAGTTATATCCTTGTACATAGGAGCAGTATTATAGTAGTTATATTCTTGTATATAGGGGCAGTATTATAGTAGTTATATTCTTGTACATAGGAGCAGTATTATAGTAGTTATATTCTTGTACATAGGGGCAGTATTATAGTAGCTATATTCTTGTACATAGCGGCAGTATTATAGTAGTTATATTCTTGTATATAGGAGCAGTATTATAGAAAACATAATCTCAGACTAAAAGCTCAAATATGCATGGCAGAAATGTAGTCCAATGAGGAGCTACAAAATGGGAGGGGGGAATAAGGGCAATTGCCCTATGGCTCTCCACTACAAACTCATAAACACAAAAAAATTGGAGAAAAACGCCATATACTAATATATAAATATTTATTAATACCAATAGTCATATATCTCAATAATCATTAGTAAATACATACATAAATGCATAGCTCGATGGGTGGTTTGAAATGGCATGCGTGATGTTACTAGATGTAATTATGCCTGTGGTACATAGGACAGTAGGGTAAGGTGGGCACATGAGTCATAAATATGTAGTCAGATACTCAGTAGCATAATGTGCCCCACTAGGTAAAACATATTGATGCGCAGCAAGGAATGTTCCCAAAGAAAACACGTATTAAAGTAATTTGCAAGTGCACACAGAGAAAGGGTCCGGATTCCCAAACTCATGACAATTCAATGCTGCTGCCTTAGTCAATGATAGAACTCACCCATACTGGCACTAAGACCCAGGAACGCGCCCCGACGCGCGTTTCGCACTGGCTTCTTCAGGGGGCTTGTTGCTAGTAAGCCGCTCATACCTGCCTACTAAATACCCGCCATCAGATTGAAAAAGAAATAACACATGTGGACAGCATGTCCATAAGCATCCGGCGACGTCACCAGGCCGACGCGCTCCACGGTGCACCCCTATGACGTAGGTGGAGCGCGAACAGATCCAGGGACGCCGCAGGAGGAAACGGAGGCGGAGTCAAAAGAAGGACATGCGCAAAGAATCTGTAAACAGATAAAGACATCATTGGTAAGGGCAGAATCTGCCCATAGCCGCATTTAATATAAAGATACCCATGATTATACTTATTTAAGAGGGAATATCAAATGCTCCAAGGTAAGCCCGGGCAAAAACATATCATGGAGAGAAAATTGCAATAATAACCCATGAATAAAATACAAACGATCCAGATAAACTGGATTAGCCCTAATCCGAGTAAACAAACAAAGATGAATCAATGCTGCAATGTATGGGGTCCGGACTTATACAGAACATTATTTATCATTAATAACGAGTATTATGCCACAGTATCTATGTCTATAAAAAACAATGAGAATTCAAAATAATATTACAATGAATTAGCGAGGTAGCATGACGTCACTGCAATACTATAATGTGACATCAAGGAGCAGTATTATAGTAGTTATATTCTTGTACATAGGAGCAGTATTATAGTAGTTATATTCTTGTACATAGGAGCAGTATTATAGTAGTTATATTCTTGTACATAGGAGCAGTATTATAGTAGTTATATTCTTGTACATAGGAGCAGTATTATAGTAGTTATATTCTTGTACATAGGGGGCAGTATTATAGTAGTTATATTGTTGTACGTAGGGGCAGTATTATAGTAGTTATATTCTTGCACATGGGGGCAGTATTATAGTAGTTATATTCTTGTATATAGGGGCAGTATTATAGTAGTTATAGTCTTGTACATAGGGGTAGTATTATAGTAGTTATATTCTTGTACATAGGGGCAGTATTATAGTAGTTATATTCTGGTACATAGGAGCAGTATTATAGTAGTTATATTCTTGTACATATGGAGCAGTATTATAGTAGTTATATTCTTGTACAGTCATGGACAAAAGTTTTGAGAATGACACAAATATTTATTTTTACAAAGTCTACTGCTTCACTTTTTCTAATGGCAATTTGCAAATACTCCAGAATGTTATAAAGAGTGATCAGCTTAACAGCAATTACTTGTAAAGTCAATATTTGGCTAGAAAATGAACTTTATCCCCCAAAACACATTTCAACATCATTGCAGCCCTGCCTTAAAAGGACCAGCTAACCTCTTTTCAGTGATTGCTCCATTAACACAGGTGTGGGTGTTGATGAGGACATGGCTGGAGATCAATCTGTCATGATTAAGTAAGAATGACACCACTGGACACTTTAAAAGGAGGCTGGTGCTTGGCATCATTGTTTCTCTTCTGTTAACCATGGTTATCTCTAAAGAAACACGTGCAGTCATCATTGCAATGCACAAAAATGGCCTAACAGGGAAGAGTATCGCAGCTAGAAAGATTGCACCTCAGTCAACAATCTATCGCATCATCAAGAACTTCAAGGAGAGAGGTTCCATTGTTGCCAAAAAGGCTCCAGGGCGCCCAAGAAAGCCCAGCAAGCGCCAGGACAGTCTCTTAAAAGTGTTTCAGCTGCGGGATCGGGCTACCAGCAGTGCAGAGCTTGCTCAGGAATGGCAGCAGGCAGGTGTGAGTGCATCTGCACGCACTGTGAGGCGGAGACTCTTGGAGCAAGGCCTGGTCTCAAGGAGGGCAGCAAAGAAGCCACTTCTCTCCAGAAAAAACATCATGGACAGACTGATATTCTGCAAAAGGTACAGGCAGTGGACTGCTGAGGACTGGGGTAAAGTTATTTTCTCTGATGAATCCCCTTTTCGATTGTTTGGGACATCAGGAAAACGCCTCATTCGGAGAAGACAAGGTGAGCGCTGCCACCAGTCTTGTCTCATGCCAACTGTTAAGCATCCTGAAACCATTCATGTGTGGAGTTGCTTCTCAGTCAAGGGAATCGGCTCTCTCACAGTCTTGCCTAAAAACACAGCCATGAATAAAGAATGGTACCAGAATGTCCTCCAAGAGCAACTTCTCCCAACCCTCCAAGAGCAGTTTGGAAATCAACAATGCCTTTTCCAGCACGATGGAGCACCTTGCCATAAAGCAAAGGTGATAACTAAATGGCTCAGGGAACAAAACATAGAGATTTTGGGTCCATGGCCTGGAAACTCCCCAGATCTTAATCCCATTGAGAACTTGTGGTCAATCATCAAGAGACGGGTGGACAAACAAAAACCTAAAAATTCTGACAAAATGAAAGCATTGATTGTGCAAGAATGGACTGCTATCAGTCAGGATTTGGTCCAGAAGTTGATTGAGAGCATGCCAGGGAGAACTGCAGAGGTCCTGAAGAAGAAGGGTCAACACTGCAAATATTGACTTGCTGCATTAACTCATTCTAACTGTCAATATAAGCTTTTGTTACTCATATGTTTGCAATTATTATATTTCTGTCTGTGATAAAAACATCTGTCAAACACACATAAAAACCAGAGGGCAGCAGATCATGTGAAAATATAATATTTGTGTCATTCTCAAAACTTTTGGCCATGACTGTACATAGGGGAATAACATTTTAAATCCGTCTTGAAGCAGTTTTTCTATTTTGAAGAGCTCAGGCCTTTTGTGACTGTTCATATTTTAAACGTGAACCCCTTTAGTCATACGGTATCGGTGCCTCCCTCACACAATGTAACACACAATAGATTCATGGTCATTTGTTTTTTTTACCCTCTTTGGCATTTGTGGAATTTCTCTGAAATTTTCGTGACACTGAAATTATTGCAAAACATGAGAAACAACAGCAAAACATTATGGTCTGATAATTTCCCACTTGTGGAAGATTATCTGCTGCAGTAGGAACTCTTATATTATTAGTTTACAAAATTCCTGGTAATTATAAATAGTTTATACAATCAGTGACTGGCAATCAGTGATGGGACCCCCCACATTCAGTGACTGGCAGAGTGTCCCCCCACATTCAGTGATGCGGTGTCCATCATGAGAGTGTGCCCCCACATTCAGTGACTGGCAGAGTGCCCCCACATTCAGTGACTGGCAGAATGCCCCCCCACATTCAGTGACTGGCAAATGCCCCCCCACATTCAGTGACTGGCAGAGGTGCCCCCCACATTCAGTGACGGCAGAGTGTCCCCCCACATTCAGTGACTGGCAGAGTGCCCCCACATTCAGTGACTGGCAGAATGCCCCCCACATTCAGTGACTGGCAAAGTGCCCCCCCACATTCAGTGACTGGCAGAGTGTCCCCCCACATTCAGTGACCGCAGAGTGCCCCCACATTCAGTGACTGGCAGAATGCCCCCCACATTCATGACTGGGAAGTGCCCCCCACATTCAGTGACTGGCAGAGTGCCCCCCACATTCAGTGACTGGCAGAGTGTCCCCCACATTCAGTGACTGCAGAGTGCCCCCCACATTCAGTGACTGGCAGAGTGCCCCCCCACACTCAGTGACGGCAGAGTGCCCCCCACATTCAGTGACTGGCAGAGTGCCCCCCACATTCAGTGACTGGCGAGTGCCCCCCCACATTCAGTGACTGGCAGAGTGCCCCCCCACATTCAGTGACTGGCAGAGTGTCCCCCCCACATTCAGTGACTGGCAGAGTGTCCCCCCATATTCAGTGACTGGCAGAGTGTCCCCCCACATTCAGTGACTGGCAGAGTGTCCCCCCACACTCAATGACTGGCAGAGTGCCCCCCCACATTCAGTGACTGGCAGAGTGTCCCCCCACACTCAGTGACTGGCAGAGTGCCCCCCCACATTCAGTGACTGGCAGAGTGTCCCCCCACATTCAGTGACTGGCAGAGTGCCCCCCACATTCAGTGACTGGCAGAGTGCCCCCCCATACTCAATGACTGGCAGAGTGTCCCCCCACATTCAGTGACTGGCAGAGTGTCCCCCCACATTCAATGACTGGCAGAGTGTCCCCCCACATTCAGTGACTGGCAGAGTGTCCCCCCACACTCAGTGACTGGCAGAGTGCCCCCCACATTCAGTGACAGGCAGAGTGCCCCCCACATTCAGTGACTGGCAGAGTGTCCCCCCACATTCAGTGACTGGCAGAGTGCCCCCCACATTCAGTGACTGGCAGAGTGTCCCCCCACATTCAGTGACTGGCAGAGTGTCCCCCCACATTCAGTGACTGGCAGAGTGCCCCCCCACAGTCAGTGAATGGCAGAGTGCTCCCACATTCAGTGACTGGCAGAGTGCCCCCCCACATTCAGTGACTGGCAGAGTGCCCCCACATTCAGTGACTGGCAGAGTACCCCCACATTCAGTGACTGGCAGAGTGTCCCCCCACATTCAGTGACTGGCAGAGTGTCCCCCCACATTCAGTGACTGGCAGAGTGCCCCCACATTCAGTGACTGGCAGAGTGTCCCCCCACATTCAGTGACTGGCAGAGTGCCCCCCCATATTCAGTGACTGGCAGAGTGCCCCCACATTCAGTGACTGGCAGAGTACCCCCACATTCAGTGACTGGCAGAGTGCCCCCCCACATTCAGTGACTGGCAGAGTGTCCCCCCACATTCAGTGACTGGCAGAGTGCCCCCCCACACTCAGTGAATGGCAGAGTGCCCCCCCACATTCAGTGACTGGCAGAGTGTCCCCCCACACTCAGTGAATGGCAGAGTGCCCCCCCACATTCAGTGACTGGCAGAGTGCCCCCCACACTCAGTGACTGGCAGAGTGCTCCCCCACATTCAGTGACTGGCAGAGTGTCCCCCACATTCAGTGACTGGCAGAGTGTCCCCCACATTCAGTGACTGGCAGAGTGTCCCCCACATTCAGTGACTGGCAGAGTGCCCCCCACACTCAGTGACTGGCAGAGTGTCCCCCCCACACTCAGTGAATGGCAGAGTGCCCCCCCACATTCAGTGACTGGCAGAGTGCCCCCACATTCAGTGACTGGCAGAGTGCCCCCCACACTCAGTGACTGGCAGAGTGTCCCCCCCACACTCAGTGACTGGCAGAGTGCCCCCCCACATTCAGTGACTGGCAGAGTGCCCCCCACATTCAGTGACTGGCAGAGTGTCCCTCCACATTCAGTGACTGGCAGAGTGCCCCCCCACATTCAGTGACCGGCAGAGTGCCCCCACATTCAGTGACCGGCAGAGTGCCCCCCCACATTCAGTGACTGGCAGAGTGTCCCCCCACATTCAGTGACTGGCAGAGTGCCCCCCCACATTCAGTGACTGGCAGAGTGTCCCCCCACATTCAGTGACTGGCAGAGTGCCCCCCCCACATTCCATGACTGGCAGAGTGTCCCCCCACATTCAGTGACTGGCAGAGTGTCCCCCCACATTCAGTGACTGGCAGAGTGCCCCCCCACATTCAGTGACTGGCAGAGTGTCCCACCACATTCAGTGACTGGCAGAGTGCCCCCCCACATTCAGTGACTGGCAGAGTGTCCCCCCACATTCAGTGACTGGCAGAGTGCCCCCCCACATTCAGTGACTGGCAGAGTGTCCCCCCACATTCAGTGACTGGCTGAGTGCCCCCCCCACATTCAGTGACTGGCAGAGTGCCCCCCCACATTCAGTGACTGGCAGAGTGTCCCCCCACATTCAGTGACTGGCAGAGTGCCCCCCCACAGTCAGTGAATGGCAGAGTGTCCCCCCCCACAGTGTGACTGGTAGAGTGTCCCCCCACATTCAGTGACTGGCAGAGTGCCCCCCACATTCAGTGATGGCAGAGTGTCCCCCCACACTCAGTGACTGGCAGAGTGTCCCCCCACATTCAGTGACTGGCAGAGTGCCCCCCACATTCAGTGACTGGCAGAGTGCCCCCCACATTCAGTGAATGGCAGAGTGTCCCCCCACACTCAGTGACTGGCAGAGTGTCCCCCACATTCAGTGACTGGCAGAGTGCCCCCCACATTCAGTGACTGGCAGAGTGCCCCCCACTCAGTGACTGGCAGAGTGTCCCCCCATATTCAGTGACTGGAAGAGTGTCCCCCCACATTCAGTGACTGGCAGAGTGCCCCCCCACATTCAGTGATGGCAGAGTGTCCCCCCACATCAGTGACTGGCAGAGTGTCCCCCCACATTCAGTGACTGGCAGAGTGTCCCCCCACATTCAGTGACTGGCAGAGTGCCCCCCCACATTCAGTGATGGCAGAGTGTCCCCCCACATTCAGTGACTGGCAGAGTGTCCCCCACATTCAGTGACTGGCAGATGTCCCCCACATTCAGTGACTGGCAGAGTGTCCCCCCCACATTCAGTGACTGGCAGAGTGTCCCCCACATATTCAGTGAATGGCAGAGTGTCCCCCCACACTCAGTGACTGGCAGAGTGCCCCCCCACACTCAGTGACATGGCAGAGTGTCCCCCCCACACTCAGTGACTGGCAGAGTGCCCCCCCACATTCAGTGACTGGCAGAGTGTCCCCCCACATTCATGACTGGCAGAGTGTCCCCACATTCAGTGACTGGCAGAGTGACACCCCCAACATTGTGAATGGCAGAGTGTCCCCCCACATCAGTGACTGCAGAGTGTCCCTCCACATTACTGACTGGCAGAGTGCCCCCCCACATTCAGTGACTGCGCAGATGCCCTCCCCCCACACTCAGTGACTGGCAGCATGTCCCCCCATATTCAGGACTGGCAGAGTGTGCCTCACATTCAGTGATGCAGAGTGCCCCACATTCAGATACTGGCAATGCCCCCCCACATTAGGACTGGCAAGTGCCCCCCCACATTCAGTGACGGCAGAGTGTCCCCACATTCATGACTGGCAGAGTGTCCCCCACATTCAGTGACTGCAGATTGCCCACACTCGTGAATGCGAGTGTCCTCCCCACACTCAGTGACGCAGTGTCCCCCCACTTCAGTGACTGGCAAGAGTGTCCCCCCACATTCAGTGACTGGCAAAGATGTCCCCCCCACACTCAGTGAATGGCAAGTGCCCCCCACATTCAGTGACTGGCAGAGTGCCCCCACATTCATGACTGGCAGAGTGTCCCCCCACAATTCAGTGACTGGCAGAGTGCCCCCCACATTCAGTGATGGCAGAGTGCCCCCACATTCAGTGACTGGCAGAGTGTCCCCCACATTCAGTGATGGCAGAGTGTCCCCCACATTCAGTGACTGCAGAGTGTCCCCCCACACTCAGTGAATGGCAGAGTGTCCCCCCACATTCAGTGACTGGCAGAGTGCCCCCACATTCAGTGACTGGCAGAGTGTCCCCCCACATTCAGTGACTGGCAGAGTGTCCCCCCACATTCAGTGACTGGCAGAGTGTCCCCCCATATTCAGTGACTGGCAGAGTGCCCCCCCACATTCAGTGACTGGCAGAGTGCCCCCCACATTCAGTGACTGGCAGAGTGCCCCCCCACATTCAGTGACTGGAAGAGTGTCCCCCCATATTCAGTGACTGGCAGAGTGCCCCCCCACATTCAGTGACTGGCAGAGTGCCCCCCACATTCAGTGACTGGCAGAGTGTCCCCCCACATTCAGTGACTGGAAGAGTGTCCCCCCACATTCAGTGACTGGCAGAGTGTCCCCCCACATTCAGTGACTGGCAGAGTGTCCCCCCACATTCAGTGACTGGCAGAGTGTCCCCCCACATTCAGTGACTGGCAGAGTGTCCCCCCACATTCAGTGACTGGCAGAGTGTCCCCCCACATTCAGTGACTGGCAGAGTGCCCCCCCACACTCAGTGAATGGCAGAATGCCCCCCCACATTCAGTGACTGGCAGATTGCCCCCACACTCAGTGAATGCAGAGTGTCCCCCCACATTCAGTGACTGGCAGATTGCCCCCACACTCAGTGAATGGCAGAGTGTCCCCCCCCACATTGTGACCAGCAGAATGCCCCCACAATAAATGTCTGTGCAGAAAAATATATTTTACATCCTTTTCCTAAGCATTGCCGCCAAGAAATCAGAACACTGCTGTCCTGAAACACTCTGTGCTGCTCTATGAATCTAGTTCCAATGGAAACATAAGTGTTTGTCCTCACTAACCTTCCCAGATGAGGGGACACCGCGCCTCAGCCATTACTCTGTGCCGTCACTGACCCTGCTTCTTCCACTGTGTCACTATCACGATGACCTACAGACAGGGCCGGACTGGCCATCTGGCAATTCTGACAAATCCCAGAGGGGCCTGTCTGGTCGTGGGCTGCCTTGTCTGCTACGTTGTTAACAGAATGGTTGATCTCAAATATTGAAATATTGGTCTTGTAGTAAATCTTCCTTTCCTCCATCCACGGTAATATTAGTAATACTGTATATCCCATCTGGTACTTGGAGACGGGGACAGCATGGGCCTGAGTGAGTTCAAATGCCAGTCCGTACAAAACCAAACAGCTGAACTCCCTCCTGACATACTCTGTGCTGCTGGGTAACACTCACTGTCAGGACACTACAGCTACGAGAGCTGCAAGTAACGTCAGAAGATGGATCAGAGTCACAGATGATGAAAAAGAGAAGAAAGAGATAAAGGATAATGCAATTCTCACATTATCGTGAATTAAATGCATGACGGTGTGGAGAAAGACAAGGTATGTAAATATATGATAATGTGAGAAGAAAGGGATTTACTGTCTGTGTAATCTCTAATTTCATAGGAATTAGACATTTTCCCGCTCACAGATAGAAATCTTAATATTAAGGTTCAGCTATGTCTGGAGCGGCTTCAGCTCCGTTATCTTATGTTCACAGCTTCCTCCCTGTGTGTTATATCCAGGAAATTACTAATAACCAGGAACACATTATATAAACTGGAAAATTTACCTCCAGATCCAGATATTATGTCCAGAGTCACAGACTGCTGAAGGGCCAGCACTCATCCGGCTCAACGGGCCACTGGGAAACAGTATTCAGGCTACAAATTGGTCATAAAATGTTACAGATACAAGACGAGTCACTGTGTACATACATTACTGATCCTGAGTTACATCCTGTATTATACTCCAGAGCTGCACTCACTATTCTGCTGGGCAGTCACTGTGTACATACATTACATTACTGATCCTGAGTTACCTCCTGTATTATACTCCAGAGCTGCACTCACTATTCTGCTGGTGCAGTCACTCTGTACATACATTACATTACTGATCCTGAGTTACCTCCTGTATTATACTCCAGAGCTGCACTCACTATTCTGCTGGTGCAGTCACTGTGTACATGTATTACATTACTGATCCTGAGTTACCTCCTGTATTATACTCCAGAGCTGCACTCACTATTCTGCTGGTGCAGTCACTGTGTACATACATTACATTACTGATCCTGAGTTACCTCCTGTATTATACTCCAGAGCTGCACTCACTATTCTGCTGGTGCAGTCACTGTGTACATACATTACATTACTGATCCTGAGTTACATCCTGTATTATACCCCAGAGCTGCACTCACTATTCTGCTGGTGTAGTCACTGTGTACATACTTTACATTACTGATCCTGAGTTACATCCTGTATTATACCCCAGAGCTGCACTCACTATTCTGCTGGTGCAGTCACTGTGTACATACATTACATTACTGATCCTGAGTTACATCCTGTATTATACTCCAGAGCTGCGCTCACTATTCTGCTGGTGCAGTCACTGTGTACATACATTACATTACTGATCCTGAGTTACCTCCTGTATTATACTCCAGAGCTGCACTCACTATTCTGCTGGTGCAGTCACTGTGTACATACATTACATTACTGATCCTGAGTTACCTCCTGTATTATACTCCAGAGCTGTACTCACTATTCTGCTGGTGCAGTCACTGTGTACATACATTACATTACTGATCCTGAGTTACATCCTGTATTATACCCCAGAGCTGCACTCACTATTCTGCTGGTGTAGTCACTGTGTACATACTTTACATTACTGATCCTGAGTTACATCCTGTATTATACCCCAGAGCTGCACTCACTATTCTGCTGGTGCAGTCACTGTGTACATACATTACATTACTGATCCTGAGTTACATCCTGTATTATACTCCAGAGCTGCGCTCACTATTCTGCTGGTGCAGTCACTGTGTACATACATTACATTACTGATCCTGAGTTACCTCCTGTATTATACTCCAGAGCTGCACTCACTATTCTGCTGGTGCAGTCACTGTGTACATACATTACATTACTGATCCTGAGTTACCTCCTGTATTATACTCCAGAGCTGCACTCACTATTCTGCTGGTGCAGTCACTGTGTACATACATTACATTACTGATCCTGAGTTACATCCTGTATTATACCCCAGAGCTGCACTCACTATTCTGCTGGTGTAGTCACTGTGTACATACTTTACATTACTGATCCTGAGTTACATCCTGTATTATACCCCAGAGCTGCACTCACTATTCTGCTGGTGCAGTCACTGTGTACATACATTACATTACTGATCCTGAGTTACATCCTGTATTATACTTCAGAGCTGCACTCACTATTCTGCTGGTGCAGTCACTGTGTACATACATTACATTACTGATCCTGAGTTACATCCTGTATTATACGCTAGAGCTGCACTCACTATTCTGCTGGTGCAGTCACTGTGTACATACATTACATTACTGATCCTGAGTTACATCCTGTATTATACTCCAGAGCTGCACTCACTATTCTGCTGGTGCAGTCACTGTGTACATACATTACATTACTGATCCTGAGTTACATCCTGTATTATACTCCAGAGCTGCACTCACTATTCTGCTGGTGCAGTCACTGTGTACATACATTACATTACTGATCCTGAGTTACCTCCTGTATTATACTCCAGAGCTGCACTCACTATTCTGCTGGTGCAGTCACTGTGTACATACATTACATTACTGATCCTGAGTTACATCCTGTATTATACCCCAGAGCTGCACTCACTATTCTGCTGGTGTAGTCACTGTGTACATACTTTACATTACTGATCCTGAGTTACATCCTGTATTATACCCCAGAGCTGCACTCACTATTCTGCTGGTGCAGTCACTGTGTACATACATTACATTACTGATCCTGAGTTACATCCTGTATTATACTCCAGAGCTGCGCTCACTATTCTGCTGGTGCAGTCACTGTGTACATACATTACATTACTGATCCTGAGTTACCTCCTGTATTATACTCCAGAGCTGCACTCACTATTCTGCTGGTGCAGTCACTGTGTACATACATTACATTACTGATCCTGAGTTACCTCCTGTATTATACTCCAGAGCTGCACTCACTATTCTGCTGGTGCAGTCACTGTGTACATACATTACATTACTGATCCTGAGTTACATCCTGTATTATACCCCAGAGCTGCACTCACTATTCTGCTGGTGTAGTCACTGTGTACATACTTTACATTACTGATCCTGAGTTACATCCTGTATTATACCCCAGAGCTGCACTCACTATTCTGCTGGTGCAGTCACTGTGTACATACATTACATTACTGATCCTGAGTTACATCCTGTATTATACTTCAGAGCTGCACTCACTATTCTGCTGGTGCAGTCACTGTGTACATACATTACATTACTGATCCTGAGTTACATCCTGTATTATACGCTAGAGCTGCACTCACTATTCTGCTGGTGCAGTCACTGTGTACATACATTACATTACTGATCCTGAGTTACATCCTGTATTATACCCCAGAGCTGCACTCACTATTCTGCTGGTGCAGTCACTGTGTACATACATTACATTACTGATCCTGAGTTACATCCTGTATTATACTTCAGAGCTGCACTCACTATTCTGCTGGTGCAGTCACTGTGTACATACATTACATTACTGATCCTGAGTTACATCCTGTATTATACGCTAGAGTGCACTCACTATTCTGCTGGTGCAGTCACTGTGTACATACATTACATTACTGATCCTGAGTTATCCTGTATTATACTCCAGAGCTGCACTCACTATTATGCTGGTGCAGTCACTGTGTACATACATTACATTACTGATCCTGAGTTACATCCTGTATTATACTCCAGAGCTGCACTCACTATTCTGCTGGTGCAGTCACTGTGTACATACATTACATTACTGATCCTGAGTTACAACCTGTATTATACCCCAGAGCTGCACTCACTATTCTGCTGGTGCAGTCACTGTGTACATACATTACATTACTGATCCTGAGTTACATCCTGTATTATACTCCAGAGCTGCACTCACTATTCTGCTGGTGGAGTCACTGTGTACATACATTACATTACTGATCCTGAGTTACATCCTGTATTATACCCCAGAGCTGCACTCACTATTCTGCTGGTGCAGTCACTGTGTACATACATTACATTACTGATCCTGAGTTACATCCTGTATTATACGCTAGAGCTGCACTCACTATTCTGCTGGTGCAGTCACTGTGTACATACATTACATTACTGATCCTGAGTTACATCCTGTATTATACTCCAGAGCTGCACTCACTATTCTGCTGGTGCAGTCACTGTGTACATACATTACATTACTGATCCTGAGTTACAACCTGTATTATACCCCAGAGCTGCACTCACTATTCTGCTGGTGCAGTCACTGTGTACATACATTACATTACTGATCCTGAGTTACATCCTGTATTATACTCCAGAGCTGCACTCACTATTCTGCTGGTGGAGTCACTGTGTACATACATTACATTACTGATCCTGAGTTACATCCTGTATTATACCCCAGAGCTGCACTCACTATTCTGCTGGTGCAGTCACTGTGTACATACATTACATTACTGATCCTGAGTTACATCCTGTATTATACTCCAGAGCTGCACTCACTATTCTGCTGGTGCAGTCACTGTGTACATACATTACTGATCCTGAGTTACATTCTGTATTATACTCCAGAGCAGCACTCACTATTCTGCTGGTGCAGTCACTGTGTACATACATTACATTACTGATCCTGAGTTACATCCTGTATTATACTCCAGAGCTGCACTCACTGTTCTGCTGGTGCAGTCACTGTGTACATACATTACATTACTGATCCTGAGTTACATCCTGTATTATACTCCAGAGATGCACTCACTATTCTGCTGGTGGAGTCACGGTGTACATACATTACATTACTGATCCTGAGTTACATCCTGTATTATACCCCAGAGCTGCACTCACTATTCTGCTGGTGCAGTCACTGTGTACACACATTACTGATCCTGAGTTACATCCTGTATTATACCCCAGAGCTGCACTCACTATTCTGCTGGTGCAGTCACTGTGTACATACATTACATTACTGATCCTCAGTTACGTCCTGTATTATACTCCAGAGCTGCACTCACTATTCTGCTGGTGCAGTCACTGTGTACATACATTACATTACTGATCCTGAGTTACATCCTGTATTATACTCCAGAGCTGCACTCACTATTCTGCTAGTGTGCTCACTGTGTACATACATTACATTACTGATCCTGAGTTACATCCTGTGTTATACTCCAGAGCAGCACTCACTATTCTGCTGGTGCAGTCACTGTGTACATACATTACATTACTGATCCTGAGTTACATCCTGTATTATACTCCAGAGCTGCACTCACTATTCTGCTGGTGCAGTCACTGTGTACATACATTACTGATCCTGAGTTACATTCTGTATTATACTCCAGAGCTGCACTCACTATTCTGCTGGTGCAGTCACTGTGTACATACATTACATTACTGATCCTGAGCTACATCCTGTATTATACTCCAGAGCTGCACTCACTATTCTGCTGGTACTGTCACTTTGCACATACATTATATTACTTATCCTCTACTGATCATGACAGCAACATTAAAGGAGCTGCAGGAATATCTGTTAAGTCCTGGCAATATACTGCATGGCCGGCCTGTGGTGTAGGGAGACAAGATGGAAGCCATATCTTACAAAGAAAAGCGTCGAAGCCTGGCTATGTTTTTTCAAAAACCTACATCAAGTCTGGCAAAATGTGCTACGGTCTGACGAAACCTAGATTGAACTTTTTGTGCATAGCCAATACTGCTCACTAACAAAAGAACACCATACCCACATTGAAGCATGGTGGAGGTAGCATTGTGGTAGCATTGTGATTTGGGGCTGTTTTACAGTACCTCAAACTGTGGCTTTCGTCAAGGTGGAGAGAATCAGGAACAGGCGCAGTATATAGGAGATACTCTCGCAATTTGACAGATCCTGTTTTATTGCAAAGAGCGACAATTCTAGATGCCATGCTGATAGACTCTTACTCTAAAAGACTGAGTGCTGTCATAAATTCTTCAACAAAGTATTGGTTTAAGGGTATTTAGATTTATGCAACCACATTATTTAGGTCTTTTTCCACCTAAAAATATTTTGTATGTGGAAGTATTATTTCTGAGTACATTGTAGAGCTCAACTATTTACATGATAGCGGTAATATATGTGTGGGTGATGTGTCCATATGCATGTATACAGTATGAGATTATAGTTTTGATGTTGTGGTTACAGTAGGTTGGGACCCTGAGAACTTTTTAACCATAACCAATGAATCTTTAGTTACCCCTCCACTATTTATCTATTAGCAGTTTTCTAAGAAATGATACGCCGTGGGAATACCTTGCCAGTCACTAAGTATGGGGGCATTGCTGGTCAGTGAGTGTGGGGGCGCTCTTCCCGTCACTGAATGTGGGGACACTCTGCCAGTCACTGACCACTGGAGTATGATCTGTCGTGTCACCGGCCACCTAGAGACTCAGAATGTATGTCAGACAGATGGCGACGCTTTCAGGCCTCGTAATCAGCGGGATGGCCAACACTCCTTCCTACCCACTCTATTGGTCCTGAGAAGCTGCGCAGTGGCGACGTCTTCAGACCCCGCAATTAACTGCGCCCAACACGTGTCTTACCCTCTGGGCAAGACTGCAAAAACTGAAGCTCCTGGCCGGCTGTGTAAAGCCATCGGGGGCTAGTATGTTAATTGTTTATATTTTAACTAGATGGTGGCCCGATTCTAGCGCATCGGGTATTCTAGAATATGTATGTAGTTTATTTATGAAGATTTAAGAATAATGCAATGAATACACAGGATTTTCCTGGTCAAATATATACATTATCATTAAATGTTATTGCTCATAGAACTTAATACAACTGAACGAAATTATTAAACAGATCATCAAAATATATAAACTATTACATGAATATCTAACTGTATTTAAATAAATCACGCCGCAATAATTATTTTCCCCTCCATTTGCTCATTTTCCCCTCCATTTGCTCATTTTCCCCTCCATTTGCTCATTTTCCCCTCCATTTGCTCTCTAACACAGGTTTTGTGACAGTCCCTGTGCCGTTACTAAGGCCGCGGTCGGGTATCCAAGGGGCGTGCCCGCACCACTCCCTGCGCCTGTCGCTGATTGGTCGCGTCCGGCTGGGCGCAACCAATCAGCGACGCGGGATTTCCGTTACAGACAGACAGAATTAGACGATTATATAGTAGATGACTAACAAAATTGAGAACTTTGTAGAAAAAGAAAAATTGGTTTTGTGTTGCCATTTTCTGTGACCCCCCTTTTTATTGGTGCCATTTTGGTAATATAGGACTTCTTTAATTGCATTTTTTTGACAAAAAAATAGCAATTTTGGTGTTAGTATTTTTTTTTACCCTAAAGGGTAATAAATTTTATATTTTGCTAGATTGGAATTTTATGAACGTGGCGATTACCAAATTTGTTTATTTTTTTTAAATTTTTTAAATGTCACTATTTTTGAATTGAGAAAAGGGGTGAAGGAAATTTAACTTTTACATTTTTTTATATTTTTTTAATTAATATTTTTTTTTATTTTTAGTTAGTTCCTTTGGGGGGGGGGGGCTTCATTGTTTTGCAGTACAGTCATGGCCAAAAGTTTTGAGAATGACACAAATATTAATTTTTACAAAGTCTACTGCTTCACTTTTTCTAATGGCAATTTGCATATACTCCAGAATGTTATAAAGAGTGATCAGCTTAACAGCAATTACTTGCAAAGTCAATATTTGGCTAGAAAATGAACTTTATCCCCCAAAACACATTTCAACATCATTGCAGCCCTGCCTTAAAAGGACCAGCTAACCTCTTTTCAGTGAATTGCTCCATTAACACAGGTGTGGGTGTTGATGAGGACATGGCTGGAGATCTTGTCATGATTAAGTAAGAATGACACCACTGGACACTTTAAAAGGAGGCTGGTGCTTGACATCATTGTTTCTCTTCTGTTAACCATGGTTATCTCTAAAGAAACACGTGCAGTCATCATTGCAATGCACAAAAATGGCCTAACAGGGAAGAGTATCGCAGCTAGAAAGATTGCACCTCAGTCAACAATCTATCGCATCATCAAGAACTTCAAGGAGAGAGGTTCCATTGTTGCCAAAAAGGCTCCAGGGCGCCCAAGAAAGACCAGCAAGCGCCAGGACCGTCTCTTAAAAGTGATTCAGCTGCGGGATCGAGCTACCAGCAGTGCAGAGCTTGCTCAGGCATGGCAGCAGGCAGGTGTGAGTGCATCTGCACGCACTGTGAGGCGGAGACTCTTGGAGCAAGGCCTGTCTCAAGGAGGGCAGCAAAGAAGCCACTTCTGTCCAGAAAAAACATCATGGACAGACTGATATTCTGCAAAAGGTACAGGCAGTGGACTGCTGAGGACTGGGGTACAGTTATTTTCTCTGATGAATCCCCTTTTCGATTGTTTGGGACATCAGGAAAACGCCTCATTCGGAGAAGACAAGGTGAGCGCTACCACCAGTCTTGTCTCATGCCAACTGTTAAGCATCCTGAAACCATTCATGTGTGGGGTTGCTTCTCAGCCAAGGGAATCGGCTCTCTCACAGTCTTGCCTAAAAACACAGCCATGAATAAAGAATGGTACCAGAATGTCCTCCAAGAGCAACTTCTCCCAACCCTCCAAGAGCAGTTTGGCGATCAACAATGCCTTTTCCAGCATGATGGAGCACCTTGCCATAAAGCAAAGGTGATAACTAAATGGCTCAGGGAACAAAACATAGAGATTTTGGGTCCATGGCCTGGAAACTCCCCAGATCTTAATCCCATTGAGAACTTGTGGTCAATCATCAAGAGACGGGTGGACAAACAAAAACCTAAAAATTCTGACAAAATGAAAGCATTGATTGTGCAAGAATGGACTGCTATCAGTCAGGATTTGGTCCAGAAGTTGATTGAGAGCATGCCAGGGAGAATTGCAGAGGTCCTGAAGAAGAAGGGTCAACACTGCAAATATTGACTTGCTGCATTAACTCATTCTAACTGTCAATATAAGCTTTTGTTACTCATATGTTTTCAATTATTATATTTCTGTCTGTGATAAAAACATCTGTCAAACACACATAAAAACCAGAGGGCAGCAGATCATGTGAAAATATAATATTTGTGTCATTCTCAAAACTTTTGGCCATGACTGTATATAGTAAAACTTAGCCACGGCTGGCACGACAACCCGACATGATCGTGGCTTGAGGGCTGACGGGCGCCGGATAAATTGGTCAACGTAATTGCACATGTTAAATGCCACCGTCAGAGACTGTGGAGGTGCCTCTAGTCGCTGCTTTTAGAGGCAGGCGCTAGCTGTATAACACTGCCGGTGCCATGTTTGGGGAAGGAGTTAAAAAAAAAAAGCTGGTCTGTGATTGGTTGCTATGGCAAATAAGACATTTTTGATAAATGAGGCCTATTGTTTATTAGAAAGTTCTTGCGTTAGTTGGAGGCAATCATTGCGGGTTTACAAGCTCAGGATATACACAAGAACATTCCCATTTCATGTCAGAAAACAGAAGTCTTGAAAATAATAAAAAAAACAAAAAGGGTACACAAATTTGGGACATATTTATGAAAACTCTGCCTTTGTTACCCATGGCAACCAATCACAATGCAGCTTTCATTTTGCCACAGCTGTTTAAAAAATAGAAGCTGATCTCTGATTGGTTGCTATTGGCAACCAAGAAAGGATTTAGGCTTCTGGCTTACAACAAGGCCTTAAAGGCTAAGGTTTACCTTATATAATGAGGAAAAGCGTTCTTACATGAAGACACCTTCATTCTATATGTTTTTTAAGGAATATTGATGGGATCGAGGGGAAGACTGAGGAAAATTGTCTTTAAAAAAAGCGAAAACTTTGTCCTATGGCAGTAAACATTATATGGAGCGGTGACGTCATCATGTCAATGGCGGGTGGGATTTTTTTTTTAAGGAACTTCGTCCACATTTTGGCCTTTTTTCCAGGGAAAAATGAATCACTGTGCGTCGATGCGAAGACCTATGCGGATAGGATGAGGTCACCATGTCAAAAATGCCAGACATCGGAATATGGATTCTGCTTTTTACAGAGTTTTAAGGGATTTTCAGGCCTTAACCCCTTGGCGACATAGGATGTAATAGTATTCAGCCGGCTAGGTCTCATCGCTGCATTTTAACCATTTAATTTCCACTGAAAATCGCACAATAACTTCTAAATGGGGCAATGGCTTGATGTCCCCTGACTATGGATTTCTATAGCAGCTGGGGACCTGATGAAGGCCTCAGTCATCACTAGCTTGGTCCATTTTAATAGTAGATCAATAATTCAGATTCACGTCTCCTTAATTAAATTAAAAAATTAAATTAAAAATTCATAAAATATTAAAAAAATATAAAAAAAAGTTTAAATGTTCTGTTTTCTCTGCTAAAAATATGAATTAAAAAAATAAAAAATAAACACATTTGGTACAGTCCAGAGCGAAAGTGTATAAAAAAAACTATAAAAATTAAAACTGTATTTTAAAAAAATTACCCAATTAAATGCTGATAAGAAAGAGAAAATAAAACACCATAATTGCGGAAATATACAATAAAAAGTGATCATTAAAGTATCATTAGGAGTCAATACTCGGTGTGCAAAAAAACAGACCCTCGCGCAGGTTCATAGACAAAAAAATAAAAAGATACAAGTCTCAGAAAATGACAATGCAAACCAAATTTTACAAAAATATAGATAGAATTTTTTTTTAAACGACCAAAATAAAAAATAATACCTCAGTTTAGTATTGCTGTGATTTTACTGACTTGGAGATTTATTTTGTCAATTTATTGTTACCGCACAATGACCTCCATGAAAATAACATGCCCCCAAAAAGTGCGGAATTGAAGAGGTTTTGTTTGTTGATTTTTTTCACACGGAATTTTTTTTTTCCTGCTTTTCAATACCGTACAAGTCAAGGCCAAAAGTTTTGAGACTGACGTCAATTTTTGTTTTCACAAAATTTGCTGCTTCAGTTATTATAGTGGTAATTTGCATTAATTCTAGATTGTTTTGAAGAATGATCAGATAAATTGCAAAAAATTACAAAGTCATTACCCGCCATGAAACTTTAAAAGAACCTGTGAGCTGATTTACGCAGCCCAAACATGGGAAGCAGGAATCAAAGCCTGGCTGCATGATTGGAGTGAGAAGATCTGTCCAAGGACCATAAAAAAAAATAAGACCCAGACAGATTTTCCCAGGGCTGCTGCAGATGATTGACAGGTCTCTCACTGATCAAATTATAAGAGCAGACTGGTTGCTTTAAAACCAGGTTCCTCCAAGGAGACACATGTAGTCTTCATTGCTTTGTATCAGAAGAGCTTTACAGTCAAGGACATTGCTGCTTATAAAGATTTCTCAAATCCACCATTTTTCTGAGCATTAAAGAGGTTGTTCACTACTTTTACATTGATGGCCTATTCCTTGGATAGGACATCAATGTCTGATTGGCTGGGGACCGGCACCCAGCACCCCGGCCGATCAGCTGTTATCGGTGGCGGCTGCAGGCCAGAAGTACTTGTGGAGTTAGCCATCTACTTGTAGTGGCTGGGACTTCTTACTGCACATCCTTCTCCCATTGATTTGTGTAGACCATCAATCAATGGTAGGCCATCAATGTAAAAGTAGTGGACAACCTCTTTAAGAACTTCTACTAAAGAGGTTCCATTGCTCTGAAGGACCATTTCATAAAGAAGATGTAGCTATAGGATAGGTTTAACACTAATGCAGAGCTTGCTCAGGAATGGATGCAGGCAGGTGTGGATTTATCTGCACGAACAGTGAGGTGAAGTCTTTGGAGACTAGCCTGGTGCCGAAAAGGGCAGCAAAGAAGCCACTTATCTCTAAGAAAAACATCAAGGACAAATTGACATTCTGCAGGAACTACAGGGATTGGAATACAGAGGACTGGGGTCAAGTTAAGTTGTCTGATGAAGCCCCTTCAGACTGTTTGGGACATCTGGGAGAATGATTGTCCAGAAAAGGTAAGTACTACCATGAGTGCTGTGTCATGCCATCCAGAGACCATTCATGTGTGGATTGCTTTTCATCCAGGGGAGTGGGTTCACTCACAATTTTGCCTATAAACACTGCCAGGAAGAATCGCACAGCCAGGATCAGATTCATGCTGCCGATGGTTCAGGCAGCATGAATTTAGTGACAGGTTCCCTTTAATGAATCTCTACTAAAAAAAATACAATAGGAAATATTCTAAAGTACCTGATAATGGATGTCAACTCTAAGCAAAACAGGACAATAATTAAATACTATAAGTTAGAACAAAGTCACTGATCTGCAATTAGGGCAATTAGAATGGCAGTATTGCATTAATTATATAACTTACATAGAGGTCGAAAATATAGTACATTCTTGTATATAGGAGCAGTATTATAGTATTTATATTCTTGTACATAGGAGTAGCATTATAGTAGTTATATTCTTGTACATAGGGGCAGTATTATAGTAGTTATATTCTTGTACATAGGGGCAGTATTATAGTAGTTATATTCTTGTACATGGGGCAGTATTATAGTATTTATATTCTTGTACATAGGAGCAGTATTATAGTAGTTATATTCTTGTACATAGGGGCAGTATTATAGTAGTTATATTCTTGTACATAGGGGCAGTATTATAGCAGTTATATTCTTGTACATAGGGGCAGTATTATAGTAGTTATATTCTTGTACATGGGGCAGTATTATAGTATTTATATTCTTGTACATAGGAGCAGTATTATAGTAGTTATATTCTTGTACATAGGGGCAGTATTATAGTAGTTATATTCTTGTACATATGAGCAGTATTATAGTATTTATATTCTTGTACATAGGAGCAGTATTATAGTAGTTATATTCTTGTACATAGGGAGCAGTATTATAGTAGTTATATTCTTGTACATAGGGGCAGTATTATAGTAGTTATATTCTTGTACATAGGGGCAGTATTATAGTAGTTATATTCTTGTACATGGGGCAGTATTATAGTATTTATATTCTTGTACATAGGAGCAGTATTATAGTAGTTATATTCTTGTACATAGGGGCAGTATTATAGTAGTTATATTCTTGTACATAGGGGGCAGTATTATAGTAGTTATATTCTTGTACATAGGAGCAGTATTATAGTAGTTATATTCTTGTACATAGGGGCAGTATTATAGTAGTTATTCTTGTACATAGGAGAAGTATTATAGTAGTTATATTCTTGTACATAGGGGCAGTATTATAGTAGTTATATTCTTGTACATAGGGGGCAGTATTATAGTAGTTATATTCTTGTACATAGGAGCAGTATTATAGTAGTTATATTCTTGTACATAGGGGGCAGTATTATAGTAGTTATATTCTTGTACATAGGAGCAGTATTATAGTAGTTATATTCTTGTACATAGGGGCAGTATTATAGTAGTTATATTCTTGTACATAGGAGCAGTATTATAGTAGTTATATTCTTGTACATAGGGGCAGTATTATAGTAGTTATATTCTTGTACATAGGGGGCAGTATTATAGTAGTTATATTCTTGTACATAGGAGCAGTATTATAGTAGTTATATTCTTGTACATAGGGGCAGTATTATAGTAGTTATATTCTTGTACATAGGGGCAGTATTATAGTAGTTATATTCTTGTACATAGGGGCAGTATTATAGTAGTTATATTCTTTTACTTTTGCTGCTGTAGTTGTTTTTTGTTCTACATATTCTTCTGCTTTTTATTAATCTCTGTATGTGAATTAATAAAAATATTAATTACTTTCAAAGACATTCAAATCAGTTTCCTCGTTGATTTTTTTAGGGATTCTTGGCCTCCACCATGCGTAGGTGCGATGTGTTTTATTGTCTAGGCAGCTTGCTTAGTTTGTGGCACTTGCTACTGGAGAGAGCAAGTTAGTCAATCGGCTTGTATCGCAGGCTCAGTGTGGATGGAGGCTCTAGTAAAGTGTGACTTGGAACTTCAGTGTAATATTAGTGGTTGAAGTAATCGCCCCATAAACACTGTTTTATTTCTCACAGTGACAGTATGAATGTGATCGTCCAAGTGTTCCTATAACATAGGTAAGCTACAGTGCCTCCATAATAGAAGTGAATTACAGTACCATAGGAGAAATGAATCCCACTGACATTAATACTGTGTGCGGAGTGACGGGTCGTTGGTGCTTATAGTATTGAAGTGCCAGTCACTATGCCTCCGAAAGAGGTATCACAGTACCCAACATGGCTAACCTCCCAACCGTCCCGAATTGAGCGGGACAGTCCCGATTCTGATCCTCCCACCCACTGTCCCGCAGTGAGAGAAGCCGCCATGCCCCCCATGCACCCCTTCCTCGCCCTCCCTGTTTCTCCACTTCAGCTTCTTACAGCAGAGCAATGACGTTGCTGTGCTGTCCTCTTATGTGCGAGCAGGACCTGTGATGAGGTCACAGGAGGGGAGGAGTTAGGTGTTACATGATCAGGCTCCTCGTGTGTGCAGGTCTCTGCTGTGCTGGTTGTCATGGTGCTGGATGAGGGTAAGTTTATGTGTGCGGGGTCAGGAGGGGTTTACAGTGTGGATGTAGGAGAGTTGTCTGTGTGCGAGGTGTACGGAGTGAAGCCGTGTGTGCGAGGTGTTCGAGCGGAGCCGTGTGTGTAAGAGGTGTACGGAGCGGAGCCGTGGGTGTACGAGGTGTACGGAGCGGAGCTGTGTGTGTGCGAGGTGTGCGGAGCGGAGCTGTGTGTGTACCAGGTGTACAGAGCGGAGCCGTATGTGTACGAGGTGTATGGAGCGGAGCCGTGTGTGTACGAGGTGGATGTAGGAGTGTGTGTACGGGGCGAACGAAATGTAGCGCTGTGTGTACGAAGTGTACGGAGCTGAGCCGCTCAGCTTCGTACACGTCGTACACACAGGGCTCCGTGCTTGAGCCGTGTGTGTACGGAGCGGAGCAGAGTCATGTGTGTACGGGGTGTACGTAGTGGAAACGCATGTGTATGGTGCAAAGCCGCATGTGTACAAGGTTTACGGAGCGGAACCGCATGTGTACGAGGTGTAAAGAGCGTGACTGCGTGTGTACGAGGTTTACGGAGTGGAGCCGTGTGTGCGCGAGGTGTACAGAGCGGAGCCGCATGTGTACGAGGTTTACAGAGTGAATCCGTGTGTGTACTGAGTGGAGCCGTGTGTGCGCGAGGTGTACGGAGTGGAAGCGTGTGTGTACGAGGCATACAAAGCGGTACCATGTGTGTATGAGGTGTGCAGAGTCGTGCGTGTACAAGGTGTATGGTGGGGAGCATTCATACCTCCCAACCGTCCCAGATCCAGCGGGACAGTCCCGATTTTGAGAGTCTGCCCCACTGTCCCGGCCGGGAGCTTACTTTTCCCATGGACACAGGAGTACACGGCGGAGCCCCGAGGAGCACTTTAAAATTCGCAAGTGACGTTCCACTGGAAGTGACGTGCTAGAAGCTGACCGGAAATGAGGTAATTTCGGGAGGAGATTGTGACGGAACCATGGAAGCACTTCAGGGAATGCTTCAGATCCATCACTGTGTCCTCCTCCGACAGCGCGGACAGCGGGATCGCCTTGGACTCGGGGATGTCGTCCATGTGAGCAGATCATGATATGTCCTGCATCAGGAGGCTCAGGTGGGCACTACAATGGGAGCCGAGCTGCTATAATATCTTTATAGAATCTTTCTTTCTTTCTCCCTCTGTTTCTTTCTCTCTCTGTTCTTCCTTTCTCTCTCTGTTCTTTCTTTCCCTTTTTCTTTCCCACTTCTTTCTTTCTTTCTCTCTCCCTCTCTTTTATTTCTTTCCCCTCTTTCTTTTTTTCTCTCTCTGTCTTTTTTTTCTGTCCACTCTTTCTCTCTGTTTTCTTTCTTTCTCTCTCTGTTCTTTATTTCTCCTCATTCTTTCTTTCTCTTTTTTCTCTCTGATCTTTCTTTCTCTCTCTGTTCTTTCTTTCTCTCTCTCTGTTCTTTCTTTCCCATCTTTCTTTCTCTCTCTCTATGCTTTCCCCTCTTTCTTTCTCTCTGTTCTTTTGTTCTGTCCCTCTTTCTCTCTGTTTCTTTCTTTCTCTCTCTGTTTCTTTCTTTATTTCTTTCTCTCTCTGTTCTTTCCCATCTTTCTTTCTCTCTCTGTTCTTTTTTCCCATCTTTCTTTCTTTCCCCTCTTTCTTTCTCTCTCTGTTCTTTCTTTCCCATCTTTCTTTCTCTCTCTCTGTTCTTTCTTTCCCCTCTTACTTTTTTTCTCTCTCTCTGTTATTCTTTTCCCTTTCTTTCTCTGTTTCTTTCCCCTCTTTCTTTCCCCTTTCTTTCTTTCTCTGTTCTTTCTTTCCCCTTTCTCTCTCCCTCTCTGGTCTTTCTTTCCCCTCTTTTTTTCTCTCTCTGTTCTTTTTTTCTGTCCCCTCTTTCTTTCTCTCTGTTCTTTCTTTTCTCTCTGTTCTTTCTTTCTCTCCTTTCTTTTTCTTTCTTTCTCTCTGTTCTTTCTTTCCCCTTTCTTTCTCTCTGTTTTCTTTTTTCTCTCTCTCTCTGTTCTTTCTTTCTTTTCCTCAGTACCAGTTAGTGTGCCCACAGTACCAGCCACTGTGCCCATAATGCCAGCCACTGATCCCATAATGCCAACCACTGTGCCCTCAGTACCAGTCAGTGTGATCAGAAGTGCTAAATGGGTGTGCTTGGGGCGTGGACATGGGTGTGATTAGTTGTAAAATGGGTGTGGTTGGGGTGTGGCCTAATAGTGCCCCCACTGATCAGATCAGTCACAATGTCCCCATAATAGAGCTGAGCCATAGTGCCCCCACTGATCAGATAAGTCACAATGTCCCCATAATAGAGCTGAGCCATAGTGCCCCCACTGATCAGATAAGTCACAATGTCCCCATAATAGAGCTGAGCCATAGTGCCCCCACTGATCAGATAAGTCACAATGTCCCCATAATAGAGCTGAGCCATAGTGCCCCCACTGATCAGATAAGTCACAATGTCCCCATAATAGAGCTGAGCCATAGTGCCCCCACTGATCAGATAAGTCACAATGTCCCCATAACAGAGCTGAACCATAGTGCCCCCACTGATCAGATAAGTCACAATGTCCCCATAATAGAGCTGAGCCATAGTGCCCCCACTGATCAGATAAGTCACAATGTCCCCATAATAGAGCTGAGCCATATTACCCCACTGATCAGATAAGTCACAATGTCCCCATAATAGAGCTGAACCATAGTGCCCCACTGATCAGATAAGTCACAATGTCCCCATAATAGAGCTGAGCCATAGTGCCCCCACTGATCAGATAAGTCACAATGTCCCCATAATAGAGCTGAGCCATAGTGCCCCCACTGATCAGATAAGTCACAATGTCCCCATAATAGAGCTGAGCCATAGTGCCCCCACTGATCAGATAAGTCACAATGTCCCCATAATAGAGCTGAGCCATAGTGCCCCCACTGATCAGATAAGTCACAATGTCCCATAATAGAGCTGAGCCATAGTGCCCCCACTGATCAGATAAGTCACAATGTCCCCATAATAGAGCTGAGCCATAGTGCCCCACTGATCAGATAAGTCACAATGTCCCCATAATAGAGCTGAGCCATAGTGCCCCCACTGATCAGATAAGTCACAATGTCCCCATAATAGAGCTGAGCCATAGTGCCCCCACTGATCAGATAAGTCACAATGTCCCCATAATAGAGCTGAGCCATAGTGCCCCCACTGATCAGATAAGTCACAATGTCCCCATAATAGAGCTGAGCCATAGTGCCCCCACTGATCAGATAAGTCACAATGTCCCCATAATAGAGCTGAGCATAGTGCCCCCACTGATCAGATAAGTCACAATGTCCCCATAATAGAGCTGAGCCATAGTGCCCCCACTGATCAGATAAGTCCAATGTCCCTAAAGCTGACATGTGCCACTGATCATAATCACAATTCCATAATAGAGCTGAGCCATAGTGCCCCCACTGATCAGATAAGTCACAATGTCCCATAATAGAGCTGAGCCATAGTGCCCCCACTGATCAGATAAGTCACAATGTCCCCATAATAGAGCTGAGCCATAGTGCCCCCACTGATCAGATAAGTCACAGTGCCCCATAAAGAGCTGAACCATAGTGCCCCCACTGATCAGATAAGTCACAATGTCCCCATAATAGAGCTGAGCCATAGTGCCCCCACTGATCAGATAAGTCACAATGTCCCCATAATAGAGCTGAGCCATAGTGCCCCCACTGATCAGATAAGTCACAGTGTCCCCCATAGTTGTTAGTCTCATGCCTCCATGTCAGCATCAAAAACAACTCAAGTGCCCTTCTCGCAGTGCCCGACGCTGTGGCAGTGCATATAAGTGGCAGTCGCAGTGCCCCCATAACATTGGTAGCCATGTGCTTCTATAATAGAGGTAGGTCATTCACGCATTCATGTCGGACTTATGACTAAACAGCTCTGGCGGTGCAACTGCTAGAGAATTGTGAATGCAGCTTTTGATGTGACTAGAGCATAAAACATCAAAGTGGAATATTTTACTACAGTTATGATGATTTACGCTGTGACGGCATTTAAAGGGGATGTGCACATTAGTTTAGTTCAATGACATCTGCCCCCGAGTCGTGGGCTGGGGTACAAAGAAATCCAAATGGCTTATCTCCGACTGTAAGGACCCTTGAGGACCCCCATCTAAGTATCAGCGGGGGATTATGTACAGCGGCAGCGGCTATTAATACCGGGGTGACGAGCATCTGCCGGGAATGACCGGAATGTGACCGTATAGTGCAATAGCCGTAGTGACATCTCCATCCCTCCGGGGGCCCGTTGGCCCCTGGGTTTCCTATGTCTGACACATTCTGATATGGGTTAGTGGATCTCACTCAGCGGTGCAGCTGCTGAGGGTGATGGGGGCATCACACCTTGGCTTAGAGGGGATGTCCACAGAAGCCTCCCAGGACAATAAGCTGATCCCTGCCTGGATCTCCAGCGATCACCTATAGGGAAACCTAGCAGTAAGTGTTCGATTTCCCCACAGCGCCACCACAGGAGGAATGAAGCATTACACGGTATCCATTCATATCAATGAGTTGTGTGTGTAATACCGTACAGGATTGGGTCCTCCAGAGGGAGAATCGCTCTTTGTGGAAGACGCTGCTTCCTGTCGGCCATATTTGCCGTCACAGGGCAGTATCAGGGTCATGTAGTCAGAAGTCTGTATTTATACCCTGCCTGGCTCTGTAAGCTTTGACGGTCAATGAGTCCGCCAATATAATACCGCCATATATTGCCCAAATAATACCTACATAATGCTGCCGTATATAACCCACATAATAACATCATACAGTGCCCCAAAAATCCACTGCCCCATATACACAACATAGCACCTGGATATTACGGCCACATAAACCCCATACTGCCATATACTTCCTACATAATACTCCAATCCATTCCCAAATAATGCTACAATATGGTGCTATAAAAAAACGGTATTACTCACATAATACAGCCCTATAGTGCCCAAGCTACGCACACACGCTCCAAATAATGCTCCCACATAGTTTCTATCTAATACTGCAATTCATTTTCAAGATAATAACAGGAAACGTGGCCAAACAATAACTGTCGTTTTTTTTTTTTTGCATTATTAGGTAGGTTTATCATATAGGAGTCTAGTAATGTTGATGGATCTGAGTGGATGTCACCCAGCTTTCCCAGAATCAGATATTTCTGAGAACTACTGACCCCACTCTGATATGATAATGATCGCCCCTAGTGTCGGCACACAACATAAACCCGCTATATGTCACACTCCGAGAGTCACCAGGAAGAACAATCGTATTGTGACTGCTGAACGGAGCCTGTGTTCTGCCAGCGATGCGGCAGGTCTCTCCGCCAGTCACCATGACCGCCCGTGCCCCTCACCTCCTTGGCACCCTATAGATCTCCGGCCTCAACAACGGCGACAATTGAGTCCTCCGAAATATACTTTGGGCTCAAGTGTGCGGAGGCTTATAAGCCATGCAATGCTCCTCTGAGAAATTAAATAGGCAAATACGCTCTTCAGAGAAAAAGAGGACTAGAACTCTAACGTCACCTATCAGAAGTAGCGATCTTAACGATCCTAAAAGTCAATATCATCCCTTTAACAAGCCTCATCGCATGACTAAGAACAAAAGCCAAACCAGAATCTCAATTCGCAGAGACGTGTTTCGGGGTACTGCCCCTCGTCAGTGCAAAGCATGAGATCTAATTTGGCTGTGTGAGAGGCTTCTGACTTGGATCTAAGGGGTAACCTTTCTCCTTGTGGAGAGTAACATGCCAGCGTAAGGTGACTTAAAGGCCATACAATGTTCCTCTGGAAAATTGTATATGCAAATCGCCTGTTCAGAGAGGAAGCGGACCAGAACTCTGGCGCCGCCCATTGGAAGTGGCGATCCTAAAAGTCAATATCAACGGTTTAACAAGCGTTGCCATATGACTTTGGATAAAAGCCATAACCGGAATCTCAATTTACAGACACGTGTTTCGGGGTGTTGCCCCTCCTCAGTACAAAGCATGAGATATGATTTGGCTGTATGAGAGGCTTCTGACTGGGTATGAGGGTTAACGTTTCTCCTTGTGGAGAGTGACATGTCAGTGTAAGAAGACTTATAGGCCATGCAATGCTCTTCTGGGGAATTAAATATGCAAATTTCACTCTCCTCCCAAAGAAATGTTACCCCATAGATCCAATTCTTAAGCACCTCATAAAGCCAAATCAGATCTCATGCTTTGTACTAAGGAGGGGCAAGACCCAGAAACACGTGTCTACAAATTGAGATTCTGGTTTGGCTTTTATCCTAAGTCGTATGACGAGGCTCGTTAAAGGGTTGCTGTTGACTTTAAGGATTGCTTCTACCATTAGGTGGAGCTAGAGTTCTAGTTCTCTCTTTTGAGGCAATGTGCAGACCTGATACTTATGACAGCTGAGGATTTGTTACAATTGCATCCACATCTGCAACAACACTGATTTGCCTCTTGTGCTGATCTTTTTGCTATAATGTATCAGCGCAGATAAAATGTATCCAGCAGGAGTTATAATGCACCAATGTGTAGCAGGGGCTGCCTCAACCTACCACAAGGTGCCAAATGGATAGTCACCCAGCTTTCCCAGACTCCTGAATGGCACTGCCACTATATCCCTAGGCAGGTGACATGGGCATTGTCATGGCTGCTATATTGGTTGTCACCCAGCTTTTCCCAGTAACAGATATAGATTTTGCATCAGTCTACTTAAAGTTTGCATAATTCCTCAAAAAGTAAAGAGGAGGCTGCTCTGACCCTGCACAGGCACAGAATCATCCCCACCAGCCAATCACAGAAGCTCTAGGAAAGGCTGAACTGCCATGTGATTGGCTGCAAGTCGCAGTCACATCCAAGAGAGGGGAAGGAGCAGCCACAGGCCTGCAGGCTGCACCACAGGTACTGCCCCACTCCAGCCCACCAGGGGTGTCACTATTAACTCTTTCACCACCAGGCATTTCATCAGTAACCTCTTCACTGCCATAGACCACAAGGCATGCTAGCTTACCTGCATTCACTACTCTGGATCACCATTAATCCCTTCATGGTCCTAGATCACCATAGATTTCATCACCAGTAATAGACCACCTGTGATGTTACCATTAACCCCCTCAGTGCACTAGATTACATGGGATAATAGCGTTAACCCTTTTACCACTTGTGAAGGACAACCCCCATCCTTCCACGTCACCAATGTGACGTAACTCCACAGGCACAGCTCTCCGGCGCCCCCTTTGTCTCTCAGGTCAGTAAGGGAACTGCACCTAGAGCAAATGGCTGCTGGGGAGGGTGTCCTGTTACCCACTGGGTATTCTAAGATTCATGATCAGAGTAAAAGCATCAGCCCAAGATTAATTTTATGGTTTAATTGCCTTAAGGGCGCACTAGATAATTACAGAAATATACAGTAAGCTATACAACGTAATTACAATGGATTTGCAGTCAGAGTAAAATACAACAATAATGGTACAAGGCTTAGAGGTATTAGCTAGAGGTCAATATTACCAGGTTGTAGGGGCATGTGGAGGCAGGGAGCTCTGCGATCCACAGGTGAAAGTGTTAGTTGCTGGACAGTCCCCCAAAACGTGTGCCGCTGCTCCCTTGGCACATCTGTCCCTTGGTTCTTAGTTTTTCATGGTCTTGCTGCTGTGAGAATGGATCCAGTCTGCCCATAGCTCACAGTTCTTAAACCTGCTAGGTCCCTCCCCTCGATGTCCGAGGGTGGGATGATAATCTCCACCCTTAACCCCCTGCAGAATTTATTCCCAATACCTAATAAAGGGGTTAACTTTCTCCAGGATGATCGGATCAGGACATGAGAGGTACCAGCGGATGCAGTATGTTTCGCCTGTCAAACCTGGCCCGATTGCGTCTCTTTGGAGTGCCAATCTCTATATCTCAGACCCCCGAGCCATCACCGACTCGGGAGTTGCACCATCAGATGCCCGAGGTCCGCAGGATCACGCAGATATTTTTTGTGAGTTTGTACCTAGAAAGATGTGCTCATAATTCATAGTGCTAGAATGGAGCCGTCATGGCTGGGAGACACAATATATGTGTTTTCTGTGTCTAGCTGGCAGGTATAATCTAATTGAAGCCACCAGGGCCCAGTCTACCATGGCTCAGGCTAAAGCTTTGAGGTCTTGTTTTGGCCTTATCTCATTATCATACTAACAGACCTTGCTATTCAACATTGGGCCTGAATTACTTAGCATACTAAAAGACCTTTTTATTCACAGTGGACACAAAACCCTGTCGTATTGAATATGCCCACAGGCCCTGGGGCCAGGTGCAGTTAGCAGCCTGTGGCTCTGTGAACAGACAAAATGGAGGCTGGTATCGGCCCTATCCAAGATGGTGGCTGTTCCTTCCTCACACCTCCATGCTTTAGAGGGCGCTAGGGGGTATCACATTCCTGTGTTCCCCCATGTGCCCTTCCGCACCCTCTCCTTGCCGGGACAACCCATCAGCGTTACCATGGTCCCTGCCTCTTTTGTGGCGAATGATGAAGTGGTACTGCTGGAGAGCGAGGCTCCAGCGTAGCAACCTCCCATTCGTCCCAGAGACCGTGTGTAACCAGCTGTGGGGGTTGTGGTCTGTTTCCACGGTGAATTGGCGTCCGTACAAGTATGGCTGCAGACACTGCAGGGCCCACACAATTGCCAGACATTCCTTCTCCATCGTGGAATAGGCCACTTCCCTCTGCAGAAGCTTCCGGCTCAGGTACAAAACGGGTGTTCATGGCCCGTAGTGTCGACCTGGCTGAGCACAGCACCGAGGCCGAAGTCTCTGGCGTCGAAGAACGGCCGCATGAAGTCGGCTGCCTGTAGTACAGGAGAGCTAGAAAGGGCTGTCTTGAGCGCCTGGAAAGCTGTCTCACAGGCGACTGTCCAGTCGACTGCGACGGGCAGCTTTTTCTTGGTGAGATCCGTCAGGGGCGTGGCCAGGGCACTATAGTGTGAAACAAACCTCCTATAGTACCCAGCAGTCCCCAAGAAGGACATCACCTGCTTCTTGGTCCTTGGGGTGGGCCAGGATGCGATGGCATTAACCTTCCCGGGCTCTAGCTTCTTGGTGAGCCCTGGCTGAGCTCCCCTCTCCTTCATCGGTATCGAACCCCTCATAGACCATAGCATTGGCCTCCCCCTTTGCCTTACTCCTGGTGCCTTCCGCCATCTTGGGAACCTTTGGTTACTGACACAGCTGCAACCCTGACCTTGCACACAACTTATTATATTTACACTCTGACCGTCTAGTGCTGGGCTGACCTTAAGACCCCAGCAGTGAAAGATACCGCTGGTAGTCTTTAGTGTCTGGGAGTAGGGGTCCCACGCACACTATTACTCTGATCCCACCGCTGCCACCAAATGTGAAGGACAACCCCCGTCCTTCCACGTCACCAATGTGACGTAACTCCACAGGCACAGCTCTCCGGCGCCCCCTTTGTCTCTCAGGTCAGTAAGGGAACTGCACCTAGAGCAAATGGCCGCCGGGGAGGGTGTCCTGTTAGCCACTGGGTATTCTAAGATTTGTGATCAGAGTAAAAGCATCAGCCCAAGATTAATTTTATGGTTTAATTGCCTTAAGGGCGCACTAGATAATTACAGAAATATACAGTAAGCTATACAACGTAATTACAATGGATTTGCAGTCAGAGTAAAATACAACAATAATGGTACAAGGCTTAGAGGTATTAGCTAGAGGTCAATATTACCAGGTTGTAGGGGCATGTGGAGGCAGGGAGCTCTGCGATCCACAGGTGAAAGTGTTAGTTGCTGGACAGTCCCCCAAAACGTGTGCCGCTGCTCCCTTGGCAGATCTGTCCCTTGGTCCATAGTTTTTCATGGTCTTGCTGCTGTGAGAATGGATCCAGTCTGCCCATAGCTCACAGTTCTTAAACCTGCTAGGTCCCTCCCCTCAGTGTCCGAGGCTGGGATGATAATCTCCACCCTTAGCCCCCTGCAGAATTTATTCCCAATACCTAATAAAGGGGTTAACTTTCTCCAGGACGATTGGATCAGGACATGAGAGGTACCAGTGGATGCAGTATGTTTCGCCTGTCGCGTGGGGATCAAACCTGGCCCGATTGGGTCTCTTTGGAGTGCCAATCTCTATATCTCAGACCCCCGAGCCATCACCGACTCGGGAGTTGCACCATCAGATGCCCGAAGTCCGCAGGATCACGCAGATATTTTTTATGAGTTTGTACCTAGAAAGATGTGCTCATAATTCATAATCCTAAAACGGAGCCGTCATGGCTGGGAGACACAATATATGTGTTTTCTGTGTCTAGCTGGCAGGTATAATCTAATTGAAGCCCCCAGGCCCCAGGCTACCATGGCTCTGGCTAAAGCTTTGAGGTCTTGTTTTGGCCTTATCTCATTATCATATTAACAGACCTTGCTATTCAACATTGGGCCTGAATTACTTAGCATACTAAAAGACCTTTTTATTCACAGTGGACACAAAACCCTGTCGTATTGAATATGCCCACAGGCCCTGGGGCCAGGTGCAGTTAGCAGCCTGTGGCTCTGTGAACAGACAAAATGGAGGCTGGTATCGGCCCTATCCAAGATGGTGGCTGTTCCTTCCTCACACCACTATACACTAGATCACCTGGGATGTTAGTATTAATCCCTTCATGGTCCTAGATCTCTATAGATTTCACTGCCGTGAATCACTTGTAATGTTTCCTTAGCATACTTGGTACCCTAGTCCAGCTGGGATTTTCACGTTAACCCCGTAAAATCCTAGACCACCTAGTATGTTAGCATTAACTCCCTTAATGTACTAGACCACCTGATATATCGGCATTAACCCACTTAGTACACTAGACCACCTAGGATTTTAGCATTAACCCACTAAGAGCACTAGACAACCTGGGATTTTAGCATTCTTCCCTTAATACACTAGACCACCTGGTATTTTATAATTCACTTATTGGTACTCTAGACCACCTAGGATTTTAGCATTAACCCACTAAGAGCACTAGACAACCTGGGATTTTAGCATTCTTCCCTTAATACACTAGACCACCTGGTATTTTATATAATTCACTTATTGGTACTCTAGACCAGCTGGGATTTTAGCAGTCACCCCTTTGTACACTAGTAGTACAGTAGGCCACCTGGGATTTTAGCATTAATCCCTAAGTACTCTAGACCACCTGTGATTTTAACATTCACCCTTTAGTATACTAGACCAGCTGGGATTTTAGCATTCACCCCTTAGTACTCTAGACCACCAGGGATGATAGCTTTAAAGTTTAACTCCTTCATTACCCCAATCAGGGACGTTTGCTTTAGCCACTTCATTACCCTAGACCACCAGGGATGATAGCGTTAAGTATTTCATTACCCTAGATCAGCCTAGTTGTTGGCAATAACTAGAGCAGTCATTTACTACATGACTATGTAATGCGGGAAAATGTTCAGAAACTTTTATGTATTTGGCATAATCATATAACTCCAGGGATATGTTCCTTTCTGGACTCTGGAAAAGCTGGGTAGCCCCCCGTATGGCCTTACAATTGTACTTGATCATCCCAGTATACTCCAGTTCCAGACCAGTGACGCCATCAGTTCCAGTTTAGCAGGTAGAGCCGTGTTCTAGGTTAATGGTGGGTGTGATGTGCGGTTATGTAATTACGGCGTATTATGTAATGCAATGAGTCTGGAATTTAGGACACAGACGAGAGGTCAGGACCAGCGGACAAGAAATGGGGGGACAAGAAATGGGTGGTGGGCAGATGGGAAATGGGGGGCGGAAAAGAAATGGAGGGGGTGGACAAGATAAGGGTGGTGGGCAGATGGGAAATGGGGGCGGACAAGAAATGGGACAAGATATGGAGGGGGTGGACAAGATAAGGGTGGGGGGCAGATGAGAAATGGGGGGCGGACAAGAAATGGGGGGACAAGATATGGAGAGGGTGGACAAGCAATGGTGGTATGCAGATGGGAAATGGGGGGCGGACAAGAAATGGGGGGACAAGAAATGGGGGCGGACAAGAAATAAGGGGCAGACCAAAAAATGGGTGGACAAGACCTGGGGGGTGGACAAGACATGAGGAGCGGACAAGACATGGGGGGCGGACAAGAAATAGGGGGTGGACAAGAAATAGGGGGAAGACAAAAAAAATGGGTGGACAAGACAAGGGGGACAAGATATGGAGGGGGTGGACAAGCAATGGGTGGTAGGCAGATGGGAAATGGGGGGTGGACAAGAAATGGAGGATGACAAGAAATGGGGGCGGACAAGAAATAAGGGGCAGACCAAAAAATGGGTGGACAAGACCTGGGGGACAAGATATGGAGGGGGTGGACAAGCAATGGGTGGTAGGCAGATGGGAAATGGGGGGCGGACAAGAAATGGAGGATGACAAGAAATGGGGGCGGACAAGAAATAAGGGGCAGACCAAAAAATGGGTGGACAAGACCTGGGGGGCGGACAAGACCTGGGGGGTGGACAAGACATGAGGAGCGGACAAGACATGGGGGGCGGACAAGAAATAGGGGATGGACAAGAAATAGGGGGAAGACAAAAAAAATGGGTGGACAAGACAAGGGGGACAAGATATGGAGGGGGTGGACAAGCAATGGGTGGTAGGCAGATGGGAAATGGGGGGCGGACAAGAAATGGGGGATGGACAAGAAATGGGGGGTGGACAAGAAATGGGGGCGGACAAGAAATAGGGGGCAGACAAAACAATAGGTGGACAAGACCTGGGGAGCGGACAAGAAATAGGAGAGGAGACAAGAAATGGGGAGGGCGAAAAAGAATTGGGGGTGTGGACAAGAAATAGGAAATTGGATAAGAAATAGGGGGGCAGACAAGAAATGGGGGGCAGACACGGAACGGACGAATAAAGGTTGCAGAGTAGGAAGGAAGAGAAGGCTCCTGAGCTAAAGTCCACCAGTAGGGGGCAGATCTGGCTCTCCCATCCTCCTGACTGGTAAGTCCGCTGAGGCAGGTAGGTGTCTGATGACAATGTGACCCTACTGCGTTTGCTGCCCCCCTTTGTGTCTCCTCCGGCTGTTTCTGCTCCCTGCCCCTTTCCCGGGCCCGGCCCCTCTGCCCTCCCTCTGTATACAGACAGGCAGGGATGATTGGCAGGGAGGGGAGGACACTGCTCTCTTATTGCTACGTGCAGAGAACAGAAATCCTGCCAGACAAATGATCGTTTTCTTCTCTGCAGCCGAGCGGTGGTGAGTGAGAAGCCCGGGCCCTGCTGGACTCCTGTGCCGGGGTGCTGAGTGGTGCCGGCCCCAGCAGCGGGACAGCAGCAGCAGCAGCCTCTGGACCTCACAGCTGGACGTCCTGCCTCTTCCCAGGGTAAGTCGGCATCATCCATCAGACTCTGCCCCATCCTCTCCCCCTGCCCCGGTCCGCTCTGTGGCATCACCCCCGTCCCCTGGTCTGGATAGCCTTGCCACCGTGCACCGGTTTTGTGCCATTTTCTGCGCTGCTTTGTGCTTTTCCATTACAACATTTGGTCATTTCTGGGTATTTCTGACCCTTGCACCCCTGTTTCTTTTTGCACCCCCATTGGCCGCCTTTTCCCCCGGCCGTGTGCTGTTGATATTTGTCTTTGCTCCCATGTGGAGCTGCTGAAGGTGAATGCAGCCTGCACGATTCATAGTCCGCGTACAGGGGGGGTGTGCGCTGGGGAGAAGCTGCCATTGGTGGTCCGGGGGAGGACACAGAGGAGCAGCTGCAGCCAGAGGGGATGTCAGTGGGAGAAATGACACCACACCGAGCCTCCGAGAAACTGGTTCCCCCTGTTTGGCAGTTGGTGCGCTCCGGGCTGTTATAACGCTCCCGTACTATTATACCGCTCTGCATTATCCCCAGTATAATACTTGGTATTCCGGCCTCATTCACACTGCGCAGCTTCCCGACAGTCGCTTAAAGCGATATTCCGGATCCCATAAATATAAGTTTTTTTCCTACATTTTTAAGACCCTCCGCGTGTTTGTTTCCCACCCTCTGCTTGCTGGGAACGAATAGAAACCAGTGGATCAGGAAAGCGGCGACAAACCTAGAACATTGTTGTCGTTCGCTGACATCAAGCAGAGATTATCACTAGTGGGTGGAGGAAATGAGTCCTAAGAAAGAAAAGGGGTCGATCTCACTCTGATCCGCTGATCGAGGGGATCGATCTCACTCTGATCCGCTGATCGAGGGGATCGATCTCACTCTGATCCGCTGATCGAGGGGATCGATCTCACTCTGATCCGCTGATCGAGGGGATCGATCTCACTCTGATCCGCTGATCGAGGGAATCGCTGCGCCGGAGAGGTGTCACAGCGCCGTATATTGTGTAGTGGCGGCGAATGGTACTGCAGGTAGCTCCCATTCACTTCTATGGGAGAGAGCTCGCAGTACCGCTCACCATATATAGTGCCCATAGGGGGCAGCTCCGGCCTCCGCTGGCCCATGGGGACGTCCGAGCCCCGCGTGTCAGCCGTGTACCCAGTGATGCCGCCCGTTATATCCAGCCATGGCACCGATACTGTCTATTGCTCCCTGGTATCAGCCACTCCTGCATCTTTCCTATCACCATTTCCAAGACCTCTGCTTGCTGTCAGGGAACACAAACATGCAGCTTTGTTACAATGTATCAGCGTGGGAGTTTGTTGCGGTTTTCTTTTATCCCACCTTCCGACCATTCACTGACAGCAAGCGGAGATCTTATAAATGGTGCGGCGTCATGGAAAAGTATATTAGAAAGCGGAGAGAAAGGAGCAGTCCCCTGTGTACATGAGGACTGCGGACCCCCGGGGGATATTGTTTCCTCTTCCGCCGCTTTCTGAATGTTTTTCATCATAGTTTCACCTCCTGGGGTCTTTCTGAGTGAATTCAGCTCCTGCTGAGCGGAGACCCCCTGCTTCCATACCCTCCGTCCAGCTGCAGCGCTCCCTGTAGGCAATTTTGTGCACAGCAGCTGCCAAAATCCAATTCTGGAGCGTCAAGACAAACGTCACGGAAGAATGTGATGAATGGAGACGTAGAGAACTAGTAAGGGCAGAAAAAACTCCCTTTGTCCGCCTCTGCAACTATTTTACTTAAATGCTAAATAAAAAAAGTTTTTTTGGCTTCTGAATGAGTTAACTGAGAATCCTTCAGTGAGCTCATTCTGACAGTGAGTTTGTAGCTAGCTGATTTGTGGCCGCAGAGGAAGGAAGAGCTGTAACAGCAGGCATGCGGATAACCCCTTTAGGAGGTGTACAGCTTTTTGTGACTTTGTGTACATAGTGCCTTTATTTTGGGGGAAAATTCCGATGAAAATTTTTTTTTAATGATGAATGGAAAAGATGAATCTAAAAGGCAGAACTGCATGGAACCGCACCGATCACGACAAGAGGGACTGGGGGTGCGGGCTGCATCATTCTCTAAATGCTCAGGGGGCTTTTTAGGGGGAAAGGACTTACCCCGGGGTGGGGGGGGTCACTTCTATTTGTGTACAGGGGGGGGCTCATTTAAATGACGGCTTGTTTTAAAACCCCCCCCCCATGGGGGGTTTAAAAATTTTTCCCCTGCACGGGAACATAAGCGCGGGGGAGGTGCATCTGTTTTTTTCCCCTCAACCAAAGTGCCCGGGGCCCAAGGGGGGTCAGGACCCCGGGGGGGGGGGGCAGGGAGAAACACGAGTGCCGTGTGCCCGTCCCCAAAGGAAAAAACCCGGGAAAAAAAAAACCCTTTTTTCTCAATCCGTCGGGGCCCTTTTTTACCAAGGGGGCCCCATACAAACCAACGGCAAAAGCAAAGGCGCCACAATTTTTTGCCCCGGGGGGTTTTGGGGGCCGGGGGTTTGATGTTCCGAACTTGCAGAAAAATTTAAATTTGGGGGCCCGGGGCTTTTCCCAGCCTCCCGGTGGCCTTTTTAAATCCAAATTTTAAATTTGATTTTTCCCCCTCCCCCCCGGGCCGTGGTTCGGGGCTTAGTCCCCGGTGCCAGGGGTTTGGTTCCTTTTGCCCGGGGGGTCCCCCTGGTTTTTGGGGGTTTTTTGGGCCCTGGGGGTTTTCCCTGGTTTTTTTCTTAGTCCCTGG
>JARQOD010000001.1:5410369-5450022 GCA_033576555.1 Oophaga sylvatica | reverse complement strand
CCTCTGAATTGGTGCCGTTGTTCCTTCAGCACGTGGTTCGTTTACACGGCATTCCTGAGAACATTGTGTCTGACAGAGGAGTCCAGTTTGTTTCCAGATTTTGGAGGACTTTTTGTTCTAAACTGGGTGTTCAATTGTCTTTCTCCTCGGCATTTCATCCTCAGACCAATGGTCAAACTGAGAGAACAAACCAGACATTGGAGACTTATCTAAGATGCTTTGTGTCTGCTGATCAGGATGACTGGGTCTCTTTTTTGCCTTTGGCTGAGTTTGCTCTTAATAATAGGGCTAGCTCTGCCACTTTGATGTCTCCGTTTTTCTGTAATTCTGGGTTTCACCCTCGATTTTCTTCAGGACAGACGGAGGCTTCTGTCTGTCCAGGTGTTGACTCTGTTGTTGAGCGTATGCAGCAGATTTGGGACCAGGTAGTGGAGAGGTTGTCCCTCTCTCAGGAGAAGGCCCAGCGGTTTGCTAACCGGCATAGGACTGATGGTCCTCGGTTTAAAGTGGGGGACTTGGTCTGGTTGTCCTCAAAGAATATTCCTATGAGAGTAGCATCTCCTAAATTTAAGCCTAGGTTCATTGGACCTTATAAGATCATGGAGATTATTAATCCTGTTTCTTTTCGTTTGCTTCTTCCAGGGACATTTAAGATCCATAATGTGTTCCACAAGTCCTTGTTGAAGAGGTTTGTTGAGCCAGTGGTTCCTGCTGCTGTGCCTCCTGACCCTGTTTTGGTTGAGGGCAATCTGGAGTATGTGGTTGAGAAAATATTGGATTCTCGTTTTTCTAGACGAAGACTCCAGTATTTGGTTAAATGGAGAGGTTATGGTCAGGAAGATAATTCTTGGGTGTTTGCTTCGGACATCCATGCTAGGAGACTTATCCGTGCGTATCATAGAACTCATCCTGACCGACCTGGTTGCTCAAATGAGGGTTCGGTGACCCCTCCTCAAGGGGGGGGTACTGTTGTGAATGGGTTTGAGATGAGTTCTGAGCAGAGGCTCCCTCTGGTGGTTACAAGCGGTACTAGTGAGGATTGGGAATCAGGTGTTACTGATTGGTCTTATTTAAGGGAATCATTTTCCCATCAGGGTTGCCGGTGATCAATTGTTCTGGTCTGAATCCTTCTTTCCAGTTTCCCTTGTAGCCTGCTGTGTCGTGTCTGCATCTCCTGCTATCAGATAAGACAATTTCTTATTTTGTGTTTTTGCTATATTTTTGCATTTTGTCCTGCACTTCTGTGGGGGCCTTCTGGGTCCCCTCCGGGGGCTTTTGCCCTCTCAGTTTAGTCCAGCCACTGTGTTTTGTACTTTTGCTTTTTGCAGTTTTTTCAGTGGCTGCTGTTTTTGTTACACCAGAGAACTAATTTAGGTGGTAGAGGTCGTGTGATCTCAGGTGATTTTGAAATTAGTAGAGTTGGTGTTTTCAGGGTTTTCTGGGATTGCAGTAAGTACCCTTCCTGTCCTTTTCTATTTAGATAGTTTGGGCCCCAGCGTTTGCTCATACTATTTTCTTTCTGTGTCAGTATTTCCTCTTGTCTAACCGCCATTACATGTTTGGGGCTTTCTATTATCTTTGGGGTTCTGCTCCGGGGCAGATAGCTTTCCTATTTCTATCTTTAGGTGTAGTTAGTTTCTCAGGCTGTGACGAGGCGTCTAGGACCATCGTAGGAACGCTCCACGGCTGCCTCTAGTTGTGGTGGTTAGTCAGGGTACTGCAATCTCATAGATTCCAACTGCTCTGGTGTATTTCCTTTTTTACCTGCACTCCTCAGCTACCGTAACATAATACATTCTTGAGACATCCTGACAATCAGCATATAAAATGATGCATCAGGGAGTGAGGGGGACGCCCGGTGAATAATCCCTACGGGAACTCCAGTAATGTGACTCCTGAGGAATCGGTCACTGAGTCACCGTGATCTGCTAATTCAGGGGCAGAATGTGATCCGTCCTACACAAATGTCAGATGTTGTCTAATGCTGTCTGCTCTGGACAATAAAGCAGAACTCCACCATTCTGCCAAATGTTACATTGCATACAATGTCTGTAGCTGATGGGCATCTCGCCAGATGACGGTATACTGCTATACTGTCTGCTGCAGATCATGCAGCCTACGGAGAATGAGATGCTCTGCAGAGTATGTGGCTTTGTATAGTAGTATATTGTTAATGTTCTGTAGAGCATAGAACTGATGCTTACGGTATACCGTATAGATATAACAAACTTCAGGATAGTTGGGCACAAAAAGGTAAGATTTTATAGCAGTATTATATAAACACTATATGGCAGTATGATGTGAGCTATTGAGGCCTAATATCGCTATATGGCAGTATTTAAGCACTATGTGGGATTTTAAGGACTCAGGATTAATATGGTCTCTATATGGCAGTACTATGCGAGCTTTTAGGGATTTATATGATCACTACAGTCATGGCCAAAAGTTTTGAGAATGACACAAATATTAATTTTTACAAAGTCTACTGCTTCACTTTTTCTAATGGCAATTTGCATATACTCCAGAATGTTATAAAGCGTGATCAGCTTAACACCAATTACTTGCGAAGTCAATATTTGGCTAGAAAATGAACTTTATCCCCAAAACACATTTCAACATCATTGCAGCCCTGCCTTAAAAGGACCAGCTAACCTCTTTTCAGTGATTGCTCCATTAACACTGGTGTGGGTGTTGATGAGGACATGGCTGGAGATCAATCTGTCAAGATTAAGTAAGAATGACACCACTGGACACTTTAAAAGGAGGCTGGTGCTTGGCATCATTGTTTCTCTTCTGTTAACCATGGTTTTCTCTAAAGAAACACGTGCAGTCATCATTGCAATGCACAAAAATGGCCTAACAGGGAAGAGTATCGCAGCTAGAAAGATTGCACCTCAGTCAACAATCTATCGCATCATCAAGAACTTCAAGGAGAGAGGTTCCATTGTTGCCAAAAAGGCTTCAGGCGCCCAAGAAAGACCAGCAAGCGCCAGGAACGTCTCTTAAAAGTGTTTCAGCTGCGGGATCGGGCTACCAGCAGTGCAGAGCTTGCTCAGGAATGGCAGCAGGCAGGTGTGAGTGCATCTGCACGCACTGTGAGGAGGAGACTCTTGGAGCAAGGCCTGGTCTCAAGGAGGGCAGCAAAGAAGCCACTTCTCTCCAGAAAAAACGTCATGGACAGACTGATATTCTGCAAAAGGTACAGGCAGTGGACTGCTGAGGACTGGGGTAAAGTTATTTTCTCTGATGAATCCCCTTTTCGATTGTTTGGGACATCAGGAAAACGCCTCATTCGGAGAAGACAAGGTGAGCGCTACCACCAGTCTTGTCTCATGCCAACTGTTAAGCATCCTGAAACCATTCATGTGTGGGGTTGCTTCTCAGCCAAGGGAATCGGCTCTCTCACAGTCTTGCCTAAAAACACAGCCATGAATAAAGAATGGTACCAGAATGTCCTCCAAGATCAACTTCTCCCAACCCTCCAAGAGCAGTTTGGCGATCAACAATGCCTTTTCCAGCATGATGGAGCACCTTGCCATAAAGCAAAGGTGATAACTAAATGGCTCAGGGAACAAAACATAGAGATTTTGGGTCCATGGCCTGGAAACTCCCCAGATCTTAATCCCATTGAGAACTTGTGGTCATTCATCAAGAGACGGGTGGACAAACAAAAACCTAAAAATTCTGACAAAATGAAAGCATTGATTGTGCAAGAATGGACTGCTATCAGTCAGGATTTGGTCCAGAAGTTGATTGAGAGCATGCCAGGGAGAATTGCAGAGGTCCTGAAGAAGAAGGGTCAACACTGCAAATATTGACTTGCTGCATTAACTCATTCTAACTGTCAATATAAGCTTTTGTTACTCATATGTCTGCAATTATATTTCTGTCTGTGATAAAAACATCTGTCAAACACACTAAAAACCAGAGGGCAGCAGATCATGTGAAAATATAATATTTGTGTCATTCTCAAAACTTTTGGCCATGACTGTATATGACAGCATTATCCAAGCACTATGTGGCAATACTATGCGAGCTTAGCCTAATATGGTCACTATATGGCACAATTATATAAGCACTATGTGAGCTTTTAGGAATTAATATGGTCACTATATGACATCATTATTTAAGCACTATGTGGGCTTTTAAGGATTAATATGGTCACTATGTGGCAGTATTATGTTAACTGTTAAGGATTAGTATGGTCACTATGGCAGTGTTATGTGCACTCTTTACAGGAGTATGTGGATGCATGATAATATTTATGCACTATATTACTATGGTACATTATATTACTATGGTAATAATTTGTAGCAGTGATATGTTGGAAGTATGTGGCGGTATGTGGGCTTTTAAAGGTGTATTTTGAGTATGCTTCACATTATTTGGTCACAATATGGTAATATTATATGGTAGTATTGTGCACTATTATGTTTTTATGCAGGAGTATTATGGGATGATATTACACGACAATATTAATCAGGCACTGTGTGTAGTATTATCTTGGTGAGTCATGGCGGTATTATGTAGGTTGAAATTACAAGAAAAACTAAACTGGGTGACATATTCTTGCTTCCCTGACGCCTATCTTCTAGGTTCATAACCGGTAAGTGCATAGCAATATGTATATCCTGTACGTGGTACACTTGAATATGATGGCAGGATGATACAGAAATCTTATTCCAAATGAAACCCCTCCCCCTCTTCATTTTTTTTTCTTGCATTTTGCCTCTGATTGACTTGTTTTCTCCATTCATAACTAAAGCCAAAATAATCACTCCGGATCGACCGCTGGGCTTCATATCTGAACAGTAGATATTTATCAGAATTCTAAATGCAGCTTTGGATGTGTATGGAGTATAATTCTTTAATACCAGCACAATATAACACAGGCAAATTATTTTCAGGTTTATCTTTAATGTATAGAAGCAGTAAAACTTTAAAAATATTATACTTCTAAATTTATACTGTTCCCTCACTGCTGAGTATTTGGTGCAGTGTAGCAGGAAGTGGGTCTCATCCTCCAGGTCACAGTGTGGGCACAGTCTGTCTTCCCTGGACTTGTAGCTCTGTCTGTGCCGGCCGACCCTGATGGCCAGATTGTGGGCACTGAGTCTATTCCGGCTCAGGATCTTGCGGTCTCTGGGGTCCGAGAGTTTCTCCAGATATGGAGCCAGTCTGTAGACTCTGGTACATGGTCAGTTTCTGAGAGCTGCTAATCTCGTTCTTCCAGTCATTGACGTCCCTCATCTACCATTTTCCTGATTCTGGCTTTTGTCAGGTTGCTTTGGTTGACTGTTTGGTTAGGTTGGGTTTGGGTGAGCTGTTCCAGGGGTCCTGGTTTGTGGGTCCACCTATATGTAGCATGGCTTTATGGTGATGCGAGCTTGGGTTGCTACTCTGTAGGTGAGCCTGGAAGGACAGCGACTGCTACGTGCAGTGGGAATCTGCCCAGCTCAGCCCGGCAGGCACTGTTGGTGGTGCTCCGAAGGACCTGGAGAAGGTGTTTACAGAATTCCAGGTAGAATATTTCTGTTGGACTGGAATCCCACTTTGACCAGTCTGGGTATGTGTGAGGGCCCCAGACTTCACAGCCGTACAGGAGGATTGGGGTGATTATGGCATGGAAGATTTTTAGCCAGACCCTCACTGGCAGCTTCAGGTGGTAGAGTTTCCATCGGATGGCGTAGAAGGTTTTGCAGGCCTTGTCCTTTAGGGTCTCTATGGCTTGTTTGAAGCTCTCTGACTGGTCAATTTCCAGGCCCAGGTAGGTATATTTGTCTGTTTCTGTAAGAACGCAGTTGTTTAGCACAAATGGAAGTTGCTGGTTCGATCTTGGCTTTCTCCTCTGGAGCACCATGATGTTGGTTTTCTTTGCATTGATCGGTAGTGCCCATGTGGAGCTGAATTTCTCCAAGATTTTCAGGTTTTCTTGGAGACCTTTCTCAGTTGGTGACAGCAGCAGCAATAGATCATCTGCATACAGCAAAAATTTCACCTGTGCGTCATGGAGTATGAGGCCTGGTGCTGTGGAAGATTCCAGAGCGGTGGCCAGCTCGGTGATGTAATATTGAAGAGCGTTGGACTTGGGGTGCAGCCTTTTCTTACTCCGGCTCTGCGGGAAATCAGCCGTTCTTCTACCGTTCACACTCACGCTGCAGCGGTCTCGGTGTAGGAGCTTTTGATGACATCATAGGTCTTTCCTCCTATTCTATTCTCCAGCAGTTTCAGTAACAGGCCTGAGTGCCACAGCGTGTCAAAAGTCTTTCTAAAATCCACAAAACAAGCAAACATCTTCCCGTGCTTTGTTTTGTAGACGTGCTCTGAATGAGGCTGTGCAGGGTGTAGATGTGGTCGGTAGTGCGGTGGTTTGCCGTGAACCCTGCTTGGCTTTTGCTGAGAACGTTATTCTCGGTGAGGAAGCTGAGGATCCTTTTGTTCTGGATGCTGTTGATCAGTTTCCCCAGGTTGCTGCTGACTCATATTCCTCTGTAGTTGTCCCCAGTCTTGTGAATGGGTGAGATGAGGCCTTGATTCCAGGTACCAGGGAAGTAGCCAGAACTCAGAGCAATATTGAACAGTTTAACCATTGCTGCCTGTATTTCCGGTGGGCTGTATTTCTGGTGGGATTCCATCCGGGCCACCAGCTTTTCTACACCTTATGGAAGAGATTCTCTCTGTAACTTCCTGTAGTATGATTTGTGTATCCAGTGGGTTTTGGAAATGTTTGGCTTTTCCTTCCATTATGTTTTTCTGTTCTTGCTTTAGTTCTTCCTTTGGGATGTCTTTGAAGTACTGAAGCCAGATATTGCCATTTTGGATATGGATGTTTTCCTTGCTTTTGTTCCCATGTGGTTCTATAGTTCCCAGGAGGAATTGTCTTTGAAGAGCATCTTGGAGTTGGTTAAGTTTGGTGGAGATGTAACTCTGCTTCTTCCTCTTGAGGATGGGTTCGTATTGCCTTTGTATGGTTTCATAGGCTTCCCTCAGACCCGGGTGGTTGGGGTCTCTGTGTTTCTTGTTTGAGGCTGTTCTCAGGGTCTTCCGTACAGCTTTGCATTTGCTATCAAACCAACCATTGATCTGTTTTTCTTTTGGCCTTTTATAGTTTACTTTTTTAAGGTTGGACAATTCGGCCATGGTGTAGAATATATCATTGAGGCGTTGTGTACTTGGTTCACTCCTTCTGGGCTAGGCTTGTAGTTGTAGAAGTGGTGGAGCATCTCCTGTATTCTGGGTCTGCTGGGAGCCTCTTGATATTTTATTGCTGAAGTCTTGGACCATTTATAGGATGGAGGTAGGTTGAAGAGGTCACTCTGCTGAGGCTTTTGTGCCGATGGTTTCTTTGTAGATTTCATGTATAGGAGAAGTTGGCTGTGATCTGACAGGCGCGTTTGTGGGGTGACTATGAAGCCGCCGATATTTACCATGTCCATATCTGTAATAGCGTAGTCTACTACACTCCTTCCTATATGGGAGGTCAATGTATATCTTCCTAGGGAGTCTCCCTTGGTACGGCCAAGTCTCATTGGTTTCCTGCACACTGTGTTGAGCAGAGTCTTTGTCTCCTCTAGGTCTCTGCTCTGGATGCCTCTGTTTTGTATGTCTCTGTGTGAGGTCAGTGGTCTCCTCCTCTGATGGTCCGATTTAGGGTGAGGCTGTATGTTTCCAGCTTCCTTTGATATAATTGTGGTTTCTTGCCTTCTCATTGTCGGGGGTCTTTTCATGGGATTCTGGTTGGTGTTGGATCTAGGTGTCATGTGTGCATTACCACGAAGATCGTCGCGGTTGCACATGTTGACTTCTCACAGCTGAGTTGCTGTTTCTTTGTGTTTGGCAGCTAGGGAGTTAATTCTGTCTGTGCTCGGTGCTGGGACTGGGTGCAGTTGCTCCCGGCTGCAATTGATTATTTGTTGATTGGTTTCCTTTAAATTCCTGGTTGTCTGCTTTGGGAGTTGCCAGTGAAATCCTTCATTCAGACCACAGATAGGAATGAATCTGTTGAGAGCTCCTTAGCTGTTTTAAGCTCAACTTGCTTATAGTTTATTTCCCAGACCATTTATGTTCCTTTGGTGTTTGAGTGTGTATGCAAGTGAGTGCTATCCTGTCTGTCTTATATGTCTAATCTGTGTATTTAGCTGAGATCAGCCCATATCCCTTTGGTGGTAATCAGGATCCTTCTTAGGAATGATTACAGGGTTCAGGGTCTGATAGGAGACAGGGTTAGGCTGGAGACTTGGACCTCTGAACCATTATCAGTACCTCCAAGGTAAGGGATTAGTTAGGACCCCAGTGCAGGGTCAGGTTAGACCCCGGTCCTCCTCTTTCCAGTTACAGCTCATCAAGTCCTCAAGATTAACCCTGAGTTCAACTATATCGTTTCTGCACATCTAGTCCTCAAGATTAACCCTAAGTTTTGCAGAGATTGTGTCAGGTAAATCTATTTTATACTTACATTCTGATGTTGCTAAACTATATGTTGTATAGAGTGTGGTTCCTGTATAAATAGTTTACTGACATTGTATTCAAATCATTAGACAGCGTGACATTTTCACTGGCCATAAAAAATTATCTCTAGTTACCATAGGATCCAGTAGCCCAGCTGGCTCTGCAGTTGCAGGGATTATCCATGGAGCTGACGGACATTAAGTCCAAAGTTTTGTCTCCCCTGGAGCAAACCAGAGTTGAACCTAAAGTAGCTCTTCCCGACAGGTTCACTGGTGGGCGAGACAAATTTTTTACCTTCCGGGAGGCATGTAAATTATATTTTCGGCTTCGGCCGCGATCATCAGGGAGTGATGAGCAGAGAGTGGGAATTGTTATCTCACTTCTTCAAGGGGACCCCCAATCCTGGGCATTTTCCCTTCCTCCGGGATCCCCGGCTCTACAGTTTGTAGATCAATTTTTTACTGCTCTGGGATTGGTATATGATGACCCAGATCGGGTCTCTCTTGCTGAGACAAAATTACGTAAGATACAGCAGGGAGATCGTCCTGCAGAGGAATTTGCTTCTGAGTTTCGTAGATGGGCCACGGATACTCAGTGGAATGACCCAGCTCTTAGGAGCCAGTTTTGTCATGGGCTTTCTGACAAATTAAAAGACGTTTTGGCTCAGTATGAGTCTCCTCCTTCTCTGGAGGCTGCTATGGCCCTAGCTATCCGTACTGATAGACGGCTTCGGGAGAGGGGTGAGGTAACTCCACTCCCTGTTGTTTCTCCACCTACTACTAAAGTCCCTTATGTTGAGGTTCCCCTTGTCTGTTCGGATGAGCCTATGCAGTTGGGAGGGACATCTTTTCGTAGTAGGGGATTGGCGGCACGCCGCAGGACTAGAAGGTGTTTTTTTCTGCGGGAAAGAGGGACATTTTGTTGGAGATTGTCCATCCCGTGTCTTGTTAAGTAAAAAGTCGCCGGAAAACTGCTAATCCCAGGTTGTGTGGTGGATGACAACCTGGGAGTATGTATTTCATCCGCCGGTTCTTCTCAGTTCCTTGTACCAGTGGAGGTGGTGGTTGGTACTAGAGTGAAGAGATTGTCTGTTCTTCTGGATAGTGGTTCTGGGGCTAATCTGGTTGATGCTCAGTTTGCTCAGGCTCAAGGTATGCATCTGAGTGTATTGGTCAAACCGATCCCTATTTTCTCCATTGACGCCAGGCCTCTCGGCCAAGGTAGCTTTGTTCATGAGGTTCATAACATTGACCTTCGGATAGGGGCAATACATAGGGAACAATTATCTTGTTATGTGTTGGAGGGTCTACCTACTCCCATTGTGTTGGGACTTCCTTGGCTGGTTAAACATAACCCTGTGATTAATTGGCAGTCCAGAGAGATAAGCCAATGGGGTGAGTTTTGCAAAAGCAACTGCATGAACACAGTCATCAGTGCGGTCGTGCCTAGTACATTGCCTCCTTTTTTGGAGGATTTTGGGGATGTTTTCTCTGAGGAGGGGTGTCGGGAGTTGCCTCCTCATCGCGTGTATGACTGCTCTATTAATCTACTTCCTGATGCTAAGTTGCCTAAAGCTAGGTTGTATAATCTTTCTGGTCCTGAAAGACAGGCTATGAAAGATTATATTTCTGAAAGTCTGGCCAAAGGGCATATTAGACCTTCATCTTCCCCAGTGGCCGCGGGGTTCTTCTTTGTGAAGAAAAAAGATGGAGGCCTACGCCCTTGCTTGGATTTCCGAGAACTTAATCGGATTACTGTTCGAGATCCGTATCCACTTCCTCTTATTCCTGATCTCTTCAATCAAATTGTTGGCGCCAAATGGTTCTCTAAATTGGATCTCAGGGGGGCGTATAATCTGATTAGGATAAAAGAGGGGGATGAGTGGAAAACGGCGTTTAACACGCCGGAGGGACATTATGAAAACCTGGTCATGCCTTTTGGTCTGACTACTGCTCCTGCAGTATTCCAACATTTTGTTAATGACATTTTTCGTCACCTTGTGGGGGTGTTTGTGGTCGTATATTTGGATGACATTTTAATTTACTCGCCAGATCTTGTGTCTCACCAGGAGCATGTGAGACAGGTGTTGCAGATCTTGCGAGACAATAAACTATACGCCAAACTGGAGAAGTGTGTTTTTGCCGTACAGGAACTTCAGTTTTTGGGTTTTTTGGTGTCAGCCTCTGGTTTCCGGATGGACCCTGAAAAGGTGAGAGCAGTGCTTGAATGGGATCAGCCAGGGGATCTTAAGGCTCTGCAGCGTTTTTTGGGGTTTGCTAATTACTACCGGAAATTTATTTGTAATTTCTCGTCTGTCGTCAAACCTCTCACTGACATGACGAGAAAAGGGACGGATTTTTCTAAGTGGTCGGACAAAGCTTGCCAAGCCTTTTCCTCTTTAAAAAGATGTTTTGCTTCGGCACCCGTTCTCATCCAACCAGATGTATCTCAGCCGTTCATTGTGGAGGTGGATGCGTCTGACGTAGGGGTGGGTGCTATATTGTCCCAGGGTCCGTCCCCTGGTAAATGGCATTCGTGCGCTTTCTTTTCTAAGAAATTGTCGTCCGCCGAAAGGAATTATGATATCGGCAATAGGGAACTTTTGGCCATTAAGTTGGCTTTTGAAGAATGGCGTCACTTTTTGGAGGGGGCAGTCCACCCGGTCACCGTTATTACTGATCACAAGAACCTGCTGTATTTAGAATCCGCTAAGCGTCTGAATTCCAGACAAGCTCGATGGTCGTTGTTTTTTACCAGGTTTAATTTTGTCGTCACTTATCGCCCGGGGTCTAAGAATGTAAAGGCTGATGCTTTGTCTCGCAGTTTCCCAGGGGCCGGGAAAACGGACGACCCTATTCCTATCCTTCAGGAGGGGGTGGTAGTGTCGGCTGTATGTTCTGAGCTTGAGGAGGAGGGGTTTAGAGGCTCAGGGGGACGCCCCTGCAGGACCTCCAGGGAGACTGTTTGTCCCGAATCAGTTGAGACAAAAGGTTATTGAGGCACATCATAATTCTGCTTTAGCAGGACATCCAGGGAGTAAGGCTACTTTAGATCTCCTTTCCCGCCGATTTTGGTGGCCTAACGCTAATAAAGATGTTATAACTTTTGTCGCGTCCTGTGGGGTTTGTGCTCGCTCTAAAACTCCTCATACCCGTCCGTCTGGGACCCTTTTACCCTTGAAACTTCCGGAGCGTCCATGGACTCATTTATCTATGGACTTCATTACGGACCTTCCTCCGTCGTCTGGGAATACTGTCATACTGGTGGTTGTTGACAGGTTCAGTAAGATGGCACATTTCGTTGCTCTTCCTGCACTCCCTAATGCTAAAACTCTGGCGCAGGTGTTCATTAGGGAGATCGTTAGACTTCATGGGTTGCCTTCTGATGTGGTGTCAGATAGGGGGTCTCAGTTTGTGTCCAAATTTTGGAGGGCATTTTGTTTACGTCGGGGATGCAATTGTCGTTTTCCTCGGCTTTTCATCCACAGACCAATGGTCAGACAGAGCGTCTGAATCAGAGTTTAGAGACATATCTCCGGTGTTTTGAATCGGAGAACCAGGAGGACTGGTCTTCTTTCTTGCCTCTGGCAGAGTTCGCTCTTAACAACAGGCGGAGCGAGTCCACTGGTAAGTCCCCGTTTTTTGGGGCATATGGTTTTCATCCCCAGTTTTGTACTTTCAATGGGGGGGGTCCTTCTGGGGTTCCTGAGGAGGAGCGTTTCTCGTCGTCACTTGCTTCTGTGTGGCGAGGTGTATTGAATAATTTGAGTGCGATGGGGAACCGTTACAAACGTATGGCTGATAGGAGGAGAGTTTCTGGTCCAGATCTGAATGTGAACGATTTGGTATGGTTGTCTACCAGGAATATAAAACTTAAAGTGCCCTCCTGGAAACTGGGTCCCAGATTCATCGGGCCGTATAGGATCAGTTCCATAATTAATCCTGTGGCATTTCGTCTGGAACTCCCTTCTACGTTTAAAATTCATAATGTGTTCCACAAATCATTACTTAAAAGGTATGTGGCACCAGTCATACCGTCACCTCTACCTCCTCCTCCAGTGTTGGTCAATGGTAACTTGGAATTTCAAGTATCAAAAATCATTGACTCTCGTCTGAATCGCCGGTCCCTTCAGTACTTGGTGCATTGGAAGGGGTATGGTCCGGAGGAGAGGACGTGGGTCCCTGCGTCTGATGTTAACGCAGATCGTTTGGTTCGGACCTTCCACAGAACTCACCCGGGCAGGCCTGGCCCTGAGGGTCCGGAGGCCCCTCGTAGAAGGGGGGGTACTGTCATGTGTGCATTACCACGAAGATCGTCGCGGTTGCACATGTTGACTTCTCACAGCTGAGTTGCTGTTTCTTTGTGTTTGGCAGCTAGGGAGTTAATTCTGTCTGTGCTCGGTGCTGGGACTGGGTGCAGTTTCTCCCGGCTGCAATTGATTATTTGTTGATTGGTTTTCTTTAAATTCCTGGTTGTCTGCTTTGGGAGTTGCCAGTGAAATCCTTCATTCAGACCACAGATAGGAATGAATCTGTTGAGAGCTCCTTAGCTGTTTTAAGCTCAACTTGCTTATAGTTTATTTCCCAGACCATTTATGTTCCTTTGGTGTTTGAGTGTGTATGCAAGTGAGTGCTATCCTGTCTGTCTTATATGTCTAATCTGTGTATTTAGCTGAGATCAGCCCATATCCCTTTGGTGGTAATCAGGATCCTTCTTAGGACTGATTACAGGGTTCAGGGTCTGATAGGAGACAGGGTTAAGGTACTGCCACACTACGCAATCCCGCTAGCGATCTCGTTAGCGTCGCATACTAATGAGATCGCTAGCGGGATTGTTTCTATATCGCTGAGTGCTACCTAATTTAGCGATATCGTTAAGGACGCTATCGCGGTTAGCGATCTCCTTAACGACTTTAGCGGTACAAAAGTACCGCTAAATCGCTAAAAAAGGTGCCACACTCAGCGATATATACTTACCCAGCGGGAGCGCCGACGAGAAAATAGGGTCCGGAACGATTCCAGCGACGAGCGAGATCACAGCAGGAAGCTCGTCGCTGGAAGCTGCTGCACACAACAACATCGCTAACGGGATCGCTAAATAGTGACGTTTTTTAGCGATCCCGTTAGCGATATTGTTCAGTGTGGCATACCCTTTAGGCTAGAGACTTGGACCTCTGAACCATTATCAGTACCTCCAAGGTAAGGGATTAGTTAGGACCCCAGTGCAGGGTCAGGTTAGACCCCGGTCCTCCTCTTTCCAGTTACAGCTCATCAAGTCCTCAAGATTAACCCTGAGTTCAACTATATCGTTTCTGCACATCTAGTCCTCAAGATTAACCCTAAGTTTTGCAGAGATTGTGTCAGGTAAATCTATTTTATACTTACATTCTGATGTTGCTAAACTATATGTTGTATAGAGTGTGGTTCCTGTATAAATAGTTTACTGACATTGTATTCAAATCATTAGACAGCGTGACATTAGGCCTAGGCTCCCTGTTTAGTACAATGTCCTTCAGCTATTTGGCCAGAAGGCTGACCCCTAGTTTGTTCAGGTGCTTGCTGTCATAGAGGGAATGGTGATTTAAGGAGGGGTGTTGTGCCAGAATCACTCCTGGCACAGATTTCGTTCTTGCGGTTAGGTCCGTGTTGATGTTCTGGATGGTGTGGTTGGATATATCCTTTCTTGGGAGCAGAGATGACAGAATGATTTTGCTGTCAGGGAATTTTAGTTTTGCTGTCCTTGCTAGTTGGGCCAATTGTCCTGAGATCTGCTGGTGCTCGTCTGGCAGATTTTGTGCCTGTGTGTATAATAATAATATGGCTTGCTAAACCGTGGATTATTGATGACCACTGTCACCTGCTCAATAGTTACAAAGCAGATTTATTGACCCCCTTCCCTGGGCATAACCGCCGTGTATTCAGGTATTTCCCATTTGAGTCCATTATGAGGACGGTATCAGGACTTTGTGACGTTGGTGGGGATGTGGCTGCTGATGGGAGAGGGGTCTGTGCTGGAGATTATGCGGGTGGCGGGTACTCAACTATGGATCTATTTCTGTCTCCCTTTTATTAGACTCAGGTTCCTCCATATTGGGTTATTTGGCCTCAGCCTCCTGACCATGGAGGTCATGTCCTCTGCACGCCTCATTTCCATGGCCCCATCCTGGCTCAGATGTCCAGGGTCGGTGGTTTCAGCTTTTCTATCTCCTGTCTTGGCCTGCATTTTCTTGCTGCAGTTCACACATTGCGGCTCTTATTTCCTGTATGGGTGCTGATATTGGAGGTGGCTGTATGGGTGCTGACATCGGAAGTGGCTGTATGAGTGCTGACATCGAGGTGGCTATATGGGTGCTGACATCGGAGGTGGCTGTATGGGTGCTGACATCGAGGTGGCTGTATGGTGCTGACATCGGAGGTGGCTGTGTGGGTGCTGACATCGGAGGTGGCTGTGTGGGTGCTGACATCGGAGTGGCTGTGTGGGTGCTGACATTGGAGGTGGCTGGTTGGGTGCTGACATCGGAGGTGGCTGTGTGGGTGCTGACATCGGAGGTGGCTGTGTGGGTGCTGACATCGGAGGTGGCTGTGTGGGTGCTGACATCGAGGTGGCTGTGTGGGTGCTGACATCGGAGTGGCTGTATGGGTGCTGACATCGGAGGTGGCTGTATGGGTGCAGACATCGGAGGTGGCTGTATGGGTGCAGACATCGAGGTGGCTGTATGGGTGCAGACATCGGAGGTGGCTGTATGGGTGCAGACATCGGAGGTGGCTGTATGGGTGCAGACATCGGAGGTGCTGTATGGGTGCAGACATCGGAGGTGGCTGTATGGGTGCAGACATCGGAGGTGGCTGTATGGGTGCAGACATCGGAGGTGGCTGTATGGGTGCAGACATCGGAGGTGGCTGTATGGGTGCAGACATCGGAGGTGGCTGTATGGGTGCAGACATCGGAGGTGGCTGTATGGGTGCGGATATCGGAGGTGGCTGTGGGGGTGCGGACATCTGAGGTGATTTTAGGGGTGCTGACATCAGAGGTGGTTTGTAGTGGTGCGGACATCGGAGGTGGCTGTATGGGTGCGGACATCGGAGGTGGCTGTATGGGTGTGGATATCAGAGGTGGCTGTGGGGGTGCGGACATCTGAGGTGGTTGTAATGGTGCTGACATTGGAGGTGGCTGTATGGGTGCTGACATCAGAGGTGGCTGGGGTTTGTTGTTCTTTGTGAATTTGGGCCTGGAGTTTAATAATAAATTATATTGTGGTACCGTGTTAGCCAGAAAAATCGATGTGAATACTTTTCCATCCAATTATGACAAGAGCATTCTTAAGGTGATACCTTTATTGGCTAACCAGAAAATTATATGTTCGCTAGCTTTCAGAGATCAAGGCTCCTTCTTCAGGCAAGATTCCATTCCAAATGTAATCTTGCCTGAAGAAGGAGCCTTGAGCTCTGAAAGCTAGCGAACATACCTTTATTGGCTAACCAGAAAATTATATGTTCGCTAGCTTTCAGAGATCAAGCTCCTTCTTCAGCAAGATTCCATTCCAAATGTAATCTTGCCTGAAGAAGGAGCCTTGAGCTCTGAAAGCTAGCGAACATATAATTTTCTGGTTAGCCAATAAAGGTATCACCTTAAGAATGCTCTTGTCATAATTGGATGGAAAAGTATTCACATCGGCCTGGAGTTTAATATGAGGAGATTCCCTCAGATTGTCCTCAGTCCCTTGTACCAGGACGGTGATGGTAAGTGAGCTGCACTCGTCATCTTCATGGTTTCTGACTCTGATCTGCCGGCCATTATTGATATCAGACTTGGTTGTATATCTATATCGCTTGCACGGGGCGGTGTGCCAGGCCAGGCCAGGAGATGCTGTCTGTCCTCCAGGAGAATCTTGTTTTAACCCCTTTTTCATAAAGATCTTTAGTTCGGCTCAGTCCAGCTCACTTCTGTAATCCACAGAGATGGTTTTTTTTCCATGTTGTGTCCTAAAGTTTCCTCATTACAAGGTATAAAGTGGTGAAAGTTGAGGAGCTCATGTTCAGTGCTGCTTCCTCCTGGAACAGCGCCCCCACATGGCTGACTGCATGCTGCTTGTGCATGCTTAGGTAATCTTGTTTGCATAGGTGATCGTCGGCAGCATTTCCATCCTTTTTTAAAATTCATTTTTGGGGGGGAACTGGAGCAGTTAACTACTGATTTGCATTCCTAAAAGAGCGCTCATCCCTAAAATCTAATGAGTCCTTCAGTTCTCTTCTTAGAACCTGTAAACTGGTTGTTTTATACCCGAAACTAAGTGCCCTGTTCCTAAGGGGTCCTCTAACAACCCTAGGTGCAAACAAAAAAAACACTAGGGTTGTATGGTCATATTATTTATGATCTGTAATGTATTATTATGTGGGAATTATATGGCGGTAATATGTGGGCTCTTTAAGGGAGTATTTTGGCTATTGCATATTATATGGTAGTGCTACTTTGCCACTTTTTGGCAGTATTATGTGCATGCTGCATATTATTTGAGCACATAATATGGTGCGGTAGTATTACCTTGGCACCATGTGGCGGCATTATCACACTTTTTTTTTTTCCTATGTTCTTAAGAGGTAAAATCAACTTCTTTATTACGAGATCTATCCATTAGATCATAAATAGACAGCTGCTATCCACACTATTTTTATAATCCTATAAAAAGCTAAAATTCAGGGTGGTTTTTAACCCCGTAGATCCCCCTGACGCTTGTTTACGTTCCTTTTAAAAATTCTTCCACTTTGCAGCCGCTGAGTCATAGCGGGGTGCTGCTTTGTATCAGTTTCTCTTTCTCGTAAGACATTGCGTGCTTTGGTTGCAGGAAAATAAACATCCCTTAAAAATGAAAGAGAATGTGGAGAGGGCACAGCTCCGACATCATAAAGTCAATAGCCCGTATTTACCTATGGCCAACCCCTTGTGTGCTCAGACCCAGCTGTGAAATATAAATGTTTTTAATTAAAGGGATTACATAAGATAAAAAAGCACATATTGTTCTTCCAGAGCTTGCGCCTTCCCTGTCCGTCAGTTCATCTGATGTTGCGGGTTAGGACGGGGTCACACTTGCGACTGTAATGCGAGAAACTCTCCTCAATATCTGGCACCCTGGACCGGAGCGTTCAGCTGCATAGAAATACATCCAGCCGCTCACTCCGGTCCCGAGTGCCGGATATTGAGGCGAGTTCAGGAACAGTATGCCATGAAGGTGAAGGAGGCTGAGCTGCAATACCATTCACACTGTAGACAGTTGGCGCTGTTGTAATCGACCCCCCCCTCCACCCTTTTTTTTTTGTTTGTTTGTAGATATTCCCTTTTAACCCACCTGTCCCATGTATTCATAAGTTACCTATTACTAGATGCAGGACTCTTAGAAAGAAGAACTAGTGAGTTGCAGCGAACCTCCAGGAAAGAGAGGAACTTGACTATTGATCAAGCATATGAGGACACTTCTAGATCGGAAACCTTAAGTTCTCCATTTTAGGTACCTTTTAAAAATGATAAATATTGAGAGAAAGTGTTTAACTGTTCATAACATGTTAGTTTATAGGAAAAGTGTTCCCGTGACCCCTTTTGTATTGGGATGAGCCAAGCCCATGCTCCTAAAACATTGGTCCCAAATCAGCCCCATTCCTGTGACCTGCTATTAGGACTGTTGATCTAGATAGCAACTATGTAAACCTCGTAGAGCAGTCTACTACTCCATGTAGATGACACATTGGGCTGTAAATAAGAGCCTATGCCTCCTGGATTGATGAAGTAGTAGTAATAGTTGCCATATAGAGGTTTACCAGCAGCTGCAACCAATGATGATGCCAATGCTAGAATCTATTTATTTGGAGATACTTAACAAGCTTGTGGTAGAGACCGCATTCAGAATGAAAGTTATGGGGTGTGTGTGGAGCCCATTACAGTCCCTATTCATTATTTAGGAATATAATGTCTCTCTGTGGTACATCAAGTGCTGTGTGTGTTTTGTTTGTTGTAGTTGTTGTGGTGGTGGCGTTTTCTATTTTTTTGTTTATTTTTACAATCTCCTTTTACTTTTCTTAGCGGTGCGAGTATTGACTTGAATTTTCTTTACTTTTTTTTTTTTCTTACCAATCTTGCATTGCTAAAAATGTCGTCATGCAGTTTACAAAGGGCTTTTTCCTTTTAGACTGTGCTGCCTGTTTTACAGATTTCAGTGTTTTGAACTCCAAGACAATAAAGGTTCTTCTAATGGAGGTAAATTCAATAATGTTCTTCCCTATAATGACTGGTTGCCATGGCAACACTATAGGAATTTCACACAATAGGGGGTAGCTGTTGGCAAATGTCAAATGCGAAATGTCCCATCGCAACCAGTCGGACGTATTCTTTTATTGCTTTACTCATGATTGTTTTATGAAAGCTGATTGGTCGATGTGGGTTAATGTCAATTTACTCTGTCACTTGAGATGCGTTTAGTGCCTAGGTCTCGTTGTTGTGCAGATGGCGTATCGGCCTGTGTTCATCACTTCCACTTAAATACCTGATGCAGTAATATAACCAATTAGCCTTAACGTGGGCACGTGTCTCTCCTGAAATACTCTGTGCTGCTGTTGGGAGATGCTGATTGTTCTCCGTGGCTCCATTGAGTTGTGCCTTACATTATCCCATTATTAGTGCCACATGGGTGAAGAGTTTACTCGCTATCCCCCATAAGGTCAGGAAACTGACTTGTGCACTGCAGGAGCACAGAGGATTTCAGGAGAGCAGCGTGCTGACTTGTGGCTGTGATCTGCCTGCCCTTGTATAAATGGAGTGGTCACTGACTGCCGCAATATCAGCACAACCGTCTCCTCCTGAAATACTCTGTGCTGCTGGGTGATCCTTCCCTCAGTCCCGCTCACACTTTTCTCCAATGTCATCCTATTGTGTCAGCGTCCCTCACACCACTCCTCCCTGTAATGCTCTGTGCTGCTGGGGTGTCTACTGCACTTTAAGACATCCCACTATTAATTTTTATAGGGTGCACCTGGCAGAGAAAAAACTGATGAAAAAAAAAATGTTGATTTCTTGGCGAGCGTCATACAGTACATGTGATGCCTGGTGGCGGTACCGGTGTTCTCATCTGTCTCTCATTATCGCCCTCTACAGGTTGAGGCATCAGACCCGTAAGGAGCTCTATGCGTATAAACAGGTGAGGCTCCGAACTTCCGATTTCTGCAATCTTTCACCCCCTGATTCTTTGAGTGACCGGTGTCACAAGCAAATTGGTCATAGGCAAAAAAAATCAGGAATATAGAAGTTTGACAATAGCTGGAACACGACTTCTGTCTGCCCTGCTGGGACTTGTAGTTATGGTTAGTTTGGTACCTGTGTTCCAGAAATTCTAATGAGTAAAGCCAGGGGCGATATTGCACCGATTTAACAGCCCCCTGATGTGATAACCAATCAGTATTTGGAATAGGGGATTTTTATTTTCTGACATAAAACATTGGTATGACTTAAATTTTTCTGTTTTTTTTATTTTTCAGGTTATTTTGAAAGAGAAAGTAAAAGAGTTGAATCTCTATGAGGTTAGTATCTGATTTCTCTGAAAACCGTGACAGCATTTTTATTTTTTGTTTTTCTTTCTCTGTTTCTAATTTTACTTAATAGGTTTGAAAAGTTTTCCTATAATTTACTTTGTTGGTTCCCACATAACGTCATGTAATTCTGCTTTCATCTCCTTGTAGATTTGTGCTGTTTGCCTAGAGGAGTTCAAGCCCAGGATGAGCTTGGTATATGTCCATGCAACACCTACGAATATCCTACCCTTGTTTATAAACACCTTCCCCACATTACATTATGTCGAGTTACATCCTGATATACCCAGATGCACTCATATCCGTGACTGTGTATTTCCGTGAGAAGTTTAACAAGCTGCACTACTATCGCTTGCACTGTTCCCATGCTGATACACTTCCAATGATCACTTTCGGGCAGTCACTGTGTACATATTTCTGCTGAGTTACTATACCCGAGCTGCATCACATCGCGTGCAGAGTTTTTGTCATTATTATTCCAGAGCTGCACTCACTATCTGCTGGTGCAGTCACTGTGTACATACATTACATTACTGACCTGAGTTACATCCTGTATTATACCCAGAGCTGCACTCACTATTCTGCTGGTGCAGTCACTGTGTACATACATTACATTACTGATCCTGAGTTACACCTTATTATACCCCAGAGCTGCACTCACTATTCTGCTGGTGCAGTCACTGTGTACATACATTACATTACTGATCCTGAGTTACAACCTGTATTATACCCCAGAGCTGCACTCACTATTCTGCTGGTGCAGTCACTGTGTACATACATTACATTACTGATCCTGAGTTACATCCTGTATTATACCCCAGAGCTGCACTCACTATTCTGCTGGTGCAGTCACTGTGTACATACATTACATTACTGATCCTGAGTTACTCCTGTATTATACTCCAGAGCTGCACTCACTATTCTGCTGGTGCAGTCACTGTGTACATACATTACATTACTGATCCTGAGTTACATCCTGTATTATACCCCAGAGCTGCACTCACTATTCTGCTGGTGCAGTCACTGTGTACATACATTACATTACTGATCCTGAGTTACATCCTGTATTATACTCCAGAGCTGCACTCACTATTCTGCTGGTGCAGTCACTGTGTACATACATTACATTACTGCTCCCGAGTTACATCCTGTATTATACCCCAGAGCTGCGCTCACTATTCTGCTGGTGAGTCACTGTGTACATACATTACATTATTGATCCTGAGTTACATCCTGTATTATACCCCAGAGCTGCACTCACTATTCTGCTGGTGCAGTCACTGTGTACATACATTACATTACTGATCCTGAGTTACATCCTGTATTATACCCCAGAGCTGTACTCACTATTCTGCTGGTGCAGTCACTGTGTACATACATTACATTACTGATCCTGAGTTACATCCTGTATTATACCCCAGAGCTGTACTCACTATTCTGCTGGTGCAGTCACTGTGTACATACATTACATTACTGATCCTGAGTTACATCCTGTATTATACTCCAGAGCTGCACTCACTATTCTGCTGGTGCAGTCACTGTGTAGCAGTCACTGTGTACATACATTACATTACTGATCCTGAGTTACATCCTGTATTATACCCAAGCTGCACTCACTATTCTGCTGGTGCAGTCACTGTGTACATACATTACATTACTGATCCTGAGTTACATCCTGTATTATACCCCAGAGCTGACTCACTATTCTGCTGGTGCAGTCACTGTGTACATACATTACATTACTGATCCTGAGTTACATCCTGTATTATACCCCAGAGCTGACTCACTATTCTGCTGGTGCAGTCACTGTGTACATACATTACATTACTGATCCTGAGTTACATCCTGTATTATACCCCAGAGCTGACTCACTATTCTGCTGGTGCAGTCACTGTGTACATACATTACATTACTGATCCTGAGTTACATCCTGTATTATACCCCAGAGCTGTACTCACTATTCTGCTGGTGCAGTCACTGTGTACATACATTACATTACTGATCCTGAGTTACATCCTGTATTATACTCCAGAGCTGCACTCACTATTCTGCTGGTGCAGTCACTGTGTACATACATTACATTACTGATCCTGAGTTACATCCTGTATTATACCCCAGAGCTGTACTCACTATTCTGCTGGTGCAGTCACTGTGTACATACATTACATTACTGATCCTGAGTTACATCCTGTATTATACCCAGAGCTGTACTCACTATTCTGCTGGTGCAGTCACTGTGTACATACATTACATTACTGATCCTGAGTTACATCCTGTATTATACCCAGAGCTGTACTCACTATTCTGCTGGTGCAGTCACTGTGTACATACATTACATTACTGATCCTGAGTTACATCCTGTATTATACTCCAGAGCTGCACTCACTATTCTGCTGGTGCAGTCACTGTGTACATACATTACATTACTGATCCTGAGTTACATCCTGTATTATACCCCAGAGCTGACTCACTATTCTGCTGGTGCAGTCACTGTGTACATACTTACATTACGATCCTGAGTTACATCCTGTAATATACCCAGAGCTGTACTCACTATTCTGCTGGGCAGTCACTGTGTACATACATTACATTACTGATCCTGAGTTAATCCTGTGTTATACTCAGAGCTGCACTCACTATTCTGCTGGTACAGTTGTGAGCAGTTGCGGTGATGACAGGAGCCGAGCAGGTTAACAATTAATTGAACAGGGATACTCCACGCAGGAGATAGAATGTTAATGGGGAATAGACCATTCCGATGTAGAGTATATACGGGTTAAAGAACAGGAATGCAATAACACGTCCTCTTGGTTAACTTATTGTAACAGTTGGTTCTCAGGCTGGGATATTGCTGAGCAATGATGCGCCCAAAGTCAGCGCGATGTTTGTCCGATGAGTCCTATGGGTAACGAGATCGTCTTCTGGCAGCAGCGTCGTCTCGACCTTCCGCTGAGCCCTAGTCCATACACTGATGCGCGAGTGGCAGGCTGCAACGCTGTCTGGGTCCAACGTAGATCGGCGAACTTACACTGGGGAGTGAGGGCGCAACTGGCAGTCCCAGGCCCGGTCTCTCTTAAGCAGTACTCACGGGCCCGCAGCGTTTGGCACCTTGCTTTGTGGTGACCAATGGGCACACTGCACGTCCCTTCTCCCAGACTCGGTTGATGGCGGCAGGCATGCTCGAACTCTTGCTCCAGCCCTTGCAGGTGCTCCTCAAAGGTGGCTGCGTAGACTATGATGTCATCCAAATAGATGAGGGTAGCCTCAAAATTCATGTCTCCATTAATCGTTGAAAGGTCCCGTGTGCGTTTGTAAGGCCGAAAGGCATCCAATTTTATTCTTACAATTCCATGGGCGGTATGAATACTGACTGTGCCCGGTCTTGCTCGGACAATGGCACTTGCCAATACCCGCTGGCCAGATCCAATGACGAGAAGTACTTCCCTTTCCCCAGGGCAGACAACGATTCCTCTATTCTCGGTAGTGGATACGAGTCTCGTACGGTGCAGGCGTTCAGTTTTCAGTAGTCCACACAGAAGCGCAGGGTCCCGTCTTTTTTTCGTACTAGTACAGTGGGTGCAGCCCGTGGACTTTGGCTCTCTCGGATGACCCCACTTTGCAGCATATGTGCCAACATCTCCTTTACCTCCTGGTACATTTGTGGGGGAATTTGTTGATGGCGTTCCCTAGTGGGTGCGGTTTTTCCCGTCGGGATCTCTTGGCTGATAGCTGTGGTACACCCGAAAACATCGTCGTCAGCTCAGCCCATATCTGTTCCAGGATTCGGCATCCTTCCTTTAGGTGGTTAGAGGCCGGTTCGGAGGACACCATTACAGCCACCGTCCAAGGGTCTCCCTGTTTTAACGCCAACTGATCAGCCTCCGGTGGTATCAGCTCTTTCGGCATTCCCATTATCTGTGCTACTTCACTCTGGGGCGTAAGCGTGAGATCATCTTCCCTGAGATTGACCCATCGCACCGGTACATTACCGTCGTGGACAATGGCTAATGTCCGCGCAACGAGGAGCCCTGGAGGTAGTTGATCCATAGAAGCTGGTTCTTTCTGAACTTCGACTCCCGTCAACAGGGTTACAGGCTCGGATAGGCAGAGTAAGCACAGTCTGTCCTGGTGGTAAGACGAGGTTTGCAGCGGCCGGAACAACCACCTTGCCCAATGTTTCTCCTTCACTCGATGTCTCTTGGGCCTGGGCCACACGTATCAACTGTTGGAACACTTTTCTCTGGGGGGATGTGAGGGCGCCATCGATTCAGAAACGCATCTGCCGGCTCGCTGACCAGGATATTTCCAAGTTCTTTCAGTACATTCATTCCTAAAGTCACAGTGGGGCCATTGCCAGGATCTCCAGCGGTCAACACGACTCCTTTCCGGCCCATATCCTTGCCGCACACAGTGTTTTGCATCCAGACCACCCCTGCGACCGGGATGGGCAACTGATTAGCCACCGTCAAATTATTCACTGGGCCGCATTATCTCGGGAAAATGACGTCTGAAATAAGTCTCGGGCATAGTGGTTACTTGAGAGTCGGTATCATTTAAACAGCGGATGGTCCGACAATCCATTTCGGCCCAAACGAGAGGACTCAAAGAATCTAAACTTGTGGGACTTCTTTCGCTCCTTCTTGGCTGCTCAGGCTCCGGGTGGTGTCCCCCAGCCATGGAGCCCCCTAGTTTAACGGACGGAGGTTGAGGGATCTTCCCCGGCGCGTGCATCCTCGGGCATGATGTCCAGTGTCCCCGCAGGTGAAACAGGTCGGCCGCCTCTCTGCGCGAGGTTGTCTCATTTCCCGGCGAGGCTGGGGATCAGTCTTGCCTCCGGAGGGGTTAAGGGGTACTGAAGATTCCTTCTTTAAGTCGGATCATTCCTCTCTCATGTCCTGGATTTCCTTCCTGAGCTCTCTCGCCCAACTTGATTCAGTGGCCAGTGAAACGGATACCTCCCCGCTCTGAACCTTCCCTGCCGGGACTGTCACCCTCTGCTCCTGCTCACGTGCACGTGCTTCCGCCCCAACTTCCAAGATGGACATACGCGGTTTAACCCTCAAGTGCTTCCGCAAGGCCTGTTTAAGCAGCGCATCACTAAAGCCTGCCACTAACTGGTCCCTCAAAACTATATCAGGAGGTCCTACACCTACGCCATCTGGCTTAGCAATCGCAGCGTGGATCTCCTGCAGTGCGTTCATGTATTGAGTCACGGACTCCCCCCTCCCTTTGGACATGGCTAAACAAGCGCATGCGCAATGCTCCGATGTCCGTGGGGTCCCCATGCATTTCCTCTATTATTTGTAACACCTTGGTGAAGGTATCACGCTCATTGGAGGGCTAAAACATGACGGAGCTCCTCACCTCTCCATCCAGGGCCATCATGGCAATCTCGGCCTCCATTGCGGGAGTCATGGGGTGCATCCTCAGCATACCCCTGACCCGCTCAGTCCAGTCCCATAGCAGAGTGTTGCTCCCTGTAAACTTTGGGAGGTTGCTCAGCGTTGCCCCCAGCGGTATACTGGCCCTTGGGGCACCCACGGCCACTTGTTCTGTCTCCTCTATGCCGGTGGACTGCATCCTGCCGACTACGCCAAGTGTAAGCGGGATGCAGTGATGGACAGGAGGCAGAGCAAGGGTTAACAAATTTAATTGAACAGGGGATATCTCAGGCAGGGAGATAGAAAGTCTTTCCGGTCTCTTATGTTTTCCCCCGGACAACAGAGGAGACAGCCCCGACAGTTCCGGACCCGGCACAGAACCTGCACCCCTGGCCCGGTCCTTCTTCTTGCACAGTCACTGTGTACATTATATTATTAACCCTTTATGCCGTGTTTGTTTCTATCCTTATGTTCTGATACATTTCTTTGTCTCTTCTTTCAGGTGCCTCATTAAATGGCTGGAAGTGCGGAAAGTTTGCCCCCTGTGTAACATGCCCGTCCTGCAGTTGGCACAGCTTCACAGTAAGCAGGAGCCCGGACCCCCGCAGGGCCCGCTGCCCGGGGCGGAGAACATTGTATAGTCTACAGCCAACACGTCGTCATGGGTCGCCCATACCTGAAGCCACAGATCACATGTCCTTATCCCGATTCTTCGGGGCAGATCCCAGAATCCTGGTCGGCAGCTGATGGATTCCTGCCGCCATCTCCGACATGGAGGTGTGGACTCTGTAGCAACCAAAGCACTTTCATGGCCGGTCCCTCCGCAGGGGGCACACAAGGGAACTTGGCAGCAGTATTTGGCCTTGGTCGAGCACTTTACAAGATCTCACTGGGACTCTTGCAACTTTTTGGTTTTTCTTTTAAAACATTTTCTATGGAAATCTTTTACTGGAAGTTTCACTGTGCCGAGGTCGGACGTGGCACAAGTGTCCATTTACAAAGGGAAGGGATGGCGCCGGCCCAGGAGGAGCCGAGGATGGAGTAATGCCGCACTATGCAAACTGCTTACTGTAAACCGTGCAGATCTCTGGATGAGAGAAGCCTGGTCGGTGCATCGCTTCTCCTCGCCAGGGTACTGTACACACCCATAGGGTCTTCTTAAAATAGTGCACCCATCACTGGCACTCTGCCACTTACACCAGCTTCACCAATATCCCACAAGTCGGGGCTTTCCGCCCTAATTACAGCATTGAGGCGCCTCACAGCTGACAATGGTTTAAATGTGTTTTTGGGGCTAAAAAAAATCACCTTTTGGAGTTTCATTAAAAATATTGCCCCTTCTGGTTTCTACAAGCCACATGAAATTTTGATTTGGTCATAAATCGGTTGAGAAGAGCTCAGAAAACGACAGATAACAGTTACAGACTTTTTTGTCCAAAGCTCACTGACCTGTTTTCAGTTAACTCATACTTCTGCCAGCAATAGATGCAAAGGTATTGACAGGGAAACTGAGCCACATTTTTAATAAAACACAAATGCAAAGATGAATAATATATATTAGTTATTAGTAAAATGCAAAACCCTCTTTTAGATACAAGAGGGGGGCTTCAATCTAGATTTTTCTGTGGATTCTACAGGAAGTTGTCGCCAGGCGACCAAGAAATGGTAGAATTTTACAGGAAACGCAGCACTTGGGTCATTAACCCCCAATCATTATATGCCAGGCTTTTTTGGCAATGCCAAGCCTTGTCGGTGCCCATAAAATGGTTATCATTATATTACGCATGATATTGTTTTGGAGGGGCAAAACAAAAAAAAAAACCTTCTAGAATTTGTTTATTTAAAAAAATAATAAAGCCAAATTCTAAATTAAGACTTTGAGGCCCGTGTAACGTGGCAACGATCAGTCCTATCTGCCGGATAGGATAAGAGCACTTACCGTAATATATATATATATATATATATATATATATATATATATATATATATATATATATATATATATATATATATATATATACATATATATATTATGTACTTTTTTTTTTTTTCAAAGATGGTTGATGTAATCCTTATAAATAAAAGGTGTCTTGTTGAATCGACCCTTACAGTGGTGGCCAAAAGTATTGGCACCCCTGCAATTCTGTCAGATAATACTGTTTCTTCCTGAAAATGAATGCAAACACAAATTCTTTGGTATTATCTTCATTTAATTTGTCTTCAATGAAAAAACACAAAAAGAATTGACCTAAAGCCAAATTGGATATAATTCCACACCAAACCTAAAAAAGGGGGTTGACAAAAGTATTGGCACTGTTTGAAAAATCATGTGATGCTTCTCTAATTCGTGTAATCACCAGCACCTGTAACTTACCTGTGGCACCTAACAGGTGTTGGCAATAACTAAATCACACTTGCAGCCAGTTAACTGGATTAAAGTTGACTCAACCTCTGTCCTGTGTCCTTGTGTGAACCACATTGAGCATGGAGAAAAGAAAGAAGACCAAAGAACAGTCTGAGGACTTGAGAAACCAAATTGTGAGGAAGCATGAGCAATCTCAAGGCTACAAGTCCATCTCCAAAGACCTGAATGTTCCTGTGTCTTCCGTGCGCAGAGTCATCAAGAAGTGTAAAGCCCATGGCACTGTGGCTAACCTCCCTAGATGTGGAAGGAAAAGAAAAATTGACGAGAGATTTCAACGCAAGATTGTGCGGATGGTGGATAAAGAACCTCAACTAACATCCAAACAAGTTCAAGCTGCCCTGCAGTCCGAGGGTACAACAGTGTCAATCCGTACTATCCGTCGGCGTCTGAATGAAAAGGGACTGTATGGTAGGATACCCAGGAAGACCCCACTTCTTACCCCGAGACATAAAAAAGCCAGGCTGGAGTTTGCCAAAACTTACCTGAGAAAGCCTAAAACGTTTTGGAAGAATGTTCTCTGGTCAAATGAGACAAAAGTTGAGCTTTTTGGGAAAAACCATCAACATAGAGTGTACAGGAAAAAAAAGAGGCATTCAAAGAAAAGAACACAGGTCCCTACAGTCAAACATGGCGGAGGTTCCCTAATGTTTTGGGGTTGCTTTGCTGCCTCTCGCACTGGACTGCTTGACCGTGTGCATGGCATTATGAAGTCTGAAGACTACCAACAAATTTTGCAGCATAATGTAGGGCCCAGTGTGAGAAAGCTGGGTCTCCCTCAGAGGTCATGGGTCTTCCAGCAGGACGATGACCCAAAACACACTTCCAAAAGCACTATAAAATGGTTTGAGATAAAGCACTGGAGACTTCTAAGGTGGCCAGCAATGAGTCCAGACCTGAATCCCATAGAACACCTGTGGAGAGATCTCAAAATGGCAGTTTGGAGAAGGCACCCTTCAAATATCAGGGACCTGGAGCAGTTTGCCAAAGAAAAATAGTCTACAATTCCAGCAGAGCATTGTAAGAACTCATTGATGGCTACCGGAAGCGGTTGTTCGCAGTTATTTTGGCTAAAGGTTGTGCAACCAAGTATTAGGCTGAGGGTGCCAATACTTTTGTCTGGCCCATTTTTGGAGTTTTGTGTGAAATGATCAAGGATTTGATTTTTGCTTTATTCTCTTTTGTGTTTTTTCCTTGCAAGCAAATTGAATGAAGATAAAAATAGCAAATAATTTGTGATTGCAATCATTTTCAGGAAGAAACTGACTATTATCTGACAGAATTGCAGGGGTGCCAATACTTTTGGCCACCACTGTATATAAAAAAAACAAACAAATCCGGAACCATCCAAATTTCTAATAGAGAGACGACCTGATGAACTACACCTTTTTTCCTCTCCAACATATTAATATTAATGTATATCCGGGGTGGAAAAAAAATGTGTATTACCAGACATGGAGGCCCTAAGTAGTCACCTCTGTGTGAGAACATCTGTTGCTAGGCAACCTTTTAAACGGAAGCATTTGGAATGCTGAAGGAAACGGTTTCCGGGGCAACAGTTTAAATGTAAACATCAGGATTCTAAAGGAAACTGCACGACCCGAGATCAATCTCTCCACCTTTTTTTATCCCCCCCCCACATGCTCCATGTTGGATTTAATATTAAGAATTCAGGTTTCAGTGGTTCCTAATAACTTTATTTTTTTTAATCGCCATCTATAATAAAAATTATTATTATTATTTTTTTTTTTAATGTTCTTGCTGGAAGGATAGAAATTCATCCGTCTTATCACAGCTATGGAGGTTTGGAAAACATTTACTTAACATTTACAAAACTTTTCTCAAATCCTGGTACTGTTGTACAAAATTAGGGAATACAGAGCCTCACCTTTGTGTCTGACACTGCAGCGCTAATGAAGTGATACCGCACACAACCTGTGGACCAGTGTGGCGCTGTCTTTGCAGGTGTCACGTCTGAGGTGTGTACCTCACCATTCTCCTTCCTTATAATGATCCTGCAAGTTCTCTTTACTCTTTTGTTGTTCTCATAATAAGATAAAGATATTATATTATACATTTTTTTCTTCTAGTTAGGGAGTAGTGTGCACTGGTTTCCCTCTCGGTGTTCTCTCCAAGCACCTTACTTTATTTAGTGCCGGTCATTTGCTACAGAAGGCTTATTGGGATGTGATGGTCGTGTTTTTGAGATGAGTCAACAATTTTGGCAAGACGAAGTACAATATTCAAAGTGTTAATAACCAAGCAAAACCATAGCTATTCTTTAAAAGTAAAAAAAAAAACTACAAAAAAACACGAAATTCATCATTTACCTATAGCTTTAGTCCACATAAAAAGCTGAGTCACTGGGTACAGACACTATACACTGACCCTGCATTATACCCCAGAGCTGCACTCACTATTCTGCTGGTGCAGTCACTGTGTACATACATTACATTACTGATACTGAGTTACATCCTGTATTATACTCCAGAGCTGCACTCACTATTCTGCTGGTGCAGTCACTGTGTACATAATTACATTACTGATCCTGAGTTACATCCTGTATTATACTCCAGAGCTGCACTCACTATTCTGCTGGTGCAGTCACTGTGTACATACATTACTGATCCTGAGTTACATCCTGTATTATACCCAGAGCTGCACTCACTATTCTGCTGGTGCAGTCACTGTGTACATACATTACATTACTGATCCTGAGTTACATCCTGTATTATACCCCAGAGCTGCACTCACTATTCTGCTGGTGCAGTCACTGTGTACATACATTACATTACTGATCTGTACTAATCCTGAGTTACATCCTGTATTATCCTCCAGAGCTGCACTCACTATTCTGCTGGTGCAGTCACTGTGTACATATATTACATTACTGATCCTGATTACATCCTGCATTATACTCAGAGCTGCACTCACTATTCTGCTGGTGGAGTCACTGTGTACAGACATTACATTACTGATCCTGAGTTACATCCTGTATTATACCCCAGAGCTGCACTCACTATTCTGCTGGTGCAGTCACTGTGTACATAATTACATTACTGATCCTGAGTTACATCCTGTATTATACTCCAGAGCTGCACTCATTATTCTGCTGGTGCAGTCACAGTGTACATACATTACATTACTGATCCTGAGTTACATCCAGTATTATACCCTAGAGCTGCACTCACTATTCTGCTGGTGCAGTCACTGTGTACATACATTACATTACTGATACTGAGTTACATCCTGTATTATACTCCAGAGCTGCACTCACTATTCTGCTGGTGCAGTCACTGTGTACATATATTACATTACTGATCCTGAGTTACATCCTGTATTATACTCCAGAGCTGCACCACTATTCCGCTGGTGCAGTCACTGTGTACATACATTACATTACTGATCCTGAGTTACATCCTGTATTATACTCCAGAGCTGCACGCACTATTCGCTGGTGCAGTCACTGTGTACATACATTACATTACTGATCCTGAGTTACATCCTGTATTATAGCCCAGAGCTGCACTCACTATTCTGCTAGTGCAGTCACTGTGTACATACATTACATTACTGATCCTGAGTTACATCCTGTATTATACTCCAGAGCTGCACGCACTATTCTGCTGGTGCAGTCACTGTGTACATATATTACATTACTGATCCTGAGTTACATCCTGTACTATACTCCAGAGCTGCACTCACTATTCTGCTGGTGCAGTCACTGTGTACATACATTACATTACTGATCCTGAGTTACATCCTGTACTATACTCCAGAGCTGTACTCACTATTCTGCTGGTGCAGTCACTGTGTACATACATTACATTACTGACCCTGAGTTACATCCTGTATTATACTCCCAGAGCTGCACTCACTATTCTGCTGGTGCAGTCACTGTGTACATACATTACATTACTGATCCTGATTACATCCTGTATTATACCTCCAGAGCTGCACTCACTATTCTGCTGGTGCAGTCACTGTGTACATACATTACATTACTGATCCTGAGTTACATCCTGTATTATACCCCAGAGCTGCACTCACTATTCTGCTGGTGCAGTCACTGTGTACATACATTACATTACTGATCCTGAGTTACATCCTGTATTATACTCCAGAGCTGCACTCACTATTCTGCTGGTGCAGTCACTGTGTACATACATTACATTACTGATCCTGAGTTACATCCTGTATTATACCCAGAGCTGCACTCACTATTCTGCTGGTGCAGTCACTGTGTACATACATTACATTACTGATCCTGAGTTACATCCTGTATTATACTCCAGAGCTGCACTCACTATTCTGCTGGTGCAGTCACTGTGTACATACATTACATTACTGATCCTGAGTTACATCCTGTATTATACCCAGAGCTGCACTCACTATTCTGCTGGTGCAGTCACTGTGTACATACATTACATTACTGATCCTGAGTTACATCCTGTATTATACCCCAGAGCTGCACTCACTATTCTGCTGGTGCAGTCACTGTGTACATACATTACATTACTGATCCTGAGTTACATCCTGTATTATACCCCAGAGCTGCACTCACTATTCTGCTGGTGCAGTCACTGTGTACATACATTACATTACTGATCCTGAGTTACATCCTGTATTATACTCCAGAGCTGCACTCACTATTCTGCTGGTGCAGTCACTGTGTACATACATTACATTACTGATCCTGAGTTACATCCTGTATTATACCCAGAGCTGCACTCACTATTCTGTGGTGCAGTCACTGTGTACATACATTACATTACTGATCCTGAGTTACATCCTGTATTATACCCCAGAGCTGCACTCACTATTCTGCTGGTGCAGTCACTGTGTACATACATTACATTACTGATCCTGAGTTACATCCTGTATTATACCCCAGAGCTGCACTCACTATTCTGCTGGTGCAGTCACTGTGTACATACATTACATTACTGATCCTGAGTTACATCCTGTATTATACCCAGAGCTGCACTCACTATTCTGCTGGTGCAGTCACTGTGTACATACATTACATTACTGATCCTGAGTTACATCCTGTATTATACTCCAGAGCTGCACTCACTATTCTGCTGGTGCAGTCACTGTGTACATACATTACATTAGATCCTGAGTTACATCCTGTATTATACCCAAGCTGCACTCACTATTCTGCTGGTGCAGTCACTGTGTACATACATTACATTACTGATCCTGAGTTACATCCTGTATTATACCCAGAGCTGCACTCACTATTCTGCTGGTGCAGTCACTGTGTACATACATTACATTACTGATCCTGAGTTACATCCTGTATTATACTCCAGAGCTGCACTCACTATTCTGCTGGTGCAGTCACTGTGTACATACATTACATTACTGATCCTGAGTTACATCCTGTATTATACTCCAGAGCTGCACTCACTATTCTGCTGGTGCAGTCACTGTGTACATACATTACATTACTGATCCTGAGTTACATCCTGTATTATACTCCAGAGCTGCACTCACTATTCTGCTGGTGCAGTCCACTGTGTACATACATTACATTACTGATCCTGAGTTACATCCTGTTATACCCAGAGCTGCACTCACTATTCTGCTGGTGCAGTCACTGTGTACATACATTACATTACTGATCCTGAGTTACATCCTGTATTATACTCCAGAGCTGCACTCACTATTCTGCTGGTGCAGTCACTGTGTACATACATTACATTACTGATCCTGAGTTACATCCTGTATTATACTCCAGAGCTGCACTCACTATTCTGCTGGTGCAGTCACTGTGTACATACATTACATTACTGATCCTGAGTTACATCCTGTATTATACTCCAGAGCTGCACTCACTATTCTGCTGGTGCAGTCACTGTTACATACATTACATTACTGATCCTGAGTTACATCCTGTATTATACCCCAGAGCTGCACTCACTATTCTGCTGGTGCAGTCACTGTGTACATACATTACATTACTGATCCTGAGTTACATCCTGTATTATACTCCAGAGCTGCACTCACTATTCTGCTGGTGCAGTCACTGTGTACATACATTACATTACTGATCCTGAGTTACATCCTGTATTATACTCCAGAGCTGCACTCACTATTCTGCTGGTGCAGTCACTGTGTACATACATTACATTACTGATCCTGAGTTACATCCTGTATTATACTCCAGAGCTGCACTCACTATTCTGCTGGTGCAGTCACTGTGTACATACATTACATTACTGATCCTGAGTTACATCCTGTATTATACTCCAGAGCTGCACTCACTATTCTGCTGGTGCAGTCACTGTATACATACATTACATTACTGATCCTGATTACATCCTGTATTATACCCCAGAGCTTCACTCACTATTCTGCTGGTGCAGTCACTGTGTACATACATTACATTACTGATCCTGAGTTACCTCCTGTATTATACTCCAGAGCTGCACTCACTATTCTGTTGGTGCAGTCACTGTGTACATACATTACATTACTGATCCTGATTTACATCCTGTATTATACTCCAGAGCTGCACTCACTATTCTGCTGGTGCAGTCACTGTATACATACATTACATTACTGATCCTGAGATACATCCTGTATTATACCTCAGAGCTGCACTCACTATTCTGCCAGTGGCGCTATGTTCTGTATTTGGCTTAGAATAGTGAGTGCAGCTCTGGAGTATATGTGCACATGTCAGTGACTCAGCTTTCTTATGTAGGCTCTATCTGGTATATGGTGTTTTCCATCGGTGTATCCAAGCCGCTTCAGTATTACGAATATCTAACAATCGTATTCTCGCTTTCAGACTCTCCTTCTTGCTTTTTAAGCCTCATCCTCTAAATTTCTACAGTTGTTTCATTCCCCAACCAGCGCCAGTGATGTTTTTGAGATGTGCGACCCCTTAATATTGGAATTTTACATAGAACCCCCCGTTATGACGTCACAACAAAGGTATTTTCTCAAAATATCACCTAAAACTAATCACATAATCAGGATCTTGTATCTTTCTACTCTAATACTGGCTGATTGTATCTTGACCACACACCACAATGGCGGCCAGTATTTAAAGAGGCTAAAATAGATTTTACTTGGAGACTGTAGATCTTTTCACTGGTCTTTCATTTGTCCAAAAACATAAAATTTTCACTAATAATTTAGGTTATCTGTGAAAAAAATGTTTTAAAGCCTTGTCGGAGAAGTACACAATGGAGGCAGCCATCTTGATTTCTAGACCAATCAGTAGGAAATTTTGGTGACGTCCGTGCCCTTCAAGGTTGTGTAGAGGTTATGGCTGCCATGTATAGACAAAATAGATGATCCAGGGTCATTTCCGCAAACTTTTTTTTTTTTTAGTATTTGATAGTAAGGCCTAGTTGTTGGAAACGTAGTTCGTATTGGTGAAACTTACTCACTAGAATCTAACTAGATATTAGGTAGACGAGGGAGTGTTGTGATGGTGAGGAATTGTCTAAAATCTTGTGCCAAAATTTGAATTTTTTTTTTTTTAAAGTTCATATTACAATTATCGTGATGTCACATATCAGTAGTGGTTGTAAGTCCGGTACATGGGGAACTCCAATTACAGAAAAATAAATTTCCTAGGCCTTTCTACCCTTATTTATGACAACAGGGGGGCAGCATTTTGTGTTTTCAGATTTGATATAGATATATTAGATATTTCGATATATTCTTCTCTAAATAATGTAAACAACATTAGATCTGTGCTCCATTATTATGCCTGATGGGAGTTTCTTTGGAATTTCGATGACCATTATGGCAGTGATATATACCATTAATATTCCCAACAGGGAAGTGGTTTCTAAGAAATTACCACTTTTCCTTGTTTGTACTTTCTGGAAGAAAATTCCAGAAGCAATAACGTGCCTGAGTGTCATGTCCCTTTAAATTTGTAAAAAAAAAAAATAGTCGTTTTGTAAAGTCATGACTTATCCATATTGAGCAATCAGCCTGGACCTAACACGGTAATGTCAATACAGTATTATACCACAAAGTTTATTTTTGTTTTATTTACTTTTCTCCTTGTCTTTTTTTTTTCTTTGTTGTTCCATTGTCTTTTTTTTTTCCTTGTTGTTCCATTGTCTTTTTTTTTTTTCCTTGTTGTTCCATTGTCTTTTTTTTTTTTTTCCTTGTTCCATTGTCTTTTTTTTTTTCCTTGTTGTTCCATTGTCTTTTTTTTTCCTTGTTGTTCCATTGTCTTTTTTTTTCCTTGTTGTTCCATTGTCTTTTTTTGTTTCCTTGTTGTTCCATTGTCTTTTTTTTTTCCTTGTTGTTCCATTGTCTTTTTTTTTTTTTCCTTGTTGTTCCATTGTCTTTTTTTTTTCCTTGTTGTTCCATTGTCTTTTTTTTCTTTCTGCTTTTTATTATTTTTCTCGCGTTGTTTGTGAGACCTCAGGTTCTCGGTTTCATAGACGTGTTTGTACACTAAAAGAGAAGATTCTGCAGCAGAATATTTTTTAAAACGTAAAAAAAAATAAAACTCACTGTTTTTGTAAGCTATATTTTTGTATATTTAATTGCTATTAAAACTGTGTTTTTTTTGCTAACTATGATATTCCTATGAAAGAAGAAAACTGTTTTGCATGTGATTTGACTTGAAATGTAAATAAAGGAGAACTTTTCAAAACTGGTTTTGTGTGTGAATGCAGTCGCGAATCCTCTTCCACTTGCCCAAACGTCAAATGATGATGTTTTTTTTTTTTTCACATACTTATGTATAAATACATGTATCAAGCACCCAAGAACCATGAAAAGTCAAGAATTCCAGACAGGAAATGTTATAAATCTCTTTATTAATTCAAGGTGGCAAAAAAATATATACATTACATCAATATTAAAACATTTTTATGCATCAAAACCAATATATATATAAAAAGCAATTTTTTCATAAATATATATTGTGACAAAAAACCACAAAATATTGTGCAAAATAGCAATAAAATGTGCAAAAAGGGCAAAAAAGTTGTGACTCGCTTAAATACATCAGTATATATGGAAAATTGATATTAGTGCCAAAATAGTTGATAAGAAAAATATCTTGTGCAAGATAAATCAAATACAATACACTTCGGTATTTAGTATATAACAGAGGGCAAAGACCGCCCAAATAACTACAATAAAGTGCAAGAACACAAGACTGTTATGTTTTGGTAGCTGAGGAGTGTAAGCAAAAACGGCAGTACACCAGAGAGGCTGGAACCTATTGAATTGCAGTAACCTGAACTAACCACACAACTAGAGGTAGCCGTGGAGCGTTCCTACGTTGATCCTAGATGCCTCGTCACAGCCTGAGAGATAACTACACCTAAAGGCAAAAATATGAAAGCTATCTGCCCCGGAGCAGATCCCCCAAAGAAAATAGAAAGCCCCCAAACATGTAATGGCGGTTAGACAAGAAGAAACACGACACAGACAGAAAATAGAATGAGCAAATGCTGGGGCCCAATCTGTCTAGACAGAAAAGTACAGGAAAGGATACTCACTGCAATCCAAAAAAACCCCTAAAAAATACCAACTCTACTGATTGCAAAAACACCTGAGATCACACGACCTCTACCACCTAAATCAGTTCTCTGGTGTAACAAAACTAAGCCGCAGCCACTGAAAAAACAGGAAAAAGCAAATGAACAAACCACAGTGGCTCCAGATAAACTGAGAGGAGCACAAGCCCCCCGGAGGGGACCTGGCTGACCTCCACAGAAGTGCAGGGAACAATGCAAAAAGCAAGCACAAAAATAAAAGAAAATATCTTATCTGATAGCAGAAGATGCAGGCAAGACTCAGCAAGCTTCCAAATGAACCAGGAACCACAATTGAGACAAGAACAATTGATCACCGGCAACCTCCCTTATATCAGACCAGTTCGTGATCCCAGATTGCCATTCCTCGCTGAAACGTTCAGCACTGTCAGTAACCACCAGAGGGAGCCTCTGCTCAGAAACCATTTTTAGCACATTCATAACAGTACCCCCACCTTGAGGAGGGGTCACCGAACCCTCACTTGTGCAACCAGGTCGATCAGGATGAGCTCGGTGATAGGCACGGATCAGTCTCCTAGCATGGATGTCCGAAGCAAACACCCAAGAATTGTCCTGACCATAACCTCTCCACTTAACCAAATACTGGAGTTTCTGTCTAGAAAAACGAGAATCCAATATTTTCTAAACCACATACTCCAGATAGCCCTCAACCAAAACAGGGTCAGGAGGCGCAGCCATAGGAACCACTGGCTCGACAAACCTCTTCAATAAGGACTTGTGGAACACGTTATGGATCTTAAATGTCCCTGGAAGAAGCAAACGGAAGGAAACAGGATTAAGAATCTCCATGATCTTATAAGGTCCAATGAACCTAGGCTTAAACTTTGGAGATGCAACCCTCATAGGGATATTTCTTGAGGACAACCAAACCAAGTCCCCCACTTTAAACCGAGGACCATCAGTCCTATGCCGGTTGGCAAACCGTTGGGCCTTCTCCTGAGAGAGAGACAACCTCTCCGCTACCTGGTCCAGGGGCGGAACTATCGTAGAAGCAGGGGAAGCAGCTGCCACAGGGCCCGGGCTAGAAGGGGGCCCGTCCCTGCTGCAGCTGCTTCACCTACCACCACGGTAGTTCCGGGGCCCGCCGCCACCTCCGGCGCCGCTATGCAGGGCCGCCATCAGGGCATTATTAGCGTAGCTACCGGGGGGGCAGAGGGGGCCCACCTGGAGCTACGCTACTGTAACTGTATCGGCGTGCACAGCACGCTGACAGTTACTTTCTGCGGCAGAGCAGGGAGAATCAATCTCCCTGCTCTGCCGCCCGGCCGCTATGGGGCCTGAGCAGGCGGTGGGGGGCCCGGTGCCAGCAGTGGGCCCCCCGCCCGTCATCGGAGGGTCAGCTGTATCGGCATCCAGCCGATACAGCTGACCGCATTGAGAGAGAAGGAGCGAGCGCTCCTCCTCTCCCATAATCCCCCTCTCAGCGTCTGACAGCGGGCGCGATGACGTCACTGCCCGGCGCCGGCAGTCAGACGCTGAGAGGGAGAGCAGTGAGCAGCACAGGAGCCGGGAGCAAGAGAGGTGAGTACAGGATTTATTATTTTTGTTAAGGGGGTGCATTATAAGTAAGGCTGCATATGGGGGAGTGCATTATAAATAAGGCTGAATATGGGGGAGTGCATTATAAGTGACTGCCTATGGGGGAGTGCATTATAAGTACGGCTGCATATGGAGGAGTGCATTATAAGTACGGCTGCATATGGGGGAGTGCATTATAAGTACTGCTGCATATGGAGGAGTGCATTATAAATAGGGCTGCATATGGAGGAGTGCATTATAAATAAGGCTGAATATGGGGGAGTGCATTATAAATGACTGCCTATGGGGGAGTACATTATAAGTGCGGCTGCATATGGGGGAGTGAATTATAAGTGCGGCTGCATATAGGGGAGTGCATTATAAGTACGGCTGCATATGGGGGAGTGCATTATAAGTACGGCTGCATATGGGGGAGTGCATTATAAGTACGGCTGCATATGGGGGTGCATTATAAGTACGGCTGCATATGGGGGTGCATTATAAGTACGGCTGCATATGGGGGTGCATTATAAATAAGACTGCATATGGGGAGTGCATTATAAGTAAGGCTGCATATGGAGTACATTATAAATAAGACTGCCTATGGGGTGCATTATAAATATGAATGCATATGGGGTACATTTCAAGTAAGGCTGCATATGGGGTGCATTATAAGTAAGGCTGCATATGGGGTGCATTATAAGTAAGGCTGCATATGGGGTGCATTATAAGTAAGGCTGCCTATGGGGTACATTATAAA
>JARQOD010000001.1:5254096-5410269 GCA_033576555.1 Oophaga sylvatica | reverse complement strand
ACTCCAGACTGCACTCCAAATTTGGGGGTGCAGTAAATGGTACATTTTTTACTGCCCCCTGAGTTCACCCTGTATTAAAACCCCAAGCTGCACTCCTTTTTCTGTGGTGCAGTCAGTGTACATACTTCATTACTGATCTGAGTTCATCCTGATTATACCCAAAAAGCTGCCTCAATTTGCTTTTTGCCCCCCTTTTGGGGAAACTTTACTTTACTTATGATCCTGATTCATCCTTTTTAAATACTCCAGAGGACTCACTATTCTGTGGTGCGGGTCACTGTGTACATACTTTAAATTTTTACTGACCCTGGTTACACCCTGTTTTTTCCCAAGTGACTCAAAATTCTGTTGGTGAAAGTCATGTGTACAACATTAATTACTGACCCTGAGTTAAAAAACCCCTGTATTATACCCCAGGGGCTGCACTCATATTGTGGTGCAGTCACTGTGTAATACTTTTTTACTGACCCTTTGGTTAAATCCTGATTTACCCGACCCGCCTCACTATTCGCTGGTGCAGTCACTGTGTACTAAATTACTTTTATAAACCCTAAAGGTTACACCCTTTTTTAAAACCCCCGGGTGCACTAACTATTCTGTGGTGCGTACTGTGTACAAAATTTAAATTTTACTGATCCTGGTTAAATCCTTTTTTTTATCCAGGCTGCACTCCTATTCTGTTTGGTGCAGCCCGTTACTACTTAAATTTAAACTGCCCTGAGTTAATCCTTTTAAAAATCCCCCCGAGTTTTCCTCATATTCTGCTGGTGCCCCCCTTTTTAAATTTTTCATTCTTTATGATCCTTTTTTTCCCCTCCTTATTATACCCAGAGTTACATATTTTTTTTTTGGCGCACGTGAAACATAAATTTAAACCTTTTTTAAACCCTGTTTTAAAAAATTTCCCCCTTTTTGTTTTATTTTTTTTAACCAGGAACCGGGCCCCAAATCACTAATTTGGGGGCAGTCACTGGGGTACATATTTTAAAATTACGTTCCGGTTTTAATCCTGTATTTCCCTCCAGGCTGCACTCATTTTGTGGTGCAGTCAGGGAACTAAATTACTTATGACCCGGAAAAACCCTGTTTTTTCAGCTGCACTCCTTTTCCCGGGAGTGGCGCTTTTTCTGTTTTGGTTAGAAAGTGATGCAGTTGGAGTATTTTGCAATGTCGGATCGTTTCTTATGAGGCTCTTTTGGGGTTTGGTTTTTTCCATGGGGGTATCCAGCCGCTTAAAGTATTACGAATTTAAAAAAAGGTTTCCCTCGTTTCGATTTCCTTCTTGTTTTTAAAAGCCTCATCCTCTAAATTTTCAGTTGTTTCATTCCCCAAGGGGGCCCCCGTGATGTTTTTGAGATGTGGGCCCCCTTTTTAATTTTTGGGAAATTTTTTACATAAAAACCCCCCCCCGTATGAGCCCAAAACCCCAAGGTTTTTTCCCTCAAAATACCCACCAAAAAAACTAATACATAAGGGGGTCTTGTTTTTTTCTACTTTTTTTTGGGTTTGATTGTATTTTGCCACCCCACCCCAAATGGCCCCTTTTTTAAAGGGGCTAAATTAAAATTTTTTTTTGGGGAGACTGTAGATCTTTTCACCGGTCTTTCATTTGCCCCAAAAAAAAAAAAATTTTTTTCCCACAAATTTTTTTGGGGGTTTCTGTGAAAAAAATTTTTTTAAAGCCGGGGGGGAGAAGTACACGGGGGAGGCAGCCTCTTGATTTTAGACCAATCGAAAGGAAAAATTTTGGGGTGACGCCCCGTGCCCAAAAAGGTTGTGTAGAGGTTATGGCTCCCCATTTTGGGGGAAAAAATAGATGATCCAGGCCTTTCCCGCAAATTTTTTTTTTTTTTAGTATTTAAAAGAAAGGGCCCTTTTTTTTGGAAAAAAGGTTCGTATTGGTAAAAAATTACCCCTAGAATCAACTAGATATTAGGTAGAGAGGGGTGTTGTGAAAGGTGGGAAAATTTTTAAATTTTGTGCCAAAATTTTTAATTTTTTTTTTTTTTTAAAATTCTTTTTAATTTTTTTGTATGTAACATATCCCGTAGGGGGTTTTAAAATCCCGGGCATGGGGAACCCCAATTACAGAAAAAAATTTCCTAGGCCTTTCTCCCCCTTTTTTTACAACAGGGGGGCAATTTGTGTTTTCAGAATTTTTATTAGAATATTAGATTTTCGATATATTTTCTTTTAAAAAAAGAAACAAATTAGATCTGTGCTCCATTATTAAATGATGGGAGTTTCTTTGGGAAAATTTTGAGACCATTTTTGGCAGTGATATATACCCCTTAATTTTCCCCCAACCCGGAAGTGGTTTTCTAAGGGAAAATTTTTACTTTTTTTCCCTTTTTTGTACTTTCGGAAAAAAATTCCAGAAGCAAAAAGTGCCTGAGTGTCTTTCCCCCCTTTAAAAATTTTTAAAAAAAAAAAATAGCTTTTTTTTAAAAATCCAATTATCCATATTGAGCAATCACCCCCCCCTAACCGGAAAAGTCAAAACAGTATTATCCCACAAAATTTTTTTTTTGTTTTTTTTTACTTTTCTCCTTTTTTTTTTTTTTTTCCCTTTTTTGTTCCATTGTCTTTTTTTTTTCCTTTTGTTTTCCTTGTCTTTTTTTTTTTTCCTTGTTTTTCCCCCTTGTCTTTTTTTTTTTTTTTCCTTTTTCCCCTTGTTTTTTTTTTTTTTCCCTTTTTGTTCCATTGGCCCTTTTTTTTTTTCCCTTGTTGTTCCATTGTCTTTTTTTTTCCTTGTTGTTCCATTTTTTTTTTTTGTTTCCTTTTTTTTCCCTTTTGTCTTTTTTTTTTCCTTGTTTCCTTTGTTTTTTTTTTTTTTTCCTTTTGTTTTTCCCATTGTTTTTTTTTTTCCTTGTTGTTCCTTTTTTTTTTTCTTTCTGCTTTTTATTTTTTTCTCGCGTTGTTTGTGAGACCTCAGGTTTCGGTTTCATAGACGTGTTTGTACACTAAAAGAGAAGATTCTGCAGCAGAATATTTTTTAAAACGTAAAAAAAAATAAAACTCACTGTTTTTGTAAGCTATATTTTTGTATATTTAATTGCTATTAAAACTGTTTTTTTTTGCTAACTATGATATTCCTATGAAAGAAGAAAACTGTTTTGCATGTGATTTGACTTGAAATGTAAATAAAGGAGAACTTTTCAAAACTGGTTTTGTGTGTGAATGCAGTCGCGAATCCTCTTCCACTTGCCCAAACGTCAAATGATGATGTTTTTTTTTTTTTCACATACTTATGTATAAATACATGTATCAAGCACCCAAGAACCATGAAAAGTCAAGAATTCCAGACAGGAAATGTTATAAATCTCTTTATTAATTCAAGGGGCAAAAAAAATATATACTTACATCAATATTAAAACATTTTTATGCATCAAAACCAATATATATATAAAAAGCAATTTTTTCATAAATATATTTTTGGGACAAAAAACCACAAAATATTGTCCCAAAATAGCAATAAATGTGCAAAAAGGGCAAAAAAGTTGTGACTCGCTTAAATACATCAGTATATATGGAAAATTGATATTAGTGCCAAAATAGTTGATAAGAAAAATATCTTGTGCAAGATAAATCAAATACAATACACTTCGGTATTTAGTATATAACAGAGGGAAAAGACCGCCCAAAAATAACTACAATAAAGTGCAAGAACACAAGACTGTTATGTTTTGGTAGCTGAGGAGTGTAAGCAAAAACGGCAGTACACCAGAGAGGCTGGAACCTATTGAATTGCAGTAACCTGAACTAACCACACAACTAGAGGTAGCCGTGGAGCGTTCCTACGTTGATCCTAGATGCCTCGTCACAGCCTTGAGAGATAACTACACCTAAAGGCAAAAATATGAAAGCTATCTGCCCCGGAGCAGATCCCCCAAAGAAAATAGAAAGCCCCCAAACATGTAATGGCGGTTAGACAAGAAGAAACACAGAACACAGACAGAAAATAGAATGAGCAAATGCTGGGGCCCAATCTGTCTAGACAGAAAAGTACAGGAAAGGATACTCACTGCAATCCAAAAAAACCCCTAAAAAATACCAACTCTACTGATTGCAAAAAACACCTGAGATCACACGACCTCTACCACCTAAATCAGTTCTCTGGTGTAACAAAACTAAGCCGCAGCCACTGAAAAAACAGAAAAAGCAAATGAACAAACCACAGGGCTCCAGATAAACTGAGAGGAGCACAAGCCCCCCGGAGGGGACCTGGCTGACCTCCACAGAAGTGCAGGGAACAATGCAAAAAGCAAGCACAAAAATAAAGAAAATATCTTATCTGATAGCAGAAGATGCAGGCAAGACTCAGCAAGCTTCCAAATGAACCAGGAACCACAATTGAGACAAGAACAATTGATCACCGGCAACCTCCCTTATATCACGACCAGTTCGTGATCCCAGATTGCCATTCCTCGCTGAAACGTTCAGCACTGTCAGTAACCACCAGAGGGAGCCTCTGCTCAGAAACCATTTTTAGCACATTCATAACAGTACCCCCACCTTGAGGAGGGGTCACCGAACCCTCACTTGTGCAACCAGGTCGATCAGGATGAGCTCGGTGATAGGCACGGATCAGTCTCCTAGCATGGATGTCCGAGCAAACACCCAAGAATTGTCCTGACCATAACCTCTCCACTTAACCAAATACTGGAGTTTCTGTCTAGAAAAACGAGAATCCAATATTTTCTAAACCACATACTCCAGATAGCCCTCAACCAAAACAGGGTCAGGAGGCGCAGCCTAGGAACCACTGGCTCGACAAACCTCTTCAATAAGGACTTGTGGAACACGTTATGGATCTTAAATGTCCTGGAAGAAGCAAACGGAAGGAAACAGGATTAAGAATCTCCATGATCTTATAAGGTCCAATGAACCTAGGCTAAACTTTGGAGATGCAACCCTCATAGGGATATTTCTTGAGGACAACCAAACCAAGTCCCCCACTTTAAACCGAGGACCATCAGTCCTATGCCGGTTGGCAAAACCGTTGGGCCTTCTCCTGAGAGAGAGACAACCTCTCCGCTACCTGGTCCAGGGGCGGAACTATCGTAGAAGCAGGGGAGCAGCTGCCCCAGGGCCCGGGCTAGAAGGGGGCCCCGTCCCTGCTGCAGCTGCTTCACCTACCACCACGGTAGTTCCGGGGCCCGCCGCCACCTCCGGCGCCGCTATGCAGGGCCGCCATCAGGCATTATTAGCGTAGCTACCGGGGGGGCAGAGGGGGCCCACCTGGAGCTACGCTACTGTAACTGTATCGGCGTGCACACACGCTGACAGTTACTTTTCTGCGGGCAGAGCAGGGAGGAATCAATCTCCCTGCTCTGCCGCCCGGCCGCTATGGGGCCTGAAGCAGGCGGTGGGGGGCCCGGTGCCAGCAGTGGGGCCCCCCGCCCGTCATCGGGGGTCAGCTGTATCGGCATCCAGCCGATACAGCTGACCGCATTGAGAGAGAAGGAGCGAGCGCTCCTCCTCTCCCATAATCCCCCTCTCAGCGTCTGACAGCGGGCGCGATGAGTCACTGCCCGGCGCCGGCAGTCAGACGCTGAGAGGGAGAGCAGTGAGCAGCACAGGAGCCGGGAGCAAGAGAGGTGAGTACAGGATTTATTATTTTTGTTAAGGGGGTGCATTATAAGTAAGGCTGCATATGGGGGAGTGCATTATAAATAAGGCTGAATATGGGGGAGTGCATTATAAGTGACTGCCTATGGGGGAGTGCATTATAAGTACGGCTGCATATGGAGGAGTGCATTATAAGTACGGCTGCATATGGGGGAGTGCATTATAAGTACTGCTGCATATGGAGGAGTGCATTATAAATAGGGCTGCATATGGAGGAGTGCATTATAAATAAGGCTGAATATGGGGGAGTGCATTATAAATGACTGCCTATGGGGGAGTACATTATAAGTGCGGCTGCATATGGGGGAGTGAATTATAAGTGCGGTGCATATAGGGGAGTGCATTATAAGTACGGCTGCATATGGGGGAGTGCATTATAAGTACGGCTGCATATGGGGGAGTGCATTATAAGTACGGCTGCATATGGGGGTGCATTATAAGTACGGCTGCATATGGGGGTGCATTATAAGTACGGCTGCATATGGGGGTGCATTATAAATAAGACTGCATATGGGGAGTGCATTATAAGTAAGGCTGCATATGGAGTACATTATAAATAAGACTGCCTATGGGGTGCATTATAAATATGAATGCATATGGGGTACATTTCAAGTAAGGCTGCATATGGGGTGCATTATAAGTAAGGCTGCATATGGGGTGCATTATAAGTAAGGCTGCATATGGGGTGCATTATAAGTAAGGCTGCCTATGGGGTACATTATAAATAAGGCTGCCTATTGGGTGCATTATAAATAAGGCTGCCTATTGGGTGCATTATAGATAAGGCTGCCTATGGGGTGCATTATAAATAAGATGCCTATGGGGTGCATTATAAATAAGACTGCCTATGGGGAGTGCATTACAATATAGAGGCTGTCTGTTGGGGTGCATTATAATACAGAGGCAGCCTATAGGGGTGCATTACAATACATAGGCTGTCTATGGGGGTACATTATACTATATTGAGGACTATCTGGTGTATTATGCTATATGGAGGCTATCTAGGGGCCATCATACAGTGTGGGGATTATAGTGGCGGGGCCATCATACAGTGTTTGGAGCCATTAAATAGTTTGGGGATATTAAGGGGTCAGTATATATCCAGTGAGGGGGCATTATTCTGTGTATAGGGGAGATGTACAGGGGGAGACTTGGGACATTATTAAATGTAAAGTGGGCACTTATTGTTATAGGGGAACTCTGGTTACTGTGACTGTCAAAGGGGCACACAGGGCATTATTACATTCTAGGGGACAACATGTGGGCACTGTTTTCTAGGGCACTTGCACCTGGCATTACTATATTATAGAGGGTCCTTTAGAATTTAGAGGTCACACAGAACCACACAGTAGGTTGCAGTAATAGGGACACATAGGGCAGCAGCGGTTCAGTATTGGGGTACCAGGTGCAGTAATAGGGACACATACGACAGCAGCGCTCAGTATTGGGGTATCACGTGCAGTAATAGGGACACATACGACAGCAGCGGCTCAGTATTGGAGTATCAGGTGTAGTAATAGGGACACATACTGCAGCAGCAGCTCAGTATTGGAGTATCAGGTGTAGTAATAGGGACACATACGACAGCAGCGGCTCAGTATTGGAGTATCAGGTGTAGTAATAGGGGCACATACTGCAGCAGCGGCTCAGTATTGGAGTATCAGGTGTAGTAATAGGGACACATACGGCAGCAGCGGCTCAGTATTGGAGTATCAGGTGTAGTAATAGGGACACATACGACAGCAGCGGCTCAGTATTGGAGTATCAGGTGCAGTAATAGGGGAACATACGACAGCAGCGGCTCAGTATTGGAGTATCAGGTGTAGTAATAGGGACACATACGGCAGCAGCGGCTCAGTATTGGAGTATCAGGTGTAGTAATAGGGACACATACGACAGCAGCGGCTCAGTATTGGGATATTCAGGTGCAGTAATAGGGACACATACGGCAGCAGCGGCTCATATTGGGGTATCAGGTGTAGTAATAGGGGCACATACTGCAGCAGCGGCTCAGTATTGGGGTATCAGGTGCAGTAATAGGGACACATACGGCAGCAGAGGCTCAGTATTGGAGTATCAGGTGCAGTAATAGGGACACATACGGCAGCAGCGGCTCAGTATTGGGAATATCAGGTGCAGTATATAGGGGCACATATGGCTCAGCAGCGGCTCAGTATTGGAGTATCAGGTGTAGTAATAGGGACACATACGGCAGCAGCGGCTCAGTATTGGGATATCAGGTGCAGTAATAGGGACACATACGACAGCAGCGGCTCAGTATTGGAGTATCAGGTGTAGTAATAGGGACACATACGGCAGCAGCGGCTCAGTATTAGAGTATCAGGTGTAGTAATAGGGACACATACGGCAGCAGCGGCTCAGTATTGGGGTATCACGTGCAGTAATAGGGACACATACGACAGCAGCGGCTCAGTATTGGAGTATCAGGTGTAGTAATAGGGGCACATACTGCAGCAGCAGCTCAGTATTGGAGTATCAGGTGTAGTAATAGGGACACATATGGCAGCAGCGGCTCAGTATTGGAGTATCAGGTGCAGTAATAGGGACACATACGGCAGCAGCGGCTCAGTATTGGAGTATCAGGTGTAGTAATAGGGGCACATACTGCAGCAGCAGCTCAGTATTGGGATATCAGGTGCAGTAATAGGGACACATACTGCAGCAGCGGCTCAGTATTGGAGTATCAGGTGTAGTAATAGGGGCACATACTGCAGCAGCGGCTCAGTATTGGAGTATCAGGTGTAGTAATAGGGACACATATGGCAGCAGCTGTTCAGTATTGGGGTATGAGGTGCAGTAATAGGGACACATACGACAGCAGCGGCTCAGTATTGGGATATCAGGTGCAGTAATAGGGGCACATATGGCAGCAGCGGCTCAGTATTGGAGCATCAGGTGTAGTAATAGGGACACATACGGCAGCAGCGGCTCAGTATTGGGGTATCACGTGCAGTAATAGGGACACATACGACAGCAGCGGCTCAGTATTGGAGTATCAGGTGTAGTAATAGGGGCACATACTGCAGCAGCGGCTCAGTATTGGAGTATCAGGTGTAGTAATAGGGGCACATACTGCAGCAGCGGCTCAGTATTGGAGTATCAGGTGTAGTAATAGGGACACATACGACAGCAGCGGCTCAGTATTGGAGTATCAGGTGTAGTAATAGGGGCACATACTGCAGCAGCGGCTCAGTATTGGAGTATCAGGTGTAGTAATAGGGACACATACGACAGCAGCGGCTCAGTATTGGAGTATCGGGTGTAGTAATAGGGACACATACGACAGCAGCGGCTCAGTATTGGAGTATCAGGTGTAGTAATAGGGACACATACGACAGCAGCGGCTCAGTATTGGAGTATCAGGTGTAGTAATAGGGACACATACGACAGCAGCGGCTCAGTATTGGAGTATCAGGTGCAGTAATAGGGACAACATACTGCAGCAGCGGCTCAGTATTGGAGTATCAGGTGTAGTAATAGGGACACATACGACAGCAGCGGCTCAGTATTGGGATATCAGGTGCAGTAATAGGGGCACATATGGCAGCAGCGGCTCAGTATTGGAGCATCAGGTGTAGTAATAGGGACACATACGGCAGCAGCGGCTCAGTATTGGGGTATCACGTGCAGTAATAGGGACACATACGACAGCAGCGGCTCAGTATTGGAGTATCAGGTGTAGTAATAGGGGCACATACTGCAGCAGCGGCTCAGTATTGGAGTATCAGGTGTAGTAATAGGGGCACATACTGCAGCAGCGGCTCAGTATTGGAGTATCAGGTGTAGTAATAGGGGCACATACGGCAGCAGAGGCTCAGTATTGGGGTATCAGGTGTAGTAATAGGGGCACATACTGCAGCAGCGGCTCAGTATTGGAGTATCAGGTGTAGTAATAGGGGCACATACGGCAGCAGCGGCTCAGTATTGGAGTATCAGGTGTAGTAATAGGGACACATACGACAGCAGCGGCTCAGTATTGGGGTATCAGGTGTAGTAATAGGGACACATACGGCAGCAGAGGCTCAGTATTGGGATATCAGGTGCAGTAATAGGGGCACATATGGCAGCAGCGGCTCAGTATTGGAGTATCAGGTGTAGTAATAGGGACACATACGACAGCAGCGGCTCAGTATTGGGATATCAGGTGCAGTAATAGGGGCACATATGGCAGCAGCGGCTCAGTATTGGGGTATCAGGTGTAGTAATAGGGGCACATACTGCAGCAGCGGCTCAGTATTGGAGTATCAGGTGTAGTAATAGGGACACATATGGCAGCAGCGGCTCAGTATTGGAGTATCAGGTGTAGTAATAGGGGCACATACTGCAGCAGCGGCTCAGTATTGGAGTATCAGGTGTAGTAATAGGGACACATAGGGTAGCAGCGGTTCAGTATTGGAGTATCAGGTGTAGTAATAGGGACACATACTGCAGCAGCGGCTCAGTATTGGAGTATCAGGTGTAGTAATAGGGGCACATACTGCAGCAGCGGCTCAGTATTGGAGTATCAGGTGTAGTAATAGGGGCACATACTGCAGCAGCGGCTCAGTATTGGGGTATCAGGTGTAGTAATAGGGACACATACTGCAGCAGCGGCTCAGTATTGGAGTATCAGGTGTAGTAATAGGGACACATACTGCAGCAGCGGCTCAGTATTGGAGTATCAGGTGTAGTAATAGGGGCACATACGGCAGCAGCGGCTCAGTATTGGAGTATCAGGTGTAGTAATAGGGACACATACGGCAGCAGCGGCTCAGTATTGGGGTATCACGTGCAGTAATAGGGACACATACGACAGCAGCGGCTCAGTATTGGAGTATCAGGTGTAGTAATAGGGGCACATACTGCAGCAGCAGCTCAGTATTGGAGTATCAGGTGCAGTAATAGGGACACATACGGCAGCAGCGGCTCAGTATTGGAGTATCAGGTGTAGTAATAGGGGCACATACTGCAGCAGCGGCTCAGTATTGGGGTATCACGTGCAGTAATAGGGACACATACGACAGCAGCAGCTCAGTATTGGAGTATCAGGTGTAGTAATAGGGGCACATACTGCAGCAGCAGCTCAGTATTGGAGTATCAGGTGTAGTAATAGGGGCACATACGGCAGCAGCGGCTCAGTATTAGAGTATCAGGTGTAGTAATAGGGACACATACGGCAGCAGCGGCTCAGTATTGGGGTATCACGTGCAGTAATAGGGACACATACGACAGCAGCGGCTCAGTATTGGAGTATCAGGTGTAGTAATAGGGGCACATACTGCAGCAGCAGCTCAGTATTGGAGTATCAGGTGTAGTAATAGGGACACATATGGCAGCAGCGGCTCAGTATTGGAGTATCAGGTGCAGTAATAGGGACACATACGGCAGCAGCGGCTCAGTATTGGAGTATCAGGTGTAGTAATAGGGGCACATACTGCAGCAGCAGCTCAGTATTGGGATATCAGGTGCAGTAATAGGGACACATACTGCAGCAGCGGCTCAGTATTGGAGTATCAGGTGTAGTAATAGGGGCACATACTGCAGCAGCGGCTCAGTATTGGAGTATCAGGTGTAGTAATAGGGACACATATGGCAGCAGCTGTTCAGTATTGGGGTATGAGGTGCAGTAATAGGGACACATACGACAGCAGCGGCTCAGTATTGGGATATCAGGTGCAGTAATAGGGGCACATATGGCAGCAGCGGCTCAGTATTGGAGCTCAGGTGTAGTAATAGGGACACATACGGCAGCAGCGGCTCAGTATTGGGGTATCACGTGCAGTAATAGGGACACATACGACAGCAGCGGCTCAGTATTGGAGTATCAGGTGTAGTAATAGGGGCACATACTGCAGCAGCGGCTCAGTATTGGAGTATCAGGTGTAGTAATAGGGGCACATACTGCAGCAGCGGCTCAGTATTGGAGTATCAGGTGTAGTAATAGGGACACATACGACAGCAGCGGCTCAGTATTGGAGTATCAGGTGTAGTAATGTGTAGCCCTGGTACACAATACCAGGAGGATGAGTGGAGAGGTAACAGTTAAGGTCTCTTCATGACATCATGTACACTTCTGACACACCCAGCAGGGGTGTGGAAGGGAGTGATTTTAGTCAGTCAGTTTCCTGTCCTTGGACAGAGTAGACGTGTCCAGTTTGAGCCTGTCATCAGTTCAGAACGTGGAGGCTGGTACAGGTGGTCTAATCCACCTTAGTCTAGTCAGAGCTGTGCCCCACTGGAAGAAAGACTGAACTAGCTATTAAGAGTTGAGCAAATCGAAGGGCAAAGTGGAAGGAAGATTATTGGAAAAGTGCGTTTGGCTTGGAAGAGTCCTGCACATTGCTACCGGTTACTGGAGACCGAGGGATCACTATTAGCTACAAGCATAGTGAAGAGAAAACCAGAGATTTACCGGACCCTAGGTCGCGGCAAACACCCCCTTATAGTCAGTACGTAACTGGGGTCAGGGGAAGTGAAGACTTTGAGTCTCTGCAGGACAAAATAAGGATTCAGCTCCCTCATAGAAAGGCTCCTAACACTAAATTGACTGGGAAGCACAGCTTTGGATAAGCTGGAATCATAGAGGGGACTACGCTTCAGGCTGGTCGTACTCATCTTCATTGGACAGTAAAGGAGGCCCCTAACTTGCTTAGCTGTTGCCTCAAAGCTCATCCTCCATCAACCCCATCAGCCTCCCTGGGACCTGCTTGAACATCTTACAAGTAAAGGTATGGAAAGACGCTGACGGTGTGAGACTGAGTTATTATTGCATGCCTGCACAATCCCTACCTAACTACCGACCTGAGGGAAGAGTCCCACCTGTAGGGGACCCGACATCTAGCTGCATCACCATCCCCTCAGAGATCTACAGCAGCGCTGGTACAAATTACCAGAATACTACAGGTGGCGTCACGAACTGTATATAAACCTATCCCCTGTAAATATATCCCCAACATACGCCAGACCGCCCGGGCCACAGACCGAGCCACAGCTACCTGTGACAATCCCATAGACTTCCATGGGCTCGGCTCTGAGTACCCCATTGCCCTGGTAACCCACAATTGTGGTGGCGGGTCGACACAAAAATTTGGCGTCACGAACAGGATGCGAAACTCGCGAAATTGCGAGCCCTGTGTGCCTAAGGACTTGTTTTTGTGAAAAGGACTGTTTGCACTTTTGGCGCCAAAATCGCCATTTTTGTCGCCATATTCGCGCCCTCAGGCGCTGGAGAAGAAGGTGGGCGTGCCTTCGTGGGCGTCTACCCCCCAGTGGCGCGAAGAAAATGTCTGCCCTCTCAAAGTGCTATTGCAACGTGCGGTCCTGCCCTACAGCAAAGGAGGTCCGCCTCCTCTTCACCTTCCCTGCGAGGAGGAGGAGACGCAAACCCCACCTCCACGGAAGAGACCGGATGTCTCCGCAGGAAGAAGAAAGAATCTTCTGGGACATGATGGAGGCAGGACGTGTGCAGCCGAGCGGGGCAGCGGAGGAAGGCAGGCCCCGTGCCCCGCCAAGCTGCCATCGGCATCAGAGTCTTATGCGATCCTGCACCTGCAACAGGCGTTGCTAGAGATTCAGGAGGAGAACGCACGCCTAAAGAAGATGGTCCAACCTGGACTGGAGGAGATTGAGAGACGCCGATGTAACCTGCTGCAGTGGCAACTAACGAACACGGCGTCCTCTCCCCTCAATGAACCCCCACGATTCCAAATACCGAAGAGTCTGCTGCCCAAGGCGAAGGAGCAACCGGAGGCTGCCCCCGAAAGTACCGTTCCCGATCCCACTGGTGAAGCGGTGGAGGCGGAGGAGGTTGAGGAGGTACAGCCAATCCCGGAACGCCCGCCCGGCCAAGAGGCCGCAGCAGATTATCGGTCCCCGGCAGGGACACCGGAGGGGTCCTGTCCGTCACTACCAGATGTGGACTGGGACGAAATGGCGCGCCTGGATGACGTCGCCTACACCGCCCAGTGGGAACAAGAATGGCAGAGTCGTGAGGAGAAGAAAAGGCGTCAGCAGGAGGAAGAGCGGGAAACTCAGAGGAACCGTCAGCGACAATTTGCCGAGCTGATCGCGGACAAAGAGACCGTCCGGAGAGATAAAGGTACTCTGAGGGAACCGCGGCGGCAGGGGTGTGTGACTGAGTTCCAGCTCCGGAAGGGCTGGGGCTTTATCCGTGAACCGGGCCTCTACCCAGCGGTCTTTGTCAGCAGGCGTGACGTAGAATCCCACCTGCCGCAAGGTCATCCCGGGAGGGACTTAGCAAACGGAGATATAGTCACCTATACGCGGCATTGGGGAATGAAGGGGTGGTATGCCCTGAATGTCACCATCGTCCGCGACCCCGTCCCAGACGCAGGTACCGTCACCATTACCGCAGCGTCCCCGTTTCCAGCTCAAGCAGCATCCGGCCGTGCCCCAGCATCGCCCCCTGCAAAGTCATCGCAACTAGCGACCCAGAGTTCATCACGACTTAAAGTCACCTCTTCATCGCAACATGCGACACAGTCTCGATCGCAATCCCTAACGCGGTCCATATCGCTAACCGTAATTGAGACGCAATCGGTGTCATGTGGAGAGAGTGTACCCGTTGCGCCCCTAGAGGTTCGCACCAGAACTGTGGCGACCCAGACCCTGATCGCAGCACATGATTTGCTGGTTCTGGGATCTAGGGCCCATTGCATCGTTCCAGCCCCCGGGGTGGAAAATGTATTGGAAAATGTATTGGAAAGTGTATTTGCAGAAAATGAATAGATAGTAAAGAAAAAGTGGTGAGATCCATATCGGGTCTACCAAAAGTAAAAAGTTTGAAATGTTTTGTAAAGTTTTGCACAATTTATATAGTGAATATATATATTTCTACTGTAGAATGCCCGGCTGGGTAAATGATAAATGATAAATGGTAAATAGTAACTAGAAAAAGTTTTTGCACTTTCGTATTATGTGATTTGATATAATATGTCTTAGGTTTTACATTGGACTTGGAGGTTAAGGACTATGCTAACCCAGAACTTACTTGTAAATAGTTGCGCTTCGGTGCCCTATCTTGGTTTTACATAAACCAGTTACAACTACCTCTGAAAACAAAACCCGTGTGGTGTGGCACTGAGTGAGGTCTGCAATTGGACGTCCTGCAGCCCACCCAGGACCCACGTTGAAGGTTTGGTGCGGGTCCTTCACAAGTATCTTGTATATTTATTGAATGCTATTTAATATTTGTATTTTTCTATAAAGTTTGCAACGTTCAAGATTTCCTCACCTCCCGGATGGGACGAACCAATGTTATTGTTTAATGTTTCATGCATAAACAAAAATGTCTCTTTATATTTTACAGCCCGGGAGTGCTGTCGTTTACCATGGGGGAATGTGTAGCCCTGGTACACAATACCAGGAGGATGAGTGGAGAGGTAACAGTTAAGGTCTCTTCATGACATCATGTACACTTCTGACACACCCAGCAGGGGTGTGGAAGGGAGTGATTTTAGTCAGTCAGTTTCCTGTCCTTGGACAGAGTAGACGTGTCCAGTTTGAGCCTGTCATCAGTTCAGAACGTGGAGGCTGGTACAGGTGGTCTAATCCACCTTAGTCTAGTCAGAGCTGTGCCCCACTGGAAGAAAGACTGAACTAGCTATTAAGAGTTGAGCAAATCGAAGGGCAAAGTGGAAGGAAGATTATTGGAAAAAGTGCGTTTGGCTTGGAAGAGTCCTGCACATTGCTACCGGTTACTGGAGACCGAGGGATCACTATTAGCTACAAGCATAGTGAAGAGAAAACCAGAGATTTACCGGACCCTAGGTCGCGGCAAACACCCCCTTATAGTCAGTACGTAACTGGGGTCAGGGGAAGTGAAGACTTTGAGTCTCTGCAGGACAAAATAAGGATTCAGCTCCCTCATAGAAAGGCTCCTAACACTAAATTGACTGGGAAGCACAGCTTTGGATAAGCTGGAATCATAGAGGGGACTACGCTTCAGGCTGGTCGTACTCATCTTCATTGGACAGTAAAGGAGGCCCCTAACTTGCTTAGCTGTTGCCTCAAAGCTCATCCTCCATCAACCCCATCAGCCTCCCTGGGACCTGCTTGAACATCTTACAAGTAAAGGTATGGAAAGACGCTGACGGTGTGAGACTGAGTTATTATTGCATGCCTGCACAATCCCTACCTAACTACCGACCTGAGGGAAGAGTCCCACCTGTAGGGGACCCGACATCTAGCTGCATCACCATCCCCTCAGAGATCTACAGCAGCGCTGGTACAAATTACCAGAATACTACAGGTGGCGTCACGAACTGTATATAAACCTATCCCCTGTAAATATATCCCCAACATACGCCAGACCGCCCGGGCCACAGACCGAGCCACAGCTACCTGTGACAATCCCATAGACTTCCATGGGCTCGGCTCTGAGTACCCCATTGCCCTGGTAACCCACAATTGTGGTGGCGGGTCGACACAAAAATTTGGCGTCACGAACAGGATGCGAAACTCGCGAAATTGCGAGCCCTGTGTGCCTAAGGACTTGTTTTTGTGAAAAGGACTGTTTGCACTTTTGGCGCCAAAATCGCCATTTTTGTCGCCATATTCGCGCCCTCAGGCGCTGGAGAAGAAGGTGGGCGTGCCTTCGTGGGCGTCTACCCCCCAGTGGCGCGAAGAAAATGTCTGCCCTCTCAAAGTGCTATTGCAACGTGCGGTCCTGCCCTACAGCAAAGGAGGTCCGCCTCCTCTTCACCTTCCCTGCGAGGAGGAGGAGACGCAAACCCCACCTCCACGGAAGAGACCGGATGTCTCCGCAGGAAGAAGAAAGAATCTTCTGGGACATGATGGAGGCAGGACGTGTGCAGCCGAGCGGGGCAGCGGAGGAAGGCAGGCCCCGTGCCCCCGCCAAGCTGCCATCGGCATCAGAGTCTTATGCGATCCTGCACCTGCAACAGGCGTTGCTAGAGATTCAGGAGGAGAACGCACGCCTAAAGAAGATGGTCCAACCTGGACTGGAGGAGATTGAGAGACGCCGATGTAACCTGCTGCAGTGGCAACTAACGAACACGGCGTCCTCTCCCCTCAATGAACCCCCACGATTCCAAATACCGAAGAGTCTGCTGCCCAAGGCGAAGGAGCAACCGGAGGCTGCCCCGAAAGTACCGTTCCCGATCCCACTGGTGAAGCGGTGGAGGCGGAGGAGGTTGAGGAGGTACAGCCAATCCCGGAACGCCCGCCCGGCCAAGAGGCCGCAGCAGATTATCGGTCCCCGGCAGGGACACCGGAGGGGTCCTGTCCGTCACTACCAGATGTGGACTGGGACGAAATGGCGCGCCTGGATGACGTCGCCTACACCGCCCAGTGGGAACAAGAATGGCAGAGTCGTGAGGAGAAGAAAAGGCGTCAGCAGGAGGAAGAGCGGGAAACTCAGAGGAACCGTCAGCGACAATTTGCCGAGCTGATCGCGGACAAAGAGACCGTCCGGAGAGATAAAGGTACTCTGAGGGAACCGCGGCGGCAGGGGTGTGTGACTGAGTTCCAGCTCCGGAAGGGCTGGGGCTTTATCCGTGAACCGGGCCTCTACCCAGCGGTCTTTGTCAGCAGGCGTGACGTAGAATCCCACCTGCCGCAAGGTCATCCCGGGAGGGACTTAGCAAACGGAGATATAGTCACCTATACGCGGCATTGGGGAATGAAGGGGTGGTATGCCCTGAATGTCACCATCGTCCGCGACCCCGTCCCAGACGCAGGTACCGTCACCATTACCGCAGCGTCCCCGTTTCCAGCTCAAGCAGCATCCGGCCGTGCCCCAGCATCGCCCCCTGCAAAGTCATCGCAACTAGCGACCCAGAGTTCATCACGACTTAAAGTCACCTCTTCATCGCAACATGCGACACAGTCTCGATCGCAATCCCTAACGCGGTCCATATCGCTAACCGTAATTGAGACGCAATCGGTGTCATGTGGAGAGAGTGTACCCGTTGCGCCCCTAGAGGTTCGCACCAGAACTGTGGCGACCCAGACCCTGATCGCAGCACATGATTTGCTGGTTCTGGGATCTAGGGCCCATTGCATCGTTCCAGCCCCCGGGGTGGAAAATGTATTGGAAAATGTATTGGAAAGTGTATTTGCAGAAAATGAATAGATAGTAAAGAAAAAGTGGTGAGATCCATATCGGGTCTACCAAAAGTAAAAAGTTTGAAATGTTTTGTAAAGTTTTGCACAATTTATATAGTGAATATATATATTTCTACTGTAGAATGCCCGGCTGGGTAAATGATAAATGATAAATGGTAAATAGTAACTAGAAAAAGTTTTTGCACTTTCGTATTATGTGATTTGATATAATATGTCTTAGGTTTTACATTGGACTTGGAGGTTAAGGACTATGCTAACCCAGAACTTACTTGTAAATAGTTGCGCTTCGGTGCCCTATCTTGGTTTTACATAAACCAGTTACAACTACCTCTGAAAACAAAACCCGTGTGGTGTGGCACTGAGTGAGGTCTGCAATTGGACGTCCTGCAGCCCACCCAGGACCCACGTTGAAGGTTTGGTGCGGGTCCTTCACAAGTATCTTGTATATTTATTGAATGCTATTTAATATTTGTATTTTTCTATAAAGTTTGCAACGTTCAAGATTTCCTCACCTCCCGGATGGGACGAACCAATGTTATTGTTTAATGTTTCATGCATAAACAAAAATGTCTCTTTATATTTTACAGCCCGGGAGTGCTGTCGTTTACCATGGGGGAATGTGTAGCCCTGGTACACAATACCAGGAGGATGAGTGGAGAGGTAACAGTTAAGGTCTCTTCATGACATCATGTACACTTCTGACACACCCAGCAGGGGTGTGGAAGGGAGTGATTTTAGTCAGTCAGTTTCCTGTCCTTGGACAGAGTAGACGTGTCCAGTTTGAGCCTGTCATCAGTTCAGAACGTGGAGGCTGGTACAGGTGGTCTAATCCACCTTAGTCTAGTCAGAGCTGTGCCCCACTGGAAGAAAGACTGAACTAGCTATTAAGAGTTGAGCAAATCGAAGGGCAAAGTGGAAGGAAGATTATTGGAAAAAGTGCGTTTGGCTTGGAAGAGTCCTGCACATTGCTACCGGTTACTGGAGACCGAGGGATCACTATTAGCTACAAGCATAGTGAAGAGAAAACCAGAGATTTACCGGACCCTAGGTCGCGGCAAACACCCCCTTATAGTCAGTACGTAACTGGGGTCAGGGGAAGTGAAGACTTTGAGTCTCTGCAGGACAAAATAAGGATTCAGCTCCCTCATAGAAAGGCTCCTAACACTAAATTGACTGGGAAGCACAGCTTTGGATAAGCTGGAATCATAGAGGGGACTACGCTTCAGGCTGGTCGTACTCATCTTCATTGGACAGTAAAGGAGGCCCTAACTTGCTTAGCTGTTGCCTCAAAGCTCATCCTCCATCAACCCCATCAGCCTCCCTGGGACCTGCTTGAACATCTTACAAGTAAAGGTATGGAAAGACGCTGACGGTGTGAGACTGAGTTATTATTGCATGCCTGCACAATCCCTACCTAACTACCGACCTGAGGGAAGAGTCCCACCTGTAGGGGACCCGACATCTAGCTGCATCACCATCCCCTCAGAGATCTACAGCAGCGCTGGTACAAATTACCAGAATACTACAGGTGGCGTCACGAACTGTATATAAACCTATCCCTGTAAATATATCCCCAACATACGCCAGACCGCCCGGGCCACAGACCGAGCCACAGCTACCTGTGACAATCCATAGACTTCCATGGGCTCGGCTCTGAGTACCCCATTGCCCTGGTAACCCACAATTGTGGTGGCGGGTCGACACAGTAATAGGGGCACATACTGCAGCAGCGGCTCAGTATTGGAGTATCAGGTGTAGTAATAGGGGCACATACTGCAGCAGCGGCTCAGTATTGGAGTATCAGGTGTAGTAATAGGGACACATACGACAGCAGCGGCTCAGTATTGGGGTATCAGGTGTAGTAATAGGGACACATACGGCAGCAGTGGCTCAGTATTGGGGTATCAGGTGTAGTAATAGGGGCACATACTGCAGCAGCGGCTCAGTATTGGGGTATCAGGTGTAGTAATAGGGGCACATACTGCAGCAGCGGCTCAGTATTGGAGTATCAGGTGTAGTAATAGGGGCACATACGGCAGCAGCGGCTCAGTATTGGAGTATCAGGTGTAGTAATAGGGACACATACGACAGCAGCGGCTCAGTATTGGAGTATCGGGTGTAGTAATAGGGACACATACGACAGCAGCGGCTCAGTATTGGAGTATCAGGTGTAGTAATAGGGACACATACGACAGCAGCGGCTCAGTATTGGAGTATCAGGTGTAGTAATAGGGACACATACGACAGCAGCGGCTCAGTATTGGAGTATCAGGTGCAGTAATAGGGACACATACTGCAGCAGCGGCTCAGTATTGGAGTATCAGGTGTAGTAATAGGGACACATACGACAGCAGCGGCTCAGTATTGGGATATCAGGTGCAGTAATAGGGGCACATATGGCAGCAGCGGCTCAGTATTGGAGCATCAGGTGTAGTAATAGGGACACATACGGCAGCAGCGGCTCAGTATTGGGGTATCACGTGCAGTAATAGGGACACATACGACAGCAGCGGCTCAGTATTGGAGTATCAGGTGTAGTAATAGGGGCACATACTGCAGCAGCGGCTCAGTATTGGAGTATCAGGTGTAGTAATAGGGGCACATACTGCAGCAGCGGCTCAGTATTGGAGTATCAGGTGTAGTAATAGGGGCACATACGGCAGCAGAGGCTCAGTATTGGGGTATCAGGTGTAGTAATAGGGGCACATACTGCAGCAGCGGCTCAGTATTGGAGTATCAGGTGTAGTAATAGGGGCACATACGGCAGCAGCGGCTCAGTATTGGAGTATCAGGTGTAGTAATAGGGACACATACGACAGCAGCGGCTCAGTATTGGGGTATCAGGTGTAGTAATAGGGACACATACGGCAGCAGAGGCTCAGTATTGGGATATCAGGTGCAGTAATAGGGGCACATATGGCAGCAGCGGCTCAGTATTGGAGTATCAGGTGTAGTAATAGGGACACATATGGCAGCAGTGGCTCAGTATTGGGGTATCAGCAGGATGAGGAGTTTGTGCAGGTTGAGAATAGTCCAATTGGTGACGGTGACGGTGCTGACAATATGAGAAGTGAAATGTGTCTGTTGTATTCTCTGTAGTCGAGTCCTGGCTGGAGAAGTCGTCATGTCGGTCTGGGCCAGATGGAAAAGACATGAAAAGTGAACAATTCCATCAGAAAGAACATCCGCGGTAAGTCATTATCTGTAACTCTGCTATGATCTCTTATATGTTCTGTAGGACTGGTGTTATGTACCACTGACCATATGGCGGTGATATCAATATTGGTCTTTTTATATATAGATTAATTTTGGCAACAGCGCGGTCATTTGCTGAGGTTCTCTGGTTAGGGGCCCACTCAGATGTTTCGCTCCCCCAAACCGAAACCCTAGCTACGCCTCTGATTATTACCCTTACTGGTGTAAGGGGCACGGGAGCTGGAGGGGCCCGCAGTGAGCGGTGTGTGTGGAGAGAGCAGGAGTCACTGTGACAGACAGCTGGGAGAGGCAGCCAGTGCTGAGCAACAGGAGGGCGGGACTTTCCAGCATCCAATCCCTGCTAAGCGCGGGCTTAGTGCAGTACAGTATTCTCCCCTGTCACACAGTCAGGAGTGAGTCACTGAGCAGCAGGAGCAGCGCAGCCCTCAGCCCCAAAACCCCCGGTGAATGTCTGAGCTTGTGTTAATAGACGGTGTCCGGCCAGGCTCCAGTCCAGTCCCTACAGCCGACGCCTCCTCAGTGAGCCGGCTACTGTGCTCAGTGACAGCGTCAGTCATACTATCAGCACAGCAGCCGGCTCACCAAGGACGCTGCTATGTCCTGAGTCTGACCCCTGTCTGTATCAGCTATAGCTCATGAAAAGAGCAGATCTGAGTGCCCCCCCAGATTTGAGTGCCCACCCCCAGATCTGAGTGCCCACCCCCAGACCTGATTGCCCCCCAGATTTGAGTGCCCCCCCAGACCCGAGTGCCCCCCAGACCCGAGTGCCCCTCCATACAGGAGTGCCCCTTCCCCCTTCACCTCCTGCAAAGAAGCATAGACTGCTGAGCCCAACCAGCCCCCTGACAGGACACAGCCCCTTCTCAAGATTCCCTGCATTTACTCTCTGTCAGGGGGCAGATGGGGCTCAGAAGCTTTAGGCCATGTTCACACGTTGCACAAATGCTCCGAAATTTTGCGGAGCATTTCCACAACTCCCCATTGCGAGTAAAACACATACGTAATTAGTATGTGTTTTCCTGCAAAACACAAGCATTTTGCAAGCGTTTTTAGCTTGCAGAATGCTCGCGCTTTTCCAAGCGATTTGAAGCATCGCTTGGAAAAGTGATTGACAGGTTTGGTCTCACTAGTCACGCATAGTGCTTGACAAGGAAACTTGCCCCAGGAAACTGCAGGCCCTATCAGGGGCCTAGGGCCCCAGGAAACAGCAGGCCCCATCAGGGTCCTAGGGCCCCGAAAACAGCAGGCCTCATTACAGTGCTGCAGATGGCGACCAAAATGGTCGCCAAAGCGGCTAAAAATTTGCAAATGGCGACTGGATTATTCAATCCATTCGCCGTTTGCGATTAGTGATTTTTAAAAAAATATATTTTTAAAATGGCGGCCGGGGGGGGCCCCATTGTGAAGTTTGCTGTGGGGCCCTGCCGTTCCTAGTTACGCCCCTGACCTGGTCCCAAATCTGCTGCATTCGCTCCACAACAGAGTCAACACCCGGACAGACAGAAGCCTCCGCCTGTCCCGAAGAAAATCGAGGGTGAAACCCAGAATTGCAGAAAAATGGAGACATCAAGGTGGCAGAGCTAGCCCTATTATTAAGAGCAAACTCAGCCAAAGGCAAAAAAGAGACCCAGTCATCTTGATCAGCAGACACCAAACATCTCAAATAAGTCTCCAAGGTCTGGTTTGTTCTCTCGGTTTGTCCATTGGTCTGAGGATGAAAAGCAGAGGAGAAAGATAATTGAACACCAAGTTTAGAACAAAATGTCCTCCAAAATCTGGAAATAAACTGGACTCCTCTGTCAGACACAATGTTCTCCGGAATGCCATGTAAAAAAAAAACCACGTGCTGAAGGAACAAAGGCACCAATTCGGAGGAGGAAGGCAACTTAGGCAATGGCACAAGATGTATCATCTTGGAAAACCTATCACAGATTACCCAGATAACGGTCATTCTCTGAGAAACAGGGAGGTCGGAAATAAAATCCATAGAGATATGGGTCCATGGCCTCTTGGGCACAGGTAATGGCAGTAACAAACCACTAGAGCGAGAGCAAGGCTTGGAGCGAGTGCAAGTCCAACAGGACTGCACAAATTCCCTGACGTCACGAGACAAAGTAGGCCACCAAAAGGACCGACTCACCAAGTCTCTGGTACCAAAAATCCCGGGATGACCAACCAACGCGGAACAATGAATCTCAGACATCACACTCTTCTTCCACTGGTCTGGGACAAACAATTTCCCAATAGGGCAGCGCTCAGGTTTATCCTCCTGACACCCTTCCAGAGCCAGTCTCAAATTGGGCAAGATGGCAGAAAGAACTACACCCTCTTTCAAAATAACAGTAGGATCAGATAACTCAGGAGAGTCCGCAAAGAAACTCCTCGAGAGGGCATCCGCCTTAACTTTCTTAGTGCCAGGAAGAAAAGAAACCACAAAATTAAAACGTGTGAAAAAAAAAGGCCCACCTGGCCTGTCTAGGATTAAGTAGCTTGGCTGATTCGAGATAAACCAGTTTCTTATGGTCCGTGAGGACCACCACCTGATGTTTGGCTCCTTCCAGCCAATGTCTCCACTCTTCAAAGGCCCACTTCATGGCCAATAACTCCCGATTACCCACGTCATAATTACGTTCAGTTGGAGAAAATTTTCTAGAGAAAAAGGCACAAGGGTTACTCTTACACGTCTCTGGATCTCTTTGGGACAAAACGGCACCTGCCCCAATTTCAGAGGCATCAAACTCCACCTGAAACGTAGAGAAACATCAGGCTGCCGTAGAACAGGAGCAGAAGTGAATCTCTGCTTAAGTTCCTGAAACGCAGAGACTGTCTCAGGAGGCCAATTCACCACATCAGAACCCATTTGGGCAAATCAGTCAATGGTTTAACAATACCGGAGAAATTACCAATAAATTTACGATAAAAATTGGCAAAACCCAAAAATCTCTGAAGAGCCTTTAATGAAGTAGGTTGGACCCAATCACAGATGGCCTGAACCTTGACCGGGTCCATTTCAATAACAGACGGAGACAAAATGAATCCAGAAATGAGACCTTCTGTACGCCAAAAAGACACTTTGATCCCTCAAAATCTGGAACACAGTCCGAACATGTTTCACATGAGAGTCCCAGTCATTGGAAAAAATCAAGATATCATCCAAATAAACAATCATAAATTTATCCACAAAATCCCTGAAAATATCATTCATGAAGGATTGGAAGATGGAAGGAGCATTAGTGAGCCCAAAGGGCATCACTAGGTACTCAAAATGCCCCTCTGGGGTATTAAACGCCGTCTTCCATTCATCCCCATGCTTAATGCGAATAAGGTTATACGCCCCCCTGAGGTCAAGCTTGGTAAACCAACTAGCACTTTTCACTCTGGAAAACAGGTCAGAAATCAAGGGTAACGGATATTGATATTTCACAGTGATCTTATTCAAGAGACGATAATCAATACACGGCCTCAATGAACCATCCTTTTTGGCCACAAAGAAAAAACCGGCACCCAAGGGTGAAGAGGATGGTCTGATATGACCCTTCTCCAATGACTCCTTGATATAAGATCGCATAGCATCGTGTTCAGGTACAGACAAGTTAAAAAGGCGACCTTTAGGAAATTTACCACCAGTCACTAATTCAATAGCGCAATCGTAGCTCCTGTGAGGAGGCAAGGACGCAGATTTACTTTCACTAAATACATCCGAAAAATCAGTTAAAAAGTCAGGAACATCCTGAGACTGGGGAGAGGCAGAAAAAACAGGAGTGTCGGTATTAACACATTGGCAGCCCCAACTGGTTACAGACACAGATTTCCAATCCAAAACAGGATTATGAGACTGTAACCAAGGGAAACCTAGTACAATAATGTCATGCAGATTATACAGCACCAGAAATTTGCAACTCTCCTGATGATCTGGTTCAACCCTCATTATCACCTGAGTAGAAAACTGGGGTTTATTCTCCGCCAAAGGGGTAGAATCAATGCCCAGTAGGGGAATAGACTTCCGCAGGGGTATCATGGGAAACCCACAACTTTTGGCAAAGTCAAAACTCATCAGGTTAATAGCTGCTCCTGAATCAACAAAAGCCTGATCAGAAAATGTGGACAGGGAGCAAATCAGGGTAAGAGTCAACAGAAATTTAGTCTGAACACTACCCAAGACAACTGAGCATGCAAAACGTCTTCCCCGTTTAGGGCAGACTGAAATAGCATGAGAGGTGTCACCACAGTAGAAATATAACCCATTGCGCTTTCGAAACTCATGACGCTGTGCCCCAGAAGCCACTCCATCACACTGCATGGGCTCAGAAGCTGGCTCACAAGGCAACACTATCTCACGCATACCTCTGCGCTCACGCAAACGTCTGTCAATTTGAATAGCCAATGACATAGGATCATTGAGACCAGAGGGAGCAGGGAATCCCACCATAACATCCTTTACATTCTCTGACAGCCCCTTCCGAAAAAGTGCTGCCAAAGCATCATCATTCCATTTGGTCAGGACTGCCCACTTTCGGAATTTCTGACAGTACAACTCAGCGTCTTCAAGACCCTGATTTAATGCCAACAAGGTTTTTTCAGCTTGATCAGTGACATTAGGTTCATCATACAATAACCCCAGAGCCAGAAAAAATACATCAATATCATTCAAAACAGGATCCCCAGGTGTCAGGGAAAAAGCCCAATCCTGAGGATCGCCGTGCAGGAGAGAGATGACAATTTGAACCTGCTGTGCTGCATTCCCTGAGGACTTAGGCTTTAAGGCAAAAAACAACTTACAGTTATTTTTGAAGTTCAGAAATTTAACCCGATCCCCCAAAAACAAATCTGTCATGGGAATCCTAGGTTTCACAACCGGCAACCCTGCAAGATAGGCAGCAATACTCCGAACCTCAGTGGCAAGCTGACCCACACGGCCAGACAACTGTGCAAGCTCCATTGAGAGAAAAAAAAAAATCCTCAGCACCCAGAGAAACAGAGGGAAAAAAAATGCAACAAACAGGGAAAAGGAGAAAAAAAAAATCTCTGACAACTCTGACAATCTTTTTTCTTTCCACACTATTTTTCCCTTCTGTGAGTACCATATAATTTTCAGTTTTGGCCGGTGATACTGTTATGTTTTGGTAGCTGAGGAGAGTAAGCAAAAACGGCAATACACCAGAGAGGCTGGAACCTATTGGATTGCAGTAACCTGAACTAACCACACAACTAGAGGTAGCCGTGGAGCGTTCCTACGTTGATCCTAGATGCCTCGTCACAGCCTGAGAGATAACTACACCTAAAGGCAGAAAGATGAAAGCTATCTGCCCCGGAGCAGATCCCCAAAGAAAATAGGAGGCCCCCAAACATGTAATGGCAGTTAGACAAGAAGAAACACGGACACAGACAGAAAATAGAATGAACAAACGCTGGGGCCCAATATGTCTAGACAGAAAAGTACAGGAAAGGATACTCACTGCAATCCAAAAAAAACCCTAAAAAATACCATCTCTACTGATTGCAAAAACACCTGAGATCACACGACCTCTACCACCTAAATCAATTCTCTGGTGTAACAAAACTAAGCCGCAGCCACTGAAAAAACAGGAAAAAGCAAATGAACAAACCACAGTGGCTCCAGATAAACTGAGAGGAGCACAAGCCCCCCGGAGGGGACCTGGCTGACCTCCACATAAGTGCAGGGAACAATGCAAAAAGCAAGCACAAAAATAAAAGCAGAAAATATCTTATCTGATAGCAGAAGATGCAGGCAAGACTCAGCAAGCTTCCAAATGAACCAGGAACCACAATTGAGACAAGAACAATTGATCACCGGCAACCATCATGGGAGGGAACCTCCCTTATATCAGACCAGTTTGTGATCCCAGATTGCCATTCCTCGCTGAAACGTTCAGCACTGTCAGTAACCACCAGAGGGAGCCTCTGCTCAGAAACCATTTTTAGCACATTCATAACACAAGACTACTGTGACTGCTAAAGTGACCAATTGCTCAATAGTAAGCGATTTGCTAGAAAGTGAGAAAAATTTTTTTCCTTATACCTTCAATGACTGTGCCTTTAAGGGATGCCAAGCCCTCTCTCCCCGCGCTACCCGACGCGCGTTTCGGAGAAACTTCCTTTGTCTGGGTCTCATCAAGAGAATGCCAAGAGTGTGCAAAGCAGTCATCAAAGCAACAGGTGGCTACTTTGAAGAGCCTAGAATATAAGACATATTTTCAGTTGTTTCACACTTTTTTGTAAAGTGTAATGTATAATTCCACACGTGTTAATTCTTAGTTTTGATGCCTTCAGTGTGATTCTACAATTTTCATAGTCATGAGAATACAGAAAAATCTTTAAATGAGAAGGTGTGTCCAAACTTCTGGTCTGTACTGTACATGCCCAATCCAGATCTGACGTAGGTTGGTGGTTTGATGAGGCCTACAACAAGCCAGAAGGTGGCGAGTAGAAATGACTGGTTTTTAGCACGTACTAGTCAAAATTTCTGGTCCTTTCAAAACTCTTTTCATCCTAAAACTTCCTAGGGTGTGTCCTTCTCATGATGGTAAAGTCATCCAAACTACAAGTGATTATGGGATCTACAAAGGGGCTTATAGAGGTGGAGTCGTTTTGGTCTCTGCGTCCATAAATTCTTAATAACCTAAAGCCGTTTATAATGATCTGTTCTTAATCTCGACTTGTCAACACCAATTTAACCGTGCAAGTAAGGAGTAACGCTCCGATGAATTACTGGCAAAGACAAAGTCTACCAGGAAAGCAGTGAGAGCTCCTCAAATCCTGTCTAAGAAGAAACGTAGAATGTTGTCAACTTTAAGTCTAATTATGATGATTTACCATACGACCTATGGACCTGGAGAAGTTACAGGAGGGTCTTTCATCCACAGTGCTGTCAAAATGATCAAAAAATATTTGTAAGGACCTTTGTTCCTCAGGGTGTGTGCTCTTCATATCTCATAAGATGGTCCTATGTGGTTAACCTCACAATTAATGTGGACTTGTAAACATACTGGAGGCAGGAAGCCATTACTCAATTGCCACCCAAGACGTTTCATACCTGGTCACACGGCAAATTCGACCTCACGTAGGGATAATGTGGACCAGTTCCTGGATATCTCAGAGGGGGTCAATCCAAAAATGAAAGGCTTATTCCCCATAAAGGGCTGTACATAAAAATCATGGTGCCACATAGCAGAAGTCCTAATTGACACCACCCCCTAATTTTTTTTTTTTAAATTGGTGGGGTCACAGAAGAGCATATTTCACAATTTTGCAGACCTTACAAAGTAATTTCCTCCTACTGAAGCTCCTAGACTCCTCTTTCATTGACCCCATAAAATACAATGCCATCAAAAGTGCCCCCCAAACACAGTATAATACACAGTGAATTCCTCCACAGTACCCTCCACATGAAGTATGATGTCCCTACTGTAATGTATTCTCCATCCTCCCCGGCTAATTATGGTGACCTCAACACAGTATGATGTCCCAACTGTGAACCCAACACAGCCCTCCACATAATATGATGTCCCCCACACAGCCTTCCACACAGTATAATGGTTCTCCATACAGTATAATGGCCATCACACCTCTCCACACAGTATGATGGTCCATACACCTCCTTCCACAGTATGATGGACCCAACACAACCCTCCACACAGTATGATGCCCCCCACATATCCCTACAAACAGTATAATAGTCCATATGTAGCCCTCTAAACAGTATAATGTCCCAACACATAGCTTTCCAAGCAGTATATTGTTCCATGCATAGCCCTCCTAATAGTATAATGGCCCCCACATAGCCCTCCAAACAGTATATTGTTCCGTGCATAGCCCTCCTAATAGTATAATGTCCCCACACCTAGCCCTCCAAACAGTATATTGTTCCCCCACATAGCCCTCTAATAGTATAATGGCCCCCACATAGCCCTCCAAACAGTATATTGTTCCCCACATAGCCCTCCTAATAGTATAATGGCCCCCACATAGCCCTCCAAACAGTATATTGTTCCCCCGCATAGCCCTCCTGATAGTATAATGGCCCCCACATAGCCCTCCAAACGGTATATTGTTCCCCCGCATAGCCCTCCTGATAGTATAATGGCCTCCACATAGCCCTCCAAACGGTATATTGTTCCCCCGCATAGCCCTCCTGATAGTATAATGGCCTCCACATAGCCCTCCAAACGGTATATTGTTCCCCGCATAGCCCTCCTGATAGTATAATGGCCCCCACATAGCCCTCCAAACAGTATATTGTTCCCCGCATAGCCTCTTAATAGTATAATGGCTCCCACATAGCCTTCCTAATAGTATAATGGCCCCCACACAGCCCTCCAAACAGTATATTGTTCCCTGCATAGCCCTCCTAATAGTATAATGTCGCCACACCTAGCCCTCCAAACAGTATATTGTTCCCTGCATAGCCCTCCTAATAGTATAATGGCCTCCACATAGCCCTCCAAACGGTATATTGTTCCCCCGCATAGCCCTCCTGATAGTATAATGGCCTCCACATAGCCCTCCAAACGGTATATTGTTCCCCCGCATAGCCCTCCTGATAGTATAATGGCCCCCACATAGCCCTCCAAACAGTATATTGTTCCCCGCATAGCCCTCTTAATAGTATAATGGCTCCCACATAGCCTTCCTAATAGTATAATGGCCCCCACACAGCCCTCCAAACTGTATATTGTTCCCTGCATAGTCCTCCTAATTGTATAATGGCCCCCACATATCCTTCCATATAGTATAATGGGTCTCCACAATGTATTCTTTGATTATAAAAAATACCTCTCTTTTTCCCCTCAATATAGTGATCCCTGAGTGTCCCAGAGGTGGGAACCTCAGCGATCAGCAAGTTGTCCCCTATCCGTTGGATAGGGGACAACTTTGATTTTTTGGGCATAACCCATTTTGATTTAAGTACAAACATTAAGGGGGTTCCCACCCGCAGGGCCCATCCACGATCAGACCTTACCAACGGGTCACACTGTGTAAACTGTAAAGCAAACTACTTGTAAGTGCTTTAGTCCTTTCCTAGGAAACAGGCTTCCATTGATAGACTGCAGAGGTGGCCGGTAACCTAGGCAATGAGCCTTTACAATAAAATAAAAAATTTCTCCAATCTTGAGAATGGAGGTGATTTTTAACAAGAGCCATAGAGGGGATGCGATTTTAAAAACATATTCTTTAACCTTGTAAAATATAAGATGAACAACAATTGAAAAATCCTTTTGAGATAAATATAAGCAGCAGCAGCAGCATGAAGCCCATCAATCTGCAAGGTCAATGTGACTGGTGGCGGTGCAGCAATTATACTGCAGTCCTCTTCTGACCTCTGCTGGTCACACAGTGAACTACATGCATTTAGAATTCAAGAACATTCTGTTCAGAGTTCCTCTGGTACATGCAATGCACTAAAATAATATGCAAAGGTCTCCATCTCTCCATCAACCTCATCACTGAGCTCCATCATCTGTAATCATATCTAATCAGCCGCATTTTATAGTATTACACACTTCATACCACACTGTCTCTGTCTGTGCAACAACAAAAAAAGGCTTTCTATAACAAGATGGCAAATTATATATAAATCTGATACAGAAATCCAAGTCATCTGCTCAGGGGAGTAACCAGAGTTCTTTAAGCCCCAGTGAAAATGTGGACATGAGCCTCCGCCGTCATGTTGGACAGATGTGTGGGCCCCTGAAAGAATGTCCTCCATCTTGGCCCCTATCCTTTACTAATGTCTCATACCCTGTAATATTGTTCCCCCATCCAGTGATAATGCCTCCCATCCTGTACTAATGTCCTTCATCCTGTAATACTGCTCCCTGTCCTTGCCCTATTATGTAATAATGTCTCCCATCCAGGCCCCTTCCTGTAAAAATATCCCTCATCCTAGGACCCTTCCTAATGTCCCCTGTATTGAGTTACTGACTGTAAAGTTATCCCACATTCTCTAATAATGTCCCCTGTCCTTGCCCTATTATGTAATAATGTCCCCTGTCCTTGCCCTATTATGTAATAATGTCCCCTGTCCTTGCCCTATTATGTAATAATGTCCCCTGTCCTTGCCCTATTATGTAATAATGTCTCCCATCCAGGCCCAGCACTGAGAAGAAAGTGCAGCTGTGTCCACTCTCCTCTTACTGACAGATAATGGGGAGGATAATTGCGCTAGTGAAGACAGTAGTCACAGCCACTATAGAGGGGGAGACTGGCGAGGGGCCCCTTATACCGCGCTGCAGTGACCCCGTCAGCGCACATTCTGAACTGTAAGGGCACCGGCACCGGAGACTCACGCCGCTCACCTGAGTCTGTGTGGTGCCGCGGTCCGGTCCCTGCTCCTGGCTTAGGCTGCTGCACGTGAGTCTGTGTTTTTCTTATGACAGACAGTCTGACTGGCGCCGGCGCAGTCACCAGGGCCGTATATCTTAGTACCGTGTTAGCCAGTAGATAGAAAAATATTTAGACTTGAGAGTCCTCAGTGGTTGATACATTTTAATGGCTAACTGAAAAGATGGTAACAAATTGCAAGCTTTCGAGACTACTCAGGTCTCTTCATCAGGCAAAGACTAATACAAAATCTGAAGAATCACATATTTATACACAACACAGCACAGAAATAATGCAATAGATAAGACAAGTGACGTGAAGCAGAATAGTCATTATGGGAGAGGGATGAACAGTTGTGGCAATAAATATTGGAACAGTTCATGGATAAGGAGTGTGAAAGTTTTATTGCCCTCTGATTGGGGTCTGGTAATATTTTGTGATGTTCTCACAGGGTCTTTGAAGCAAATTCCTTAATTGATGTAATAGATCTATAAATACATGTGATAGGTTCATTCCAGCATTGAGAGTGTCAAAGGTCACCATCAATTTGTATTCACAAACTCTCCTCTGTCTCTGAGATGTGAAATCACCTTTCAGTACAAGTAATTTCTTGTCCAACATGCTATGACCGGGGATGCAAAAGTGTTTGGCCACAGGTAGATCCATTCTTTTTTCTCTTATTGTGTGGCGATGAGAATTCATCCTTGTTCTCAGTTTTTGCCCTGTCTCTCCACATACAGACCCCAGTTGGACATTTAGTACATATAAATAGGTACACCACATTAGATGTGATGCAGCTGAAAGTACCTGGGATCTTGTAGTCCTGATGTGAGTTGGGGATCTTTATCTTGTCCGTGGTCATTATAGATGCACAGGTTTTGCATTTCTTCTGGTTGCAAGGAAAGGTTCCTGCAGCTGTTGGAGAGGACAGGGAGCTTCTGACAATGATGCTTCTTAGATTTGGGGGCTGCCTAAAACACAGTAGTGGGGGGTCTGGAAATATGGATTGTAATTGGGCATCTTTTTGTAGTAAAGGTTGTAGTTTCCGTGCAGCTCCCCTTAGCATCTCCAGATTTGGATTGTAGGTGACCACTAGAGGCACCCGGTTATTTTCTTCTTTAGCTTTGTAATGTAGCAGGTGATTCCTTGATATTCTGGTGGCTCTTGTAATTTGGTTTTTAATTGTTCTTGGATGGTAGCCCTGATTTAAAAAGGTCTTTCTAAGGCGACCAAGGTGTTCATCTCTATCCATGTGGTTGGAACATATACGGTTGTATCTGATGGCTTGGCTGTAGACAATAGAGTTTTTTATGTGTTTTGGATGGAAACTGTCCCATTTAAGGTATGTTGGACAGTCGATTGGCTTCTGATACAGGGATGTCTCTATTTCATTGTTCTTCAGTTTAATGATGGTATCTAAAAAGTTAATTTCAGTGCTGGAGTAGTTGAGTGTTAAATTGATGGTGGGATGAAATTGGTTGAACTGTTCATGGAACGCCTTTAGCTGTTGTTCAGACTCCGTCCAGATGATTAAAATGTCATCAATGTAGCGGTAGTATGCCCGAGGCCTGATGGGACATGTGGACAGAAAGTCGCTTTCAAGCTTGGCCATGAAAAGATTTGCCTACTGTGGAGCCATTTTACTTCCCATCGCTGTGCCAGTCTCCTGTAAATAGATCTATATTTATAGATCTATTACATCAATTAAGGAATTTGCTTCGAAGACCCTGTGAGAACATCACAAAACATTACCAGACCCCAATCAGAGGGCAATAAAACTTTCACACTCCTTATCTATGAACTGGTCCAATATTTATTGCCACAACTGTTCATCCCTCTCCCATAATGACAGTTCTGCTTCATGTCACTTGTCTCATCTATTGCATTGTTTCTGTGCTGTGTTGTGTATAAATATGTGATTCTTCAGATTTTGTATTAGTTCAGCCTGATGAAGAGACCTGAGTAGTCTCGAAAGCTGCAATATGTTACCATCTTTTCAGTTAGCCATTAAAAGGTATCAACCACCGAGGACTCTCAATTCTAAATATTTTACTATGCTGCCCTAGGCACTTTTCGTTCTGCCTCCCCCACTGGTGAGTATGACTAATGCAGACACTGTCGTCAATCACTTAGGCTACTTGCATGTCAGCGATTTTTGCCATTCGCGGCAGATCCGGCAGTTTTTCCGCATCTGCCATGTAACGGATCACTTATGGCAACACTGCATTCGGCCTCATTCATTCCCTATGTGACTTTCAGACATGTGCGACACTTGCGGTTTTGACGCGATCCCATATCCACTATGCGTACAAAGATGTAGGTGGCAGACCTGCGCATATGCACATGTGGCGCGTCTTTCTACACCGCAGCATGTCTATTTATCTCGCGGAGACGCTCAGTCTACACAAGATAAATAGTACCGTCCTATGTATAGGATGCAGCGATTCCACACAGTTCAATGACACATGTGGAATCACCACGCGTACAAAAGCCGGCAAAGCTTTGGACGGAGCTGTGTCCTCTCTGCAGCGTTTCCTGAACGTGGAAACATAGCATTAGGGTATGTGCACACATTGCAGATGTGTCTGCAGAAGTTTCCGTACATAATCCGCACCTCTTGACAGAAAACGCAGGTGCGTATTTGATGCGTTTTTTACATGTGGATTTGTATGCCTTTTTGTAAGCTAAATAAAGATGTTATTTAACAAAAAAAAAAGCTTTGTGATGTAATTTCTGTCCAACCTCCTCTTTTACATCAGTCCAGCGCTCATTCCCCCGAGTGCTCATTCCCCACCCCAGCGCTCATTCCCCCGAGCGCTCATTCCACCCAGCGCTCATTCCCCCTGCGCTCATTCCTCCCCCTGCGCTCATTCCCCCCACCTTGCCCACAGCGCTCATTCCTCCCCCCGGCCCACAGCGCGCATTCCTCCCCCGGCCCACAGCGCTCATTCCTCCCCCCCAGCCCACAGCGCCCATTCCTCCCACCCGGCCCACAGCGCTCATTCCTCCCACCCGGCCCACAGCGCTCATTCCTCCCCCCCCGGCCCACAGCGCTCATTCCTCCACCCCGGCCCACAGCGCTCACCCCCCCAGCCCTCAGCGCTCACCCCCCCAGCCCACAGCGCTCACCCCCCCAGCCCTCACCCCACAGTGCTCACCCCACAGCCCTCAGTGCTCACCCCCCCAGCCCACAGCGCTCACCCCCCCAGCCCTCACCCCACAGCTCTCACCCCCCCAGCCCTCAGCGCTCACCCCCCCAGCACACAGCGCTCACCCCCCCAGCCCTCACCCCACAGCTCTCATCCCCCCAGCCCTCAGCGCTCACCCCCCCAGCACACAGCGCTCACCCCCCCAGCCCTCACCCCACAGCTCTCACCCCCCCAGCCCACAGCGCTCACCCCCCAGCCCACAGCGCTAACCCCTCAGCCCACAGCGCTCATAACCCAGCACTCACCCCACAGCGCTCTCCCCCCAGCCTCAGCGCTCACCCCCCTAGCACACAACGCTCACCCCCCAGCCCTCACCCCACAGCGCTCACCCCCCCAGCCCACAGCGCTCACCCCCCAGCACACAGCGCGGCTCACCCCCCAGCCCTCACCCCAGCACACAGCGCGGCTCACCCCCCAGCACACAGCGCGGCTCACCCCCCAGCCCTCACCCCACAGTGCTCACCCACAGCCCTCAGTGCTCACCCCCCAGCCCTCAGCGCTCACCCCCCAGCCCACAGCGCTCACCCCCCAGCCCTCACCCACAGTGCTCACCCCACAGCCCTCAGTGCTCACCCCCCCAGCCCACAGCGCTCACCCCCCCAGCCCTCACCCACAGCTCTCACCCCCCAGCCTCAGCGCTCACCCCCCAGCACACAGCGCTCACCCCCCCAGCCCTCACCCCACAGCTCTCATCCCCCAGCCCTCAGCGCTCACCCCCCAGCACACAGCGCTCACCCCCCAGCCCTCACCCCACAGCTCTCATCCCCCAGCCCACAGCGCTCACCCCCCAGCCCACAGCGCTAACCCCTCAGCCCACAGCGCTCATAACCCAGCACTCACCCCACAGCGCTCTCCCCCCAGCCTCAGCGCTCACCCCCTAGCACACAACGCTCACCCCCCCCAGCCCTCACCCCACAGCGCTCACCCCCCCAGCCCACAGCGCTCACCCCCCAGCACACAGCGCGGCTCACCCCCCCAGCCCTCACCCCAGCACACAGCGCGGCTCACCCCCAGCACACAGCGCGGCTCACCCCCAGCCCTCACCCACAGCGCTCACCCCCCCAGCGCTCACCCCCTCAGCCCACAGCGCTCACCCCCCAGCCCACAGCGCTCAGCCACAGCGCTCACCCCCCCAGCCTTCACCCCACAGCGCTCACCCCCCTAGCACACAGCGCTCACCCCCCAGCCCTCACCCCACAGAGCTCACCCCCAGCGCTCCCCCCCCCAGCCACAGCGCTCACCCCCCCAGCACACAGGCGGCTCACCCCCCAGCCCTCACCCCCAGCACACAGCGCGGCTCACACCCCCAGCCTCACCCCCCACAAAGCGTGGCTCACCCCCCAGCCCTCACCCCAGCACACAGCGGGCTCACCCCCAGCACACAGCGTGGCTCACCCCCCAGCCTCACCCCAGCACACAGCGTGGCTCACCCCCCAGCCCTCACCCCAAGCACACAGCGCGGCTCACCCCCCAGCCTTCACCCCCAGCACACAGCACGGCTCACCCCCCCAGCCCTCACCCCCCAGCACACAGTCTGGCTCACCCCCCAGCCCTCACCCCCCAGCACACAGCGTGGCTCACCCCCCAGCCCTCACCCCCCAGCACACAGCATGGCTCACCCCCCAGCCCTCACCCCCCAGCACACAGCGCGGCTCACCCCCCCAGCCCTCATCACTTACCCCCAGCACACAGCGCGGCTCACCCCCCATCATCATAGATATACTCACCTTCTCTTGCTGCAGCTCCACCGTCCAGCGCCGACATCCTGTTCCTGTATGCAGGGCCGTATTTGCCACTAGGCACTCGTGGGCACGTGCCTAGGGCGGGACTCTGCGGGGGTGGCGGCACCTGAGTAAGAATTTTTTTTTTTGGTCGGGAGGGGTTTCGGGGGGTGGGGGGGTCGGCCCTCCCCTTGCTTCCCTCACCCCCCCATCATCATACTCACCACCTCCTGCTGCAGCTCCACCGTCCAGCGCCGATATCTTCTTCCTGTACTGAGCGTGTGTAGCCCTGGTGTGAAGGCACACGCAGTACCCTGGAGAATGTGCGGAGAGGTAGCAGTTTAATGCTCAATAAACATTCACTCCATCACACACTTAGACACACCCACAGGATATATATAGCTAGTCAGATCTAGCCAGTGAGCATTCAGAGAGTCTGTTTCCTGTCCTCGGACAGAGGAGTCTAGTCCGGGTGGCTCCTGTGTGAGTCATCCCATCTGTGTACAGTTCTTAAAGTGGAGGCTAGTAAAGGTGAGCCAAGTCACCTCAGCCTAGTCAGAGCTGTGCCCCACTAGAAGACAGACGGAGACATCTTTTGAGAAAGAAGAGTTAGTTGCAGATACTTCAGTCGCCTGTCCCAAGGACAGTGAGGTTCAGTTGACGTGCTCCTGCCTAGAAGAATACTGAGATTCTGTCAGCAACCTCCAAGAAAGAAGTAAGGAAGGATTGATTTATATGACCTTTGAAAGTGTGGAGTGCTTATGCTACAAGCGCGGACAAGGCGAAGGGCACAGTGGAAGGATTCTTAGAAGTGCATTAGGATTGGATTATCCTGCACATTGTCACCGGTCACTGGGGACCGAAGCATCACTATTGCTCCAGGCATAGTGATAGGAAAACCAGAGGCTTACTGGACCTTAGGTCGCGGCAAGCAGCCCTTGGAGTGTCAGTACGTAACAGGGGTCAGGTGGAATAGGAACTTTGAGCCTGATCAGCAAAAGTAAGAACCTAGTTCCATCACTGGAAGGCTCCGACCACAAAACTGACCGGGCAGTACAGCTTGGAGAAGCTGGAGAAATTGGAGTGAACTACGCTTTATGCTGGTTGGACTCATTACCATTGTGGAAGTAAAGGAGGCCCCTAACTTGTTCAGCTGCTACCCCAAAGCACATTCTCCATTGGATCAGCCTCCCTGGGACCTGCCTAACCATCTTACAAGTAAAAGGTATGGGAAGACGCTTCTATGTGTGAGACTGAGTTATTTGATTGCATCCCTGCGCAACCCCACTATAACTACCGACCTGAGGGAAGAGTCCCACCTGTAGGGGACCCGACATCTAGCTGCCTCACCATCCCCTCAGAGATCTACAGCAGCGCTGGTACAAATTACCAGAGAACTACAGGTGGCGTCACGAACTGTATATATATACCTATCCCCTGTAAATATACCCCCCAACATACGCCTGACCGCCAGGGCCACAGACCGAGCCACCGCTACCTGTGACAACCCCATAGACTTCCATGGGCTCGGCTCTGAGTACCCCATTGCTCTGGAAACCCACAATTGTGGTGCGTGGTCGAGACAAGCGCGCGGTCACTCCTGGCACCGCTCATTATGCTCATGAATATGGATGCCACTCCACTCTCATAGGCGTGGCGTCCATATTCATGAGCTTAATGAGCGGTACCCACGTGTGACCGCCCGCTCATACAGGCAGGGCCGTATTTAGAGTTTCTGCTGCCCTAGGCACTTTTCGTTCTGCCTCCCCCATTGGTGAGTATGACTAATGCAGACACTGTCGTCAGTGACTTAGGCTACTTGCACGTCAGCGATTTTTGCCATTTGCGGCAGATCCGGCAGTTTTTCCGCATCTGCCACGTAACGGATCACTTATGGCAACACTGCATTCGGCCTCATTCTTTCCCTATGCGACTTGCAGACATGTGCGACACTTGCAGTTTTGACGCGATCTCGCAAATCCGATACTTGCAGCAACGGAAAAAAAAACGCTACTAGCAGTGTTTTTTTGTCTCACCGCAAGTGCCGCAAATGTTTGCAAGTCCCATAGGGAATGAATGCGGCCAAATCTATGTGTGTGCCCATGTAGCTCTTTCAAAGACAGTGGTTTCCTACCACACTCAAAAGACATACAAATAGGATGTTTAGATTGTGAGCCCCAATTGGGACAGTGTTGATGATGTATGTAAAGTGCTGTGGAGTTAATAGCGCAATATCAATGAATACATATTATTCTTAATATTAGGTTACAATACCAGGATCTGAGGATTTTCTGTTTCGAGGTCAAGCGCTCTCTGATGTGATGTTGCTGCCTGTCTCGCTGTCTTCCTCTTTTGACACTGCAGTGTGGTGGACAAGAAAACATTAACTGGTTAACAGCCAGAAGTCTGGTGTCTGTACTATCTGAACTAGAAACTCTCCCCACACCATGTCCAGCAGACATTGGTGCATTACTAGATGGATGTTATTATTCTATTACTGCCCAGTCTCTGACTAAGGCCTTATTCATATGTCTGGGTGTAAACAGATACTTACATATAAATCTGGACAATTTATCTTATAGATCTCCCGGTATATTATTTATTATAGATCTATAATATACAATGTACAAGGAGACCTATAGTATAAAATGTCCAGAATCATCTGTAATATATGATGTACAATCTATTATATATAATGTCCAGGGTGATCTATAATATATAATGCTCAGTAGTAGATTTATAATAATGTACAGTCCAGGCAAATCTACACTGTATAATGTCCAGAGGCAGAGATATATTTAGGGCACGTTTCCACGGTCAGGAAACGCTGCAGGTTGGAGGCTGAGAACAGCCGCAGAGTCCAATCCGCAGCGTCCAATGTTACAGCAGAGTGGAGGGGATTTTATGAAATCCCATATCCACTATGAGTACAAAGATGCAGGTGGCAGACCTGCGTATATGCACATGTGGAGCGTCTTTCTACACCGCAGCATGTCTATTTATCTCTCGGAGACGCTCAGTCTACACAAGATAAATAACACCGTCCTATGTATAGGATGCGGTGATTCCACACGGTTCAATGACACATGTGGAATCACCGAGTGTATAAAAGCCGGCAAAGCTTAGGACGGAGCTGTGTCCTCTCTGCAGCGTTTCCTGAACGTGGAAACATAGCATTAGGGTATGTGCACACATTGCAGATTTGTCTGCAGAAGTTTCCGTACATAATCCGCATCTCTTGGCAGAAAACGCAGGTGCGTATTTGATGCGTTTTTTACATGTGGATTTGTATGCCTTTTTGTAAGCTAAATAAAGATGTTATTTAACAAAAAAAAAGCTTTGTGATGTCATTTCTGTCCAACCTCCTCTTTTACATTAGTCCAGCGCTCATTACTCCCCAGCGCTCATTCCCCCCGAGCGCTCATTCCCCCCTCAGTGCTCATTCCCCACTTCAGCGCTCATTCCCCACCAGCGCTCATTCTCCCCAGCGCTCATTCCCCATCTCAGCCTCATTCCCCATCTAGCCCTCATTCCCCACCTCAGCCCTCATTCCCCACCTCAGCCTCATTCCCCACCTCAGCCCATTCTCAGCCTCATTCCCCACCTCAGCGCTCATTACTCCCCAGCGCTCATTCTCACCAGCGCTCATTCCCCCCTCAGTGCTCATTCCCCACCTCAGCGCTCATTCCTCACCTCAGCGCTCATTCCCATCTCAGCGCTCATTCTCCACCTCAGCCCTCATTCCCCACCTCAGCGCTCATTCACCACCTCAGCACTCTTTCCACCCAGCGCTCATTACCCCCCTCAGCGCTCATTCACCACCTCAGCACTCTTTCCACTCAGCGCTCATTACCCCCTCAGCCTCATTCCCCACCTCAGCGCTCATTCACCACCTCAGCACTCTTTCCACCCAGCGCTCATTCCCCACCTCAGCGCTCATTCCCCACCTCAGCCCTCATTCCCCACCTCAGCCCTCATTCCCACCTCAGCCCTCATTCCCCACCTCAGCCTCATTCCCCACCTCAGCCCTCATTCCCCACCTCAGCGCTCATTCCCCACCTCAGCCCTCATTCCCCACCTCAGCGCTCATTACTCCCCAGCGCTCATTCTCACCAGCGCTCATTCCCCCCTCAGTGCTCATTCCCCACCTCAGCGCTCATTCCTCACCTCAGCGCTCATTCCCCACCTCAGCGCTCATTCTCCACCTCAGCCCTCATTCCCCACCTCAGCGCTCATTCACCACCTCAGCACTCTTTCCACCCAGCGCTCATTACCCCCCTCAGCGCTCATTCCCCACCTCAGCGCTCATTACTCCCAGCGCTCATTCTCACCAGCGCTCATTCCCCCCTCAGTGCTCATTCCCCACCTCAGCGCTCATTCCTCACCTCAGCCCTCATTCCCCACCTCAGCGCTCATTCCTCACCTCAGCGCTCATTCTCCCCCTGCACTCATTCTCCCCCCTGCACTCATTACTCCCAGCGCTTATTCTCCCCAGCGCTCATTCCCCCTCTCAGTGCTCATTCCCCACCTCAGCGCTCATTCTCCCCCTCAGCGCTCATTCTCCCCTGGCACTCATTACCCCCTGCGCTCATTCTCCCCCTGCGCTCATTACTCCCCAGCGCTCATTCCCCACCAGCGCTCATTCCCCCCTCAGCGCTCATTCCCCACCTCAGCGCTCATTCCCCCTCAGCGCCCATTCCCCACCAACGCTCATTCCCCCCTCAACGCTCATTCCCCACCTCAGCGCTCATTCCCTACCTCAGCGCTCATTCCCCCCTCAGCGCTCATTCCCCCCTCAGCGCTCATTCCCCCTCAGCGCTCATTCCCCACCTCAGCGCTCATTCCCCACCTCAGCGCTCATTCTCCCCCCTGCACTCATTACACCCCCTGCGCTCATTCTCCCCCTGCGCTCATTCTCCCCTGCGCTTATTACCCCCTGCGCTCATTCCTCCCCCAGCGCTCATTCTCCCCTGCGCTCATTTTCCCCCTGCGCTCATTCTCCCCCTGCGCTCATTACTCCCAGCGCTCATTCTCCCCTGCCTCATCTCCCGCGCTCATCCCCCTCATCTCCCCCCTCACGCTCATTCCCCCTCAGCGCTCATTCCCCCCTCAGGCTCATTCCCCACCTCAGCGCTCATTCTCCCCAGCGCTTATTCCCCACCAGCGCTCATTCACCCCCTCAGCGCTCATTCTCCCCAGCGCTCATTCCCCCCTCAGCGCTCATTCCCCCTGCGCTCATTACTCCCCAGCGCTCATTCTCCCCAGTGCTCATTCCCCACCAGCGCTCATTCCCCCCCTCAGCGCTCATTCCCTACCTCAGTGCTCATTCCCCCCTCAGCGCTCATTCCCCACCTCAGCGCTCATTCCCCACCTCAGCGCTCATTCTCCCCCTGCACTCATTACACCCCCTGCGCTCATTTCCCCCTGCGCTCTTTACTCCCCAGCGCTCATTCTTCCCCTGCGCTCATTACCCCCTGCGCTCATTCCTCCCCAGCGCTCATTCTCCCCCTGTGCTCATTCTCCCCTGCGCTCATTACTCCCCAGTGCTCATTCACCCCCCTGCGCTCATTCTCCCCTGCGCTCATTCTCCCCTGCGCTCATTACTCCCCTGCACTCATTACCCCCCTGCGCTCATTCTCCCCTGCGCTCATTCTCCCCAGCGCTCATTACCCCCCTGCGCTCATTCCTCCCCAGCGCTCATTCTCCTCCTGCGCTCATTCTCCCCAGCGCTCAATACCCCCTGCGCTCATTACCCCCCTGCGCTCATTCCTCCCCAGTGCTCATTCTCCCCCTGCGCTCATTACTCCCCAGCACTCATTACCACTCTGCGCTCATTCCTTCCCAGCGCTCATTCTCCCCCCTGCGCTCATTACCCCCCTGCACTCATTTTCCCCCCTGCGCTCATTCCTCCCCAGTGCTCATTACCCCCCTGCGCTCATTCCTCCCCCAGCGCTCATTCTCCTCCTGCGCTCATTCTCCCCAGCGCTCATTACCCCCTGCGCTCATTACCCCCCTGCGCTCATTCCTCCCCAGTGCTCATTCTCCCCCTGCGCTCATTCCTCCACAGCACTCATTACCCCTCTGCGCTCATTCCTTCCCAGCGCTCATTCTCCCCCCTGCGCTCATTACCCCCCTGCACTCATTCTCCCCCCTGCGCTCATTTCTCCCCCCAGTGCTCATTACCCCCCTGCGCTCATTCTTCCCCCAGTGCTCATTACCCCCCCTGCGCTCATTACCCCCCTGCGCTCATTACACCCCCTGCGCTCATTCTCCCCCTTGCGCTCATTCTCCCCCGTTGCACTCATTACTCCCCAGCGCTCATTCCTCTCCCCCGGCCCACAGCACTCATTCCCCCCACCCCGGTCCACAACGCTCATTCCTCCCCCCGGGCCCACAGCGCTCATTTCCCCCCCGGCCCACAGCGCTCATTCCTCCCCCCGGCCCACAGCGCTCATTCCTCCCCCCGGCCCACAGCCTCATCCCCCCCGGCCCACAGCACTCACCCCCCGGCCCACAGCGCTCACCCCCCGCCCCAGCCATCACTCCCCCCCTCAGCACTCACCCCAGCCACTCACCCCCCCAGCCCACAGCGATCACCCCCCCAGCCCTCACCCCCCCAGCCCACAGCGCTCACCCCCCCAGCCCTCAGCGCTCACCCCCCCAGCCCACAGCGCTCACCCCCCAGCCCTCAGCACTCACCCCCCCAGCCCACAGCACTCATCACCCCCCCAGCCCTCAGCGCTCACCCCCCCAGCCCACGGCACTCATCACCCTCCCAGCCATCAGCGCTCACCCCCCCAGCCCACAGCGCTCACCCCCCCAGCCCACAGCGCTCACCCCCCAAGCACACAGTGCTCACCCCCCCATCATCATAGATATACTCACCTCCTCCTCCTGCAGCTCCGATGGTCCAGCGCCGACATCCTGTTCCTGTATGAGCGGGCGGTCACACGTGGGTACCGCTCATTAAGCTCATGAATATGGACGCCACGCCTATGAGAGTGGAGTGGCGTCCATATTCATGAGCTTAATGAGGGTGCCAGGAGTGACCGCTCGCTCAGTACAGGAATAAGATATCGGCGCTGGACGGTGGAGCTGCAGCAGGAGGAGGTGAGTATGATGATGGGGGGCTGAGGGAAGCAAGGGGAGGGCCGACCCCTCCCGGACAAAAAAAGAAAAGAAAAAAAAATTCTTGCTCAGGGCCGCACCCCCGCAGAGTTCCGCCCTAGGCACGTGCCCACGAGTGCCTAGAGGCAAATACGGCCCTGCTCACTCATTTAACAGCTTATCTCCCTGCCTGGAGTATCCCATTGTTAAAGTAAAGTTGTAAACCCTTGCTCTGCCTCTCGTGCCTCCCTGCATCTCGCAACCTGCTCACTTATTCGAGTGGTTTAAGGGGAAACGTGTAAATGTTTGGGAGTGGCCAAGTCACAGCCCAGACCTTAATCCAATGAAGAATCTGTGGTCAGACAAGAAGATCGCGGTTCACCAAAGGAAACCATCTAACCTAAAGGAGCTGGAGCAGTTTTGTCTTAAGTTATGGGCAAAAGTCCCAGTGGAAAGATATGGAAAGCTCATAGAGACTTCTCCAAAGCGACTTTCAGCTGCAATTGCAGTAAAAGGAGGTTCTACAAAGTACTGACTTTAGGGGGGACGTGAATAGTTATGTTCACTGAAGTTTTCAGTTATTTTGTCCTATTTGTTGTTTGCTTGACAATAACTCGTAAAAAGAAAACCAAATACTCACAGTTGCAGACATGTTCTTTACATAAACTGATGCAAACACTCAAAGAAAACCTGTGAAGTTCCAGGTTGTGAGGTAGCAAAACACGAAAAATACAAAGGAGGTGAATACTTTCGCCAGCCACTGTATGAGGCAAAAAAATGCAACTGCGACCTGTGCGCACACATGACTCCGCTACTGACCCCAAGACAGCAGGACGACACAACCAAGAGGCATCATAGAACAGCGGTCACAGGTTTACGTCGGGTCCGTTGTTTTCAGACTGTACGGGATTTTGCGATGCTGGAAAAGTCACAGGACTAAATGAGATGATAAAAAGTAAAATAAAGAGTAACCAAAGGCTAAATAAGAACCCATTATAGTAGTAAGAGGTCAATGATCAGCATTGTCTGGGCAGATCACAGAATAATCCGGAGTCAGGGAGATCAATCTGCACAGTTAGGACGCGATTGTGAATCATTGTCACCGACTTTGGTGCAAATGAAAGTGACAGCGATACGACCCCCAGAAGTGATTCCTGATTCTTCTCGAATTTTGCATCTTGCTAGTGTCCTTGTCACGTCTGGTAGCAGAGGCCATGCCTGCAGCCCATTCAGGTTACAGAGGTCGTCCGGTGTCTCTGTCCGCCAGTCTCAACAGCAGATACTATGCCATAGGCAATTATATGTGGAGTGCCGGACAAGGCCATAGAAGGGCATCAACCTGGCAGCAGGACCGGTATCTGCGCCTTTGTGCGACGAGGACCTGGGGGAGTCAAAGCCCTACAACAAGACCTCCAGCGGCTACTGGTGTGCTGAGTCCATGAGTGGCTGAACATCCTGTAGCGGGTCTTGTACCCACAGCCCAGCGCCGTACATCTCAAAAAAAATTCACTAGGGAACGCCATTATTGGCAGGTCTGCAGTTGGTCCTTTTTACAGATAAGGTTTAAACTGGGAACAGGTGACAGACATGATAGAGTCTGCAACATCTCCCAGCATGGACATTTTGGCGGTGGCCAAGTTTTAGGGAGGCATATCTTTGGAGGATCACTCAAGCTCTGACTATACCCTGACTGCTGTTAGGTAAAGGCATGAACTCCTCAGATGCACTGTCAGACCTTGCACTGGTGCACTAAGTCGTGAGGACTCCTGGTGTAGGACAATGTCCGGCATCGCGAGGGCAGAGTGTGCAGGCAGCTCCTGGATGATGAAGGCATTGATGCTATTGTCTGACCCTCATGTTCCCCAAACCTGAATCCAAATGAGTAACCTCCGGCACATTATTCATCAAAACCTATGATAAAAATGAAAAAAATGATCAGTAAGTAAATAAATAGTTTTAGCACATGTAAATAACATAGGGGACTAAGTTGACACTATTTTGATCAAAAAAGTGTAAAAGTCATACCACCACGACAAGGTGTACCCAGTCTGGATGTCCTGTAACCAGACTTGGACTGGCCCACATGAGAACAGTAGACTCCTCCGGTGGGCCCCTGTGCAGGAGTGGGCCACCACCCAATTATATGAGCAGTACTTGGCACAATGTGCATGACTCGCTAATAGCTATGTACAGACGAAGGCGGCAACTTATTCATTTATCAATCTACCCAAATCATTGTTATATAAATGTGTGATTGTTATATTTGCATGTAGCTGAAAAGAGTGGCCCTGGAGTTGGCTACTGGCGGGTTCTTGGCACCCCAGTCCAACATTGTCTGCAACTCTGTAGACGGGGGCAAAGCAGGGCTCAGATCTGACTATTTTGCACCTGTCCATTGAAAACTATATGGACAAGATGCCCAGCCCAAAAAAGGGGGAACCGCGCACATGTATGTACAAAGTACAAAAACCTACAGAAAAACAAAAGAAGTGAGCTGGAACACATGTTGGTATAAGTGCAATGTGCGGTCCTGCTCTGCCCTTGTCTATTTGGTGTCTGCTGATGTAGAGCCCAGCTGCGCTTGGAATCTCATTTCCCAGAGGGATGCACCGAAGGTAATGACCACTAGAGGACCCAATATGCATACACACATCTTCACCAATCCCTAGAGCCACCAGAGAGAGCCTTTTTAGAGTATATAAGGATGGTGAAGACACTGAGAGTAGTTAGTTGTGAGGAGAGGAGTTGTTAGTTCTCTTGGAGTGAAGCAAGTAGAGAGTTAGCTCTAGGAGCGAGCACAGATCAGTTAGTCTGCAAAGCCAGGTGCAGGACAGATGGAGAAGACTGATAGCAGCTCCAGGCAGAGCTTGGAAGTAAGAAGAGAGAGAGAGAACAGCAGTTGTTGAAAGAACCTGAAATCTGCAGCTCTTAGCTTAGTTCAAACGTATGGAGGCTAGTGCAAGTGGAAAGATAGCTACTCCAGCCTAGTCATAACTGAGTCAACCGAGTGCAGTTCAGTGAGCAAGCTTGCCGACGCTTTGAGAGCGGTGAAGAAAGGGAGGAAGCAGCCACCTATGGCCAGAGTGTGCTTATGTGAGGGTCGAGTAGGACGAAAGGCGAGTGGATAAGAAGAGAGTGACAGAGGTGGAAATAGCATTGATAGCTTACCTCTACTCTGATTAACCGGACACCGGGTCCGAGCTTGCTGGATTCTTCATGACCAGTGGGAGATACCGGAGATCCTGGAGTACTTCAAGTTCCAGGAGCCCATGAGTGTTGATACGTAACTGGGTCAGGAAGACAGGAGTCTGGCAGGTACCGCCATTAGAGACTGTGTTCTTTCCAATAGAAGGCCCTACACAAAGTCAGCCGGGCGTAGAGTTGAAGACAGAGTTAGGCCTCGTTTCATACAGGTCAGAGACTCACACTATAGGAGTAAGGAGGCCCTACACCTACTCAGTGGGAAGAACTGGACGTGCATCCTTCACCCTGCCAGTATCCCGGGATGTGCCTGCAAGTCCATCAGTAAAGGTACAGAAAGAGACTTTTGTGTGTGTGTTCACATTATTACTCCTACTGCCGAACTCCCCTCCTTCATGCTGCACCCTGACACTTCCTATCTACCCTGAAGGAACCCAGCCTTGCCTGTGGAAGGCTTAACACCTTGCTGCCCAATACCAACCCTTCAGCGGATCTATACAACAGCGCTGGTCCCACTGACCAGGCACCACAGGTGGCGTCACGAACATATTACAAACCTTTAATCCCCTGTAAAAATCCCCCTCTTCAGTGAGCGCCCAGGGCCACGGACCGAGCTGTGTCGCCGTGACATCCCCCATAGAAGTGAACGGGCTTTGTGCCGAGTACCCACGGCCCTGGCGGGCGACTCATCTTTTGGCCTCACAAACAGGATTCTGAAGCTCGTGAAATGCGAGTCCTGTGTGCCTGAATTTGACTGTTTTTGTGCAAAAGACTGTAATTGCTGTTTTTGTGACTTTGCCGCCATTTTGCTGCCATTTTACCGCCATGTTCGTGCCCTGAGGCGCTGGTGAAGAAGGAGGGCGTGCATTCGTAGGCGTACCCCCCCTGTGGCGCGAAAATGATGGCAGCCCTATCCAAATGCTTCTACAACGTCAGATCATGCCCCACAGCAAAGGAGATCCGCCTCCTCTTCATCCTCAGTGCAAAAAAGAGAAAGCGAAGGTCCAGCCTCCACGGAAAAGACCAGAGCGTTCCGGATTTAAAACACAGTCTGGCCTGGAGAGAGATGGCTGAAGGACAGGAGTCGCTGTGTGGGGGAATGGAGGTGCGCAGACCCTGTTCCCCTGAAGAGGTGCAGCCTGTGCCCGAACCATCCCCAGGTCGGGAAGGAGATGGTGCGCCCTATTGTGTGGAGGAGGTGGATGCGGCGCTGCCGGATTTGGCCCGGCACCGCGCTGAGATGGAGGCGATGGAGCGGAGCTGGCGGGCCCTGAAGCTGCGGCTGCAGCGGGACCGACCGCTCTCCCCCCGGATGCGCGACTGCCACCCGCTCCACCACTGGAGCCAATGGCTGAGAGGGAACCGGAGGCCGAACCTGGAAGAGCTGTACCTGGCCCCGCCGAGGACGCGGCGGGAGGAGAGGAGGCTGTGGAGGCCTTGTCCGGACCGGAATGCCAGCCAGGCCTGGAACCAGAGGCCGAACCGGAAGATAAAGAATGCAGTCCCCCGGCAGGGACGATGGAAGAAATCCTGCCCGGAGCTATTAAAGTGGACTGGGAGGAAATGGAGCTCCTGGACGATGAGGAGTACGCCGCCCAGAGAGAAAATGAGTGGAGACGCCGTGAACAGGAGGCGCAGCAGCAACGGGAGCAGCGTGAGGCGCAGCGGCTTCGCCAGAGGTACTGAGAGAAAGATCTCGTAGATAAGGAGAACGTACGGTGAGACAAAGGTACGCTCCGGGAACCGCGGCACCAGGGGGCGATAAGAGATTTCAAGCTCCAGGGAGGCTGGGGTTTTATCCACAAACCCGTCCTGTATCAGGAAGTGTTTGTGAACCGCCGGGATGTGGAGTCTCACCTGCCTGAGGAAGAAGAAGGAAACTCTGCACTCAACTTAATGTGATGATCAAGAAGAAAGAATTTTATTGTGGTCCAAAATAAATAGTAGTATACAGGGGACGTTTCGGTCTAAACGACCTTCCTCAGCTACTATAGTGAAAAAATTAAAAAATGAAGAAAAGTATAATTTAAAGAAAACAACTGGAGAACAGATATATACATAATATACAAAATGGAACTAGCTGTATAACATGATTCCAATAATATCCTGGTATACAGACACATTTGAGATATAGTGTAACGAGAGTCTTAATGGAGGGAAGAAAAACCAGACATATAGAAAGTATTGTGTGTGGAAGTACAAGGAACACATACCCCTGTTTGATAAGGTTGAAGAATATGGACGCATCAAGTCAGATTCTCATAAAGACACTGTGAAAAACGAAGAGCAAAATGACAAGTGCTCATACTAGAAGAAAAGTGTCTAGACAGTGCGTGGTACATATTGAGAAAAGGGGGGAGGTAATGTGCCTACCAGTGATCAACATGGAGACTCCATGCCTGATTGTTGGGGATCCACATGAGGTAAGGTACCTATGCAACAGTAAGATAAAGTAAACGGTGTGAATCGATACTAATCTATATGGTGAGAAAAGGATCCCGTTTAGTAACAAACCTGAAAGGTGGAGGGAAGCGTCTGTTTCTGCAGCTAGAACGCGGTGTCCACCGCTTGTTGCACGCTGACTATAGCCGGCCACTTCCTGTTTGTTATAGGAAGTGCGAGGAAAGCACATGACTATGTGCAGCCAAACAGAAAGAAGAGGTGTGGTAAGCTAAGAGGTGACGTGGGCGGAAGCGCATGGCCGTGCGTTCCACTGCTGACAACTGGTGCGTTCCACAGTATACCGGGCGGTATTAGTAAGTGGAGAGACGTTCAGGGGAGTGGCTAAAGATTGTGAAAAGAGGTCCGTCACATAACAGTGATAGGAGTGTCCATCCAGACAGTGCTTGTGCCCAGAGGAAATTGCCAAATTCAATATAACCGGCTCTAAGATAGAAAAAAGGGCAAGAATTAGTATACATTGCAGAAATAAAAATAAAAAAGGGGGAGTTGCAGTTATGAATAGTGAACCTTATAAACATATAATGGGGCAAAAAATTCATCAAAAGGAGAATATATTGGACATGACAATAACAACAATGATGTCAGACTGAGTTATTGCGTATTTTTAAGGTATGCGATTATAAGAAAGAAAGTAAATCATAATCCTTGTTGAGACCTTTTGGAGTTAATGTGTCCAGAGTATGAATCCAAAAGGCCTCTCGCCGTTTCAATAGTTTAATCCGGTCACCTCCTCTCCTGGGTTGAGGCACATGTTCGAGAACCTGAAATTTGAGCTGTGCAATTGTATGACCGTAAGTCAAAAATGATAGGGGACTGGGAGCAACAAGTTTTTGCACCGTATGGTGGACTTGTGTTTTGATATTCGGTCTTTAACCGATTGTGTCGTCTCCGTCTCCATTGTCGCGTCTACCGAGTCCATTCTCTCTCCTCTCTCCATCTATTTGGAGAAGATACTAACTCCTTTGATTATGTCTTCTAAATCCTTTTTACTTGACACCAATGCCTTCCTTCAAGTCATCAAGGGTATCCAACAGGTCCCCACTACATGCATATTAGTCACGTTTGACGTTAAAGACCTGTACACCTCAATTCCCCATGAGGAAGGCATTCAGTCTGTCAAAAGACTTTTACTGAAAAGTAATTTCACGCCACCCCAAATAGAGCTATGTGTGGACCTACTAACTCTAGTACTTACTCGTAATTACTTTATGTTTCAGGACGATTTTTTCCTACAGATCCGCGGGACCGCGATGGGCTCGAACGTAGCGCCCCCATATGCAAATTGCTACATGGCTGATTTTGAAGAATCCATCATTTACCTCCACTCCTTATTCCAAGAAAACGTCATCACTTGGAAACGTTATATAGATGACATCTTTTGCATATGGGGTGGCACGTTCGAGTCCCTATCCTCCTTTCATCAGATACTTAACCAATCTTGGCCTGGTCTCCAATTTACAGTCACATCTGACACGAACAGGATCAACTTTTTGGACACTATGGTCATAAAGGACGAACATGGTAGATTATCTACGGATCTTTATACCAAACCTACTGACCGAAATAGTCTCCTGCATTTTGACAGCTTCCACCCTACACCCATGAAGCGATCCATTCCTAAATCCCAGTTCCAACGGGTAAAACGTGTTGTATCTGATGAGGATACCCGCAACCGTAGATTGAACGAGATGAATTCCAAATTCAGAGACAGGGGGTACCCACAACAGGTTCTTGACTCGTCCGTTTCTAATATATCTCCTCCTTACCAAAACCAGGCAATAGAGTGGCCTTTGTGCATTCCTTCCATCCGTTTTCATATCTAATACATAAGTCTATACGCCGATATTGGCCCCTTCTCTCCAGGGCACATCCACAAATTCCGGAATTTAAAAATCCTTTTTTACCATGTTTTCGACGGGCACCTAATTTCAGAGATTCCCTTGTTAGAGCTGATTTTGGACCCACCAAAACCAGGACACAACAACGTTTCCTACAACATCCAAAACATGGCACTTTTCCTTGCCTGAGCTGTACTCAATGTAACAATGTACAAAAGGGAAACACGATACGACATCCTTACACTGGTAGGTCCTTTAACATTAGAGGTTTCTTTACTTGTGACACCTCCTACGCAGTTTACGTCATAAAATGTCCATGCGGACTATTATACGTTGGGGAGACGACACAATCGGTTAAAGACCGAATATCAAAACACAAGTCCACCATACGGTGCAAAAACTTGTTGCTCCCAGTCCCCTATCATTTTTTGACTTACGGTCATACAATTGCACAGCTCAAATTTCAGGTTCTCGAACATGTGCCTCAACCCAGGAGAGGAGGTGACCGGATTAAACTATTGAAACGGCGAGAGGCCTTTTGGATTCATACTCTGGACACATTAACTCCAAAAGGTCTCAACAAGGATTATGATTTACTTTCTTTCTTATAATCGCATACCTTAAAAATACGCAATAACTCAGTCTGACATCATTGTTGTTATTGTCATGTCCAATATATTCTCCTTTTGATGAATTTTTTGCCCCATTATATGTTTATAAGGTTCACTATTCATAACTGCAACTCCCCCTTTTTTATTTTTATTTCTGCAATGTATACTAATTCTTGCCCTTTTTTCTATCTTAGAGCCGGTTATATTGAATTTGGCAATTTCCTCTGGGCACAAGCACTGTCTGGATGGACACTCCTATCACTGTTATGTGACGGACCTCTTTTCACAATCTTTAGCCACTCCCCTGAACGTCTCTCCACTTACTAATACCGCCCGGTATACTGTGGAACGCACCAGTTGTCAGCAGTGGAACGCACGGCCATGCGCTTCCGCCCACGTCACCTCTTAGCTTACCACACCTCTTCTTTCTGTTTGGCTGCACATAGTCATGTGCTTTCCTCGCACTTCCTATAACAAACAGGAAGTGGCCGGCTATAGTCAGCGTGCAACAAGCGGTGGACACCGCGTTCTAGCTGCAGAAACAGACGCTTCCCTCCACCTTTCAGGTTTGTTACTAAACGGGATCCTTTTCTCACCATATAGATTAGTATCGATTCACACCGTTTACTTTATCTTACTGTTGCATAGGTACCTTACCTCATGTGGATCCCAACAATCAGGCATGGAGTCTCCATGTTGATCACTGGTAGGCACATTACCTCCCCCCTTTTCTCAATATGTACCACGCACTGTCTAGACACTTTTCTTCTAGTATGAGCACTTGTCATTTTGCTCTTCGTTTTTCACAGTGTCTTTATGAGAATCTGACTTGATGCGTCCATATTCTTCAACCTTATCAACAGGGGTATGTGTTCCTTGTACTTCCACACACAATACTTTCTATATGTCTGGTTTTTCTTCCCTCCATTAAGACTCTCGTTACACTATATCTCAAATGTGTCTGTATACCAGGATATTATTGGAATCATGTTATACAGCTAGTTCCATTTTGTATATTATGTATATATCTGTTCTCCAGTTGTTTTCTTTAAATTATACTTTTCTTCATTTTTTAATTTTTTCACTATAGTAGCTGAGGAAGGTCGTTTAGACCGAAACGTCCCCTGTATACTACTATTTATTTTGGACCACAATAAAATTCTTTCTTCTTGATCATCACATTAAGTTGAGTGCAGAGTTTCCTTCTTCTTCCTACGGTTTGGGCACCTACTCTTGCACCTCCATATTGGCTGTGCATACGTTTCTCTACATCACCTGCCTGAGGGACACCCGGACAGGGACCTGCTAATTGGGGACATTGTCACCTACACCCGGCATTGGGGCCTTAAGGGGTGGTATGCCCTAAATGTCTCCAGAGTCAGCGCCCCAGTCCCGGAAGCAGTGAATGCGCCCCGCATCTCGGTGCCCCAGGCCACAACCACACCAGCGCCCGTCCGCGCACCAGTGCCATGCCCTGATACGCTGCAGAGCGCGGCGGCTGTCAGCTCACCCCCTGCTGAGCCATGCCTGTGCACGCAGCAGAGCTCAAGCTTAAGTGAGGCACCTGTCAGGCCTCCAGGAAACCGGATGGAAAAGAAAAGAACTGTAGCTACCCAGACCCCGGTAGCAGGCCATGACATCATGGTGTTGCGATTCAAGACCTATTGAGTGCTTCCAGCCCAGGTATGGAAGATGCTGCCTTATTCTAGGATACACCTGATGAAGAAGACCAATTGGACCCGGACAGGGTTTACTGTACTGTAGAAAGTTTAAGAGTTGCTTCACCCGGACGGGTGCTTGCCAGTTTAATGTTACCAGAGATGCTTTATTGAAAATGTTGCACTTTATTGTTTACAAGTTGTGCCTTATAAAGTGTTTACATTTTCTGATGTGAGAGTATACCCCAGCTGGGTAATGAGTGTGATTTATGTGATAACGTTCTATGATTATAGGTACAGAAAGAGACTTTTGTGTGTGTGTTCACATTATTACTCCTAGTGCCGAACCCCCCTCCTTCATGCTGCACCCTGACACTTCCTATCTACACATGAAGGACCCAGCCTTGCCTGTGGAAGGCTTAACACCTTGCTGCCCAATATCAACCCTTCAGCGGATCTATACAGCAGCGCTGGTCACCCTGACCAGGCACCACAGGTGGCGTCACGAACATATTACAAACCTTTAATCCCCTGTAAATATCCCCCTCTTCAGTGAGCGCCCAGGGCCACGGACCGAGCTGTGTCACCGTGACATCCCCATAGAAGTGAACGGGCTCGGTGCTGAGTACCCCACGGCCCTGGCGTGCGACTCACTGACACATAGGGAGGTGAACTACAAGACTTAGGTACTGCCCCGATTGGGTCACCTTGTTGCGGTTGGATGGCTTTTACGTTTTTTTGATCAAAAAAGTGTTAAGTCCCCTATGTTATTTACATGTACTATTACTATTTATTTACTTACTGCAGGGTATTTTCTCATTGTTTTTATCTTAAGTTCTGTCTGTTAATGGTCACAGTGTGAATGCGCACCTATGCATTGCACTTATACCAACATGTGTTCCGGCTCATTTCTTCATCAGTGCATCCGATGCCTCCAAGTAACAGCTCAGGCTGTGCAGGAGCCACTGATCCAGGTCTGCGATTATGAGATCCCACGATGAGATCTTTGATTTTTGGGGTGATTTAGAATCCAGTTCTCAATTCGTTGATTTTTTTTTTTTCATTCATCGTTGATGCGTCATTTTGATGTCATTGGATTACACAATTTATATCAATAAAGATTTAGATCTTGAATCTTTTGTTCATTGACATCGGATGTGATTACGTGGTCACCTTATTTTTATTGAGCCGTAAATAAGGTATAAGTAAAGACAGCTCATTTTACATACTTCCAGCAGGGGGCAGTGTTGAGTCGCTATAATTAGGTAATTTTCAGCTCTGTTACAGTCACAAGAAGATTTACAATAATTAGATAAGATGTTCCAGACCGCTGAGGCCCGGTTACAAAAGTCTTTTTTCCCCTTATTTATTTTTTTATTTTCTCTTTGTTCATTGTATTCTCCAAAACCAGCAACTAAAATCTACTTCTAAACTTAATTTTTAAAGAAAAACATCAATTTTCCACCGACACAACAGTGAGAGGGTTTGTTAGTGGCAGGTCAATTTGTATTTTTTTTAAAATAGCCCTTACCTTAAAAAACAACTTTGTGGGGTGGAATGGAAAAAAACCCATAAAACTTCCCACCGTTGTGTTCTAGGTTATACATATACAGTATATTCTTGTTTTACTATTTAAAACAACAAAAAAAAATGAAATAAAAATAATTATAAAATGCAGCACTTATTTTTTTGCATGATTTTGGGTATATTTGACTTTTCTTTACCTCTTTTTATTCAATTATTTTGAGAGACTAAATTAAAAAACTGCTTTATATATATACATTTTATTAACTGTGGGTGATATGTGTAAATTTTTTTGAAACTACAAAAAGATGGGGAAAATGTAATTTCTGTGCTTGTAAAATAATTAGTCAAACCAAACAAAAATACAATTGACGACATGATCACAGAGCGTTCTCCCGATTGGTGCGGGTCCCAGAGGTTGAATCTCCACCGATCAACAAATTATCACCTATCAATAGGATCGGTGATATGTTACTTTCACTGGAGAACCCCTTTACGACAAAAGACAGTTATATACAGTTGTGTGAAAAAGTATTTTCCCCTTCCTGATTTCCTATTCTTTCCCATGTTTGTCACCAAATGTTTCCGATCACCAAACAAATGTAAATATTAGACAAAGATAACACAAAGTAATCATAAAATGCAGTTTATAAATGAAGGTCTTTATTAGTAAGGGAAAAAGATATCCAAACCTACAGGGTCCTGTGTGAAAAAGTGATTGCCCCCTAAACCTAATAACTGGTTGGGCCACGCTTAGCAGCAACAACTGCAATCGAGCGTTTGCGATAACAGGCAATGAGTCTTTTACATCGCTCTGGAGGAATTTTGGCCCTCTCATCTTTGCAGAATTTTGGAATTCAGCCACATTGGTGGGTCTCTGAGCATGAACCGCCTTTTTAAGGTCATGCCACAGCATCTTAATCAGATTAAGGTCAAGACTTTGACTAAGTCATTCCAAAATCTTAACCCCTTAACGACCAAGCCATTTTGTAGGTTAAAGACCAGGCCAATTTTTACATTTCTGACCACTGTCTCTTTATGAGGTTATAACTCTGGAATGCTTCAACGGATCTTGGCGATTCTGAGACTGTTTTCTCGTGACATATTGTACTTCATGATAGTGGTAAAATTTCTTCAATATAACTTGCGTTTATTTATGAAAAAAACGGAAATATGGCAAAAATTTTGAAAATTTGGCAATTTTCAAACTTTTAATTTTTATGCCATTAAATCAGAGAGATATGTCACAAAAATTAGTTAATAAATAACATTTTCCACATGTCTACTTTACATCAGCACAATTTTGGAACCAAAATTTTTTTTTGTTAGGAAGTTATAAGGGTTAAAAGTTGACCAGCAATTTCTCATTTTTCCAACAAAATTTACAAAATCATTTTTTTTAGGGGCCACCTCACATTTGAAGTGAATTTGAGGGTTAATATGACAGAAAATACCCAAAAGTGACACCATTCTAAAAACTGCACCCCTCAACGTGTTCAAAGCCACATTCAAGAAGTTTATTAACCCTTTAGGTACTTCACAAGAATTGAAGCAATGTGGAAGGAAAAAATTAACATTTAACTTTTTTTCCCAAAATTTTTCTTTCGACACAATTTTTTAAAATTTTGTCAAGGGTATCAGTAGAAAATGAACCACAATATTTGTTGTACAATTTCTCCAGAGTACACCGATACCCCATGTGTGGGGGTAAACCACTATTTGGGCGCATGGCAGAGCTCGGAAGGGAAGCAGCGCCATTTGACTTTTTTGGCTGGAATTGAGATTGGACGCCATGTCGCATTTGGAGAGTCCCTGTGTGCCTAAACAGTGGAAACCCCCCACAAGTGACACCATTTTGGAAACTAGACCCCCCAAGTAACTTATCTAAATGTGTAGTGAGAGCTTTGAACCCCCAAGGGCTTCACAGAAGGTTATAACGTAGAGCCGTAAAATTAAAAAATCATATTTTTTCCACAAAAATGATCTTTTCATCCCAATTTTTATTTTCCAAAGGATAAAAGGACCCCAAAAGTTATTGTGCAATTAGTCCTGAGTACGCTGATACTCCATACGTGAGGGTAAACCACTATTTGGGCGCATGGCAGAGCTCAGAAGGGAAGCAGCGCCATTTGACTTTTTTGGCTGGAATTGAGATTGGACGCCATGTCGTATTTGGAGAGCCCCTGTGTGCCTAAACAGTGGAAACCCCCCACAAGTGACCCCATTTTGGAAACTAGACCCCCCAAGGAACTTATCTAGATGTGTGGTGAAAGCTTTGAACCCCAAGGGCTTCACAGAAGGTTATAACGTAGAGCAGTAAAATTAAAAAATCATATCTTTTCCACAAAAATGATCTTTCCACCCCCAATTGTTATTTTCCAAAGGGTAACAGGACCCCAAAAGTTATTGTGCAATTTGTCCTGAGTATGCTGATACCCCATATGTGGGGGTAAACCACTATTTTGACGCATGGCAGAGCTGGAAAGGGAAGGAGCGCCTTTTTCAAATGCAGATTTTGATGGAATGGTCTGCGGGTGTCATGTCACGTTTGGAGAGCCCCTGATGTGCCTAAACAGTAGAAACCCCCACAAGTGACTCCATTTTGGAAACTAGACCCCCCAAGGAACTTATCTAGATGTGTGGTGAGCACTTTGAACCCCAAGTGCTTCACAGAAGTTTATAACGTAGAGCCGTGAAAATAAAAATATCATATTTTTTTCCACAAAAATAATCTTTTTGCCCCCAAATTTTTATTTTTATAAGGGTAACAGGAGAAATAGGACCCCAAAAGCTATTGTGCAATTTGTCCTGAGTAGCTGATATCCCATATGTGGGGGGGAACCACTATTTTGACGCATGGCAGAGCTCGGAAGGGAAGGAGCACCGTTTTTAAATGCAGACTTTGATGGAATGGTCTGCGGGTGTCATGTCGCGCTTGGAGAGCCCCTGATGTGCCTAAACAGTAGAAACCCCCACAAATGACCCCATTTTGCAAACTAGACCCCCAAGGAACTTATCTAGATGTGTGGTCAGCACTTTGAACCCCCAAGGGCTTCACAGAAGTTTATAATGTAGAGCCGTGAAATAAAAAAAATCATATTTTTTTCCACAAAAATGACCTTTTTGCCCCAAATTTTTATTTTTCTAAGGGTAACAGGAGAATAGGACCCCAAAAGCTATTGTGCATTTTGTCCTGAGTACGCTGATACCCCATATGTGGGGGGGAACCACTGTGATCGCCTTACTGCGATCTTTGGGAGGCACAATGAACAAATCCACAAAAGGTGAAGAATTGGTTTTCTTTTCTACGCCGTTCCTCGTGCGTATTAGTGATTAGGCGACTTTATTCCTCGGATCGGTGCGATTACAGCGATACCAGATTTACATCCTTTTTTCATGTTTAGCTTCTGTCACACTCTAAAAGATGCTTTTTCTTGGAATAATTTTTTGTAAGAAATTTTTGCATCGCCGTATTTTGAGAGCTATAATTTTTCCATATTTCGGCTGACAGAGTTATCTGTGGGCTTATTTTTTGCGGGACGAGCTGACGTTTTTATTGGTACCATATTCAGGCACATAACGTTTTTTGATCGTTTCCTATTCCGATTTTTGTGGAATCAGAATGAACAAAAACCAGCAATTCAGGAATTGTTTTTTTTTTTTCCTCCGTTCCGTGTGTGGTAAAATTGATAAAGCAGCTTCATTCTTCGGGTCACTACGTTACGCGATTCCTCATTTATATATTTTTTTTGATGTTTTGGCGTTTTTTACACAATAAAAAATTTTATAGAAAAAATAATTATTTTTGCATTAGTTTATTCCGCGAGCTATAACTTTTTAATTTTTTCGCTGATGATGCTGTATAGTGGCTTGTTTTTGCGGGACAAGATACGTTTTCAGCGGTACCATGATTATTTATATCTGACTTTTTGATCGCGTGTTATTGCACTTTTTCCAAGCGGTATATGATACCGCTTGGAAAAAGTATAATTTACTACTTTTTTGTGTTTTTTTTTACGGCTTTCACTGAAGGGGTTAACTAGGGTTACGCTTTTATAGATGGGATTTTTACGGACGTGGCGATACCTAACATGTGTATGTTTTTTGTTTTTTATTTTTTTTATTACATAAAAATGTATATTTTTTAGGGGATTTTTTTTTTATTATTTTTTAATATTTTTTTTACAATTTTTTTTAAAAAATGATTTTTTTAAACTTGTCCCTTTATGGGACTTTCACTTTTTTTTACTTTTTATTGCAGTTACAATGCATTGCAACTATAGTGGAAGCTGCTGTGACAATGATCACAGCAGCTTTCCGTAGCTAGATGACCCGGAGGTTGTCATGACAACCCCCGGGTCATCAAGGCAGAGATCGGACCCTGCAAATACATTGCAGGGTGCCGATCTGAGGCAGAGGGAGCTCCCGACCCTCTGCCTCCCCCCCTGAGCTCTGCGATCGCGCTCGATCGCAGCAGTCATGGGGGTTAACAGCCAGGGGCGGTGGGGGCTCCGCTCCTGGCTGTCAGTGCAGGAAGCCTGGCCACTGCAGCGCCGGCTCCTGCACTGATCGCGCTGGAGAAGCTGAAATTTCAGCTTCTCCTGCGCGATCGCTGCTGTGTTTGGTCAGTCAGATTGACTGACCAAGCACAGCGCTGTAGGTGCGGGGACCACGGCAAAGGTCCCCGCACCGCTTGCCGTGCCTGTCAGCTGTCTGTGACAGCTGTCGGCACTGATCTACCACTGCGTGTTTACACGCAGTGGTAGATCAAAGCCATGACGTGCAGAGTCCGTCCTGGTGCCGGAACTGACACCTTGCCATGACGGACTCTGCACGTCAGTGGACATTAAGGGGTTAACTTTTATTAATTTTGGGGTGAATTTGACACAGAAAATTAAAAAAGTTTTGGCTGTTGGAATATGGTAATGAAACAGAAAATAAATAAATTGAGTTCTTAAGGTAAATAAAAGACATAACTTCAAGTCGTTAAATCACGTGTTAAAATTTAATTTTTTTTTTACTCTTACAGTGATGATGAAGGTGTTAACTGCTTAGTGGGAAAAAAAAAAAAAAAAAACACACACACAGATACAAGTTGCTTAAAACATGAATGTCATGCACAGTGTCTGGATAACAGCCTATTTTAAACGCCTATGATGGAAGGCGGGCTGGTCAGCACTGAATGTGCACAACACAAAAAACCAAGCCATCAAAAAGAGCCCGGGTGCACCCTGCAAAAGATGATAAAAAGTGCAAAAAATGATGCATATGATAAATGCATCAGATGAGGTATTAGTTACTATTTTGGCCAAAGCAGATAAGCTCGCAACCCAACGTCAAGGGTCCTCATTTTATTGCGAGTAACTAACTAGACATAAATTCAAGAAAAAATCATTTTAGCAAAAGCAAATCATGAAAAACTGTGTAGAGGCATCGGTGTAGCGCTTGGAGAGGAACATGATCCTGGCTGCTACATTCAGGATGGAGGGGAGAGGGGAAAGTTTAGAAACAGGGAAACTGATCAGTAGAGAGTTGTAAAAGTCCAGATGAGAATGACTAAGAGCAACAGTAAGCGTTTTTGCAGAATCAAAGGTAAGAAAAAGTCAAATAACTTAGATGTTTTTGAGGTGCAGGTGGCATGAGCGAGTGAGTGATTGGATGTAGGAAGTTAAGGAGAGATCTGAGTCAAATATCATCCAGAGACAGTGGGTATGTTGCTGGGGAGTAATGGTAGCACCACACGTGGAAATTTCAGATTTAGGAAGATTAGTGGAGAGAGGAAACACAAGGAGTTCAGTTTTTGACAAATTCAGTTTTGGATAGAGGTAGGACATAATGTTAGAGAAAACAGAAAGAAAATCCCTGGTATTTAATGTAATGCAGGGTGATATCAGGAGACGATGTGTACAACTGGGTGTCGTCAGTATAGAGATGTTCCTGGAAACCTAATCTACTGATGGATTGTCCAATAGAGGTAGTACATATAGAGAAAAGGAGGGGGCCTATGACTGAACCCCAACAGTATAAAATGTATATAATACATAGAATGTGTAAAAATGTGTTTTTACACATATATGCCATTTCAGTTCTAAAACTTGTTATACATTACTTGGTGAGGTAGATTTTCAAAACCATTGGTCTAGATGAACAGCTGTCATGCAGCACAGACTGATGATGTTGGTGTACAGCGAGAAGAAGGGGCCTAGGTCTGAACCCTGAGGAACACCAACAGTAAAATGAAGAAGAGAGGAGGAGCCAGCAAAAGATACAGTGAAGGAGCAGTCAGAGAGGTAGGAGTAGAACCAGGAGAGAGGAGTATTCTTGAGGCCGATAGAACCAAGGATAGTAAGGAAGAGCTGATGATCCACAGTTAGAGTTGAGCGATACTTTCCGATATCCAAAAATATCGGATCGGAATGGTATCGCCGATATCACTAAATATCGGCGATATCCGATTCCGATACCGGAAGTCCAATGTAAGTCTATGGGAACAAAATATCGCAACTAAAAAAACACTATCTTTCCTTGTAAACACAAAATATACACACATAGAATACATATATATATATATACATGTCATTGTGACATATATTTATACATATATGTATAGTTTATACACTTCTACATAGTAAAATAGCCTCTGATTCAATTGCTGGGTAAAGCCGGCTCTGTGAAAAGACAGAAGCACCCAACATGAAATGACACTTGGTGTACATAGGGTTAACCATGTCTTTTCATGTCGTTTGCTATCTGATTTGCACAAACAATTACATCAGTCTATGTGTGCAAAATTTCACACCTGTAGGGGTTAATTAAAGTTGTAAATTCGTTGTAAAAAAACCAGACTTTTTTGCTACGAATTTACACCTTTAATTAACCCCTACAGGTGTGAAATTTTGCACACATAGACTGATGTAATTGTTTGTGCAAATCAGATAGCAAAGGACATGGTTAACCCTATACACCAAGTGTCATTTCATGTCGGGTTCTGCATTTTCACAAAAGCCGGCAATTGAATTAGCGGCTATTATACTATGTAGAAGTGTATGAACTATAAATATATATATATATATATGTGTCACAAATTCAATGACATGTATATATATATATATGAGGTGTAAAATTGTTTAAAAAAAATGCGTGGGCTCCCGCCCTATTTTCGCAACCAGACAGACAAAGCCAGCGAATGGGGGCAGATAATAATAGCCCAGAGAGGGACCCTTATTTTTGCCCCCCCCCTGGCTACTAACATCTGCCCCCAGACACCCCAGAAAAGACAAATCTATAATTAGATTCGCCCTTTCTGGCACTTTGCCCGTCTATTCCCATTGCCCTGTAGCGGTGGCGAATGGGTTAATATGGGGTTAAAGCCACCTTGCAATTGAAAGGTGACCTTAAGCCAGGTTAATAATTGAGAGCTGTCAATTAGACAACTATCAATTATTAATCCAATTGCATGAAATAAAAATAAAACACACACACTTTAATTAAAAATCATTTTAATGAAATAAAGACACATGTTTTTGACCATCTTTTATTTGACTGCAAAAACCATTTCCTGTAATAAAAATAAAATAAAAAAGCAAAATTATTCTTACCTATCCCATGCACAGTCAGGTCCCACGGTGTAATCCTTCAGAAAGGGTTAATGTTTACTGCAGGGACCGCAGCTAATGCTGCAGCCTCACAGTAAACTCCCAAATGAATGAGCTCCTCTCCTGGCTGACAGGAGAGGAAGTGGAAAGCTTAATTGATTGCTTTCCACTTTCACTTCAGGTCAGCCAGGGACACCATCAGTGACGTCAGAGGGAACTGATTAACAAAAATAGGGGTTCCCTTCGAAAAAAAAATGGCGTCGGGTCCCCCCTATTTTTGTTAACCAGCCTGATGAAGCAGACTGCTGAGCAGTGGCTTACCATGAATGAAGCAGACCAAGCAGCTGCTATGGGGCCCGGACAGGTGAGGGGGCCCTCGACGGTCGGGTAGCTGTGCTGACACAGTACTACCAGGGGGTCGGCGGGGGAGGGGGAGCGCAGCTCTTCTATATACTCACCCCTCCTGGTGCGGTCTCTGCAGCCCCTGCTCTTCTCCCACGGTCTCCGACGCCTGTGTTCAGCGGTCAGGTGGTACCGCTCATTACAGTCATGAATACGCACATATTCATGACTTTAATGAGCTGTCCCGCGTGACCGCTGAACACTGGCGGCGGAGACCGTGGGAGAAGAGCAGGGGCTGCACAGACCGCGCCGGCGGAAGGGTGAGTATAAGGATATTTACCTGTCCCGTTCCACCGTTGCTCGCGTCTCTTGCTGCAATGTTCAGGTCAGAGGGCGCGATGACGTCGTTAGTGCGCGCCGCGCCCTCTGCCTGATCGTTCACTGCTGGAGGACCCCGAAGACAGCGGCACTCAGCAGTGGAGAGAGGACAGGTAAATATCTCAGGTGCCGGGGCCCTGAGCGAGCGGTGACATCGGCACCTGGTGTCACCCCCTGCTCAGGACACCGGCACCTGGCCCCCAGCGACGAAAGGTGAGTATGTCTTTTTTTTTTTTTTTGGTTGCAGCAGCTGCGGCAGCATAAGGGCACTATACTTATGGGGAATGGGCACATCTATGGGGGCACAAATCTATGGGGGCCAAAATTAATAACATTTTTTTGTTTAATGTGTCCCCTCACTGTGCTGGCACTTTACATTTACAATGGCTCTGGGTTTTTTTTTTTTGGGGGGGCCCATTCAGACTTTTGCTATGGGGCCCCATGATTTCTATGTACTGCCCCTGCTGCTGAGGCATGGTATTTAAGGCTGTTAAGGAGCCAATATCCATGGACCTTGCCAGCAGCGTCGGACTGGAGTACCTTGGGCCCACCAGAGAAAAAATATTCTTGGGGCCCACCATCATACTTCCCAACCTTTGAAGAAGGGAAAGAGGGACAAAGGCTGTGCACGCTGTGCCTGCTGCAGCAAATTTTAGGCCATGCCACGTTGCACCACAGACTGTCCAGGAGTTGGTGGATGCTTTAGTCCAGGTGTGGGAGGAGATCCCTCAGGAGACCATCAGGAGCATGGCCAGAAGTTGTAGTGAGGTCATACAGCATACCTCCCAAATTTTGAAGACAGGAAAGAGGGTTAAAGGCTGCGGCGCGCGTAGGGCGTCGCTGCAAATTTTAGGCCACGCCCCGACCACACCCATTTAACAGCTAATCACACCCATATCCTGGCCCCAAGCGTAACCATTTAGCACTGCTGATCACACTGACTGGTAATGAGGGCACAGTGGCTGGTACTGAGGAAAAGAAAGAAAGAGCAGCGAGAGAGAAAGAACAAACAGAGAAAGAAAGAGAGGAAAGAAAGAAAAGAGAGAGAGAAAGAAAGAACAGAGAGAAAAAAGAACAGAGAGCGAGAAAGAAAGAACAGAGAGCGAGAAAGACTAGAGAGAGAAAGAAAGACTAGAGAGAGAGCCAGAGGCGTAGCTAGGGTTTTGGTTTAGTGGGGGCAAAACTTCTGAGTGGGTCCCTAATCAGAGAACCTCAGCAAATGACCGCGCTGTTGCCAAAAATAATCTATATATAAAAAGACCAATATTGATATTACCGCCATATGGTCTGTGGTAAATAATACCAGTCCTACAGAACATATAATAGATTACAGCACAGGTACAGATAATGACTTACCGCTGATGTTCTTTCTAATGGAATTGATCACTTTTCATTTCTTTTCCATCTGGCCCACCGACATGACGACTTCTCCAGCCAGGACTCGACTGCAGAGATTACAACAAAGACACATTTCACTTCTCATATTTTTAGCACTGCCTTGGTCACCAATTGGACTATTCTCAACCTGCACAAACTCCTCATCCTGCTGATACCCCAATACTGAGCCGCTGCTGCCATATGTGTCCCTATTTCTGCACCTGATACCCCAATACTGAGCCGCTGCTGCCGTATGTGTCCCTATTACTGCACCTGATACCCCAATACTGAGCCTGCTGCTGCCGTATGTGTCCCTATTACTGCACTGATACCCCAATACTGAGCGCTGCTGCGTTGTGTCCCTATATGCACTGATACCCATATGAGCTTGCTGCCGTGTTCATACTGCACCTGCTGTGTGGTTCTGTGTGACCTCTAAATTTTAAAGCACCCCTCTAGAATATAGTAATGCCGGGTGCAAGTGCCCTAGAAAACAGTGACCACATTTTGTCCCCTAGACTGTAATAATGCCCTGTGTGCCCCTTTGACAGTCACAGTAACCCGAGTTCCCCTATAACAATAAGTGTCCACTTTACATTTAATAATGTCCCAAGTCTCCCCCTGTACATCTCCCCTATACACAGAATAATGCCCCTCACTGGATATATACTGACCCCTTAATGTCCCCAAACTATTTAATGGGTCCAACACTGTATGATGGCCCCTAGATAGCATCCATACAGCATAATACACCAGATAGTCCTCAATATAGTATAATGCACCCCCATAGGCAGCCTCTATATTATAATAAACCCCCATAGGCAGAGTCTATAATATAATGCACCACCATAGGCAGCCGCTATATTATAATGCACCCCCATAGGCAGCCTCTGTAGTATAATGCATCCCCATAGGGAGTCTCTGTAGTATAATGCACCCCAATATGGAGCCTCTGTAGTATAATGCAGCCCCCATATACAGCCTCTGTAGTATAATGCACCCCCCATATACAGCCTCTGTAGGTTAATAATGCACCCCCATTAAAAAAAAAAAACAATACTCACCTCCCGGCTCCTGTGCTGCTCACTGTTCTCCCTCTCAGCGTCTGACAGCGGGCGCCGGCAGGTGATGTCATCGCGCCCGCTGTCAGACGCTGAGAGGGGGATTATGGGAGAGAAGGAGCGCTCGCTCCTTCTCTCTCTATGCGGTCAGCTGTATCGGCTGGATGCCGATACAGCTGACTCTCCGATGACGGGTGGGGGGCCCACTGCTGGCACCGGGCCCCCCCAACGCCTGTTCAGGCCCCATAGCTTCTGGGCGGCAGAGCAGGAAGATCGATTCTCCCTGCTCTGCCGCAGAATGTAACTGTATCGGCGTGCTGTGCACGCCGATACAGTTACTGTAGCGTAGCTCCGGGTGGGCCCCCTCAGAGCGCGGGGCCCGGGGCCACCGCCCCCTCTGCCCCGCGACCTATCCTTTCAAATCAGGGCCCACCACGCAGGAGCTGGGGCCCACCGGAGGTTTCTCCGGTGGCTCAGTCCGGCCCTGCTTGCCAGCCTGATAATACCAGGCCACAGCAATCTGCTTATCTTTGCTGGTTAACAAAAATAGGGGATCCCGTCGAAAAAGTTTGGCGTGGGGTCCCCCCTATTTTTGTTAACCAGCCAGATGAAGCAGACTGCTGAGCCTGGTTTTTCAGGCTGGTAAGGAGCCAAGATCCATGGACCTTGCCAGCCTGATAATACCAGGCCACAGCAGTCTGCATATCTTGGCTGGTTAACAAAAATAGGGGATCCCCTCGAAAAAAATTTGGCGTGGGGTCCCCCCTATTTTTGTTAACCAGCCAGATGAAGCAGACTGCTGAGGCCTGGTTTTTCAGGCTGGTAAGGAGCCAAGATCCATGGACCTTGCCAGCCTGATAATACCAGGCCACAGCAGTCTGCATATCTTGGCTGGTTAACAAAAATAGGGGATCCCCTCGAAAAAAATTTGGCGTGGGGTCCCCCCTATTTTTGTTAACCAGCCAGATGAAGCAGACCGCTGAGGCCTGGTTTTTCAGGCTGGTAAGGAGCCAAGATCCATGGACCTTGCCAGCCTGATAATACCAGGCCACAGCAGTCTGCTTAGCTTGGCTGGTTAACAAAAATAGGGGATCCCCTCGAAAAAAAAACGGCGTAGGGGTCCCCCTATTTTTGTTAACCAGCCAAGTAAAATGCAGACTGCTGCGGCCTGGTATTAAAAGACTGTCAAGGCCCATGGATTTTGGCCCTCAACAGCCTGATAATACCAGGCTACAGCAGCCCCACATTTGGCGCATCAAAAGATGTGCCAATTGTGGCACTTTACCCGGCTCTTCCCACTGCCCTGTAGCGGTGGCAAGTGGGGTAATAAGGGGTTAATGTCACCGTTGATTGCACGGTGACAATAAGCCGGTTAATAATGGAGAGGTGTCAATAAGACACGATCCATTATTAATCCCAAAGTTTTTAAATGTATAAAAAAAAGACAAAGCAAGAAAAAAGTCTTTTAATGAAATAAAAGAGACAACACAGTTTTCATTTCTTTTATTACTCTCTCATTCCTGCGACGCCATCGATCTCCTGTAAAAAAAGGAAAAAAACAAACCAACAGTATACCACCTGTCCGACGCAGTCCATAACGACAGTCCCACGACAATCCAGCTCTGCTACATCGCAATGACAGGCAGAGCCTGTCATCGCAACGCAGCACAGCTGATTACCTGCTTCCCCGGCGGTGACATCATCGGACTGACTGCTTTACGGCCGGGATTACCCAGCAGTCACTGCAGTTATCGCGAGAAACTGCATGTGACCGCCAGGGAGAAGAGGATGGCGGCCATCAAGCAGTCCAGGCCGTGACCGCCGGAGATCTTCTGCCAGGTAGCTGACTCCTGACAGACCCGACCGACGGACACTGACAGTGACAGTGACAATTCCGATTCCGGTATCCGATAAGACGACAATATCGGAACTCGGAATCGAAAGTCCGATACAGCTAATATCGGCCGATACCCGATATTTGCAGTATCGTATCGCTCAACACTATCCACAGTGTCAAATGCTGCAGAGAGATCCAGTAGAATCAGCAGGGAGCAAGGACCGTTAGATTTCGCTGTTAGTAGATAATTAGAGACTTTAGTGAAGGCATTTTCAGTAGAGTGTAAGAAGTGGACACCAGATTCTAAAGAGTCAATAGTGTAATTTGAGAGCTAGCGGATCAGACGAGAGTACACCAACGTTCCAGGAGATTACGGATGAAGGGAGAGATTACAGATAGGTCTGTACTTAGCAGAATAGTTTTGGACCAGGGATTTTTTTTTGTAAAGCGGATATGACTGTATTTAAAAGAGGAAGCAAAGATACGGGAAGAAAAGGAGAGGTTAAATATTTCAGTTAGGTGGGTGGTGACAAACGGAGAGGGACTGAAGGAGATGTGATGGAATAAGGTCACTGGTGCAGGTAGTAGGGCGAGAAGAAGCATCAGGAGCTTGGTAACTTATTCTTCTGTGACAGGTTCAAAGGTGGTTAGTGAGTTTGAAGTGCAGGATTGAAGGGGATCCAACCTCTCGGGGAATTGGGTGAAAATGTTCTGACAGATACGGTTGATTTTTTCTTGGAAATCAATGGTCAGATAGTAAGCTCTGAGGTTGGTGACTGGGGACTGTGCTTTAGAGCTAATGAGGGAGTGGAAAGTTTTGAATCGTCAGCTAGTGATGTGATGAGGGTGGTGAAGTAGGCTTGTTTAGTCAGATGGAGAGCAGAATGATGAGTTTTGAGCATGAACTAACAGTGAATGAAATCTTAAGCTGAAAGTGATTTTCTTCTCTGGCATGCAGGGCACCTAGAGCATAGCATGTGCCAGGGTTGCTGTCATCTATGTTGGGTTGTTCTTCGTGTAGCAGGTGCTGCTTCCTCCAGGGCACAATGTCGTATTATAATGTGACAATGGTGAGTCTGGAAAGGAAAAGGAGGAGATTGAGCTAACGATGACAGTAGATAGTTCATAAGCTGCTAGGTCTTGATGGCACATAGCTTTCTGTATGTGTGGTAAGTGGGGTGTCCTGAGCGGGGCGACAGTTCTTGACAGAGAAATAAAGACGGTTGGGGTCAGAGAGTGGGAGAGAGTCGTTAGGAAAATCAAACACTGAGAAGAGCGGAGAGAAGATGGTTAGAAAGAGAAAATGAGTGGCAGAGTTGGAGAGCAGATCATCAATGGGGATGTTAAAGTCCCCCATAATGAGAGTGGGAATGTCACAGGATAGAAAGTGTGAAAGCCAGGTGGCAAAGTGAATCAGGAATAATTGGTTTTGCCTGTATACACTACTGCCATTCGCAGGGGAAGCATTGGGGGGTTGAGGAGTCTGACAGTGTAGACTTCAAAGGAGGGAAACATAGGTGGGTGTACTGGGGGGATGAACTGGAAAGTATATTGTGTTGAAAGGAGCAGACCAACACCTCCACCTTGCCAATGCTCAGGTCTTGGGACATGTAGAAAATGTAGCCCAACATATGAGAGAGCAGCAGTGGTGGTGGTGCCTGACTGCTGGATCCAGGTTTCAGTGATAGCCAAGAGAATTTAAAAGGAAGAAGTCGTGGATGTAGGGGAGTAAATTACACACTGACTTGGAGTTCCAGAGGGAACAATTAAAAGAGATAGGGGAAAGACATATAATTAATGTTGATAAGATTAGTAGGGTTTCTATGTGTAGCTGAAAGCGAGTTATATTTACAAGTGGAAAGAGAGCCAGGGTTAGGGAAGATTTCCCCAGTGACTAAGAGATGGAGAAGAGAGAGTGAGCAGGTGGTTGAGTGGTTTGTTTGAGGTTTCATGTGCTGTGTTGTGGTACTGGATGGTTTTTAGTGTTTTGGAAATGTGAGTATAGCATGAGAGCTGTACATGGGAGAGGGAGGAGAGATGGACTTATGTGGAGAGAGTGCACAGAATCTGAAAAAGGGTGGTCGATTTAAAAGAAGGTAGCAGCTAGAAAATGTGTGAAGTAAAGACATATGAAAATACATTATGAAGCATAATTGAACAATAAACATGTTTGTTTAAAAATCTTACATAGTTTACTTATCTCCTGCTCTGTGCAACTGCCATGTTTATCTGCATTCACTTTGGCTATATTTCATTTAGACAAATATTGCACATGTACACCCAGCACACATCAATGTGTCTAGTATTCGTGTATTACATATCTAATAGTATTTATGTATGACACATCTAAAACGGTTTAATTGTCCTTTAACTTTTTTTTTTTTATAAAGGGTAAAGTTGTAGTAATATCCTCTAACTGATGGAATTTTTTATAGACTTGCTCACTGCCTTTCCCTAGAGAGATTTCAATGGAATCCATCCGACTTCAGAGCCCTCGTATCAGCACCGTAAAGACACAAAGGACTTCAGCTAAATATTAAACCTTCAGATCGCAAATGTCATTGCTGTTAACATTTGGAACCAAATGTTGAGCAGATTTCGAGGTTGGAGGCTTCTACTCACAACAACGGCATTTAGTCCATACATTTAGAGGAAGGAATGGCAGCTTACATTCCTACAAGTTTCCTTTTAGCATCTGTCTCATAACTACAATGTGAAATAATATTAATAATATAAAATAATAATTTCTGAAATAATTAAACCAAAATAATACGGAAAACATGATTTAAATTGTTTAAAGAGAACATGACATCAGAATTATTATATTTTTTTTATATCACTTTCTTAAAAAAAGAAACAAAAACTTTGCAATTATTACACTGTCCACTATGGCTAATATTAAACTCTTAACGTGTTTATTAAGCCAGTATATATTACAAATAAAACACCGAGGACAAGTGATATGAGAACTAAAGGCTACAATCAAGGACCAACCACAGTAAGAGGAATAACAACAAAAGGTAAAATCCGAACATTATAATGATTATAATATGACAAGCAAAAAAAACGCAAGTCTTTGTACCAGGATTTAATTTTGACGTATGAGGGAGCAGAACCAACATTTCCTGCAATGCCTTAGTCGCTTGCTTGATATGACTACTCTATACACCCTGTATTTCTTCCATGGGTCACGGTACAGAAAAACTTTAATTAAGAATACAATGTAGACGTAAAGGTGAAAAGTAGAATAAGAGGAAAGGAAAAAGAGAAATAGATGGAAAAAAAAAACAAGAAAAGTTCAGAGAAAATGTTCCTCTGGTATTAGTTGAATTAATGTACATTTATTCAACTGATCAAGTGGAAGCAGAAAACAATCTTATATTTTCTTAGTACTGTTCAAACGTAATGGCCTTATCTCTTAAAATACTGGAGACTTTCTCATTTAAGGGATTCTCCAAGAATGTAATAAAATTGCCCCCTTTATGTAATTCAAACAACAACCCGTCCTAGTCACATGTCAGTATGGGCTGCAATATGAAGAAACGCTGCTCCCAAGACCTGTGTCTCAACTGACAGAGGAGCTGTATCATAAGAACACATATCTCTGTGAGTCAAGGAGAAGTGTTTGACAGGCGAATAAATAAATCTAATCGGCTAACTGATCACAAAGGATTTTTTTCTCCAGCCTCAGTCCTCCATGGTCAGTCAGCAGAGGAGAATATTAATTTCTTCTCCTGTCATATCTTTCCTCTGGCAGCTTTAGTATGTGCGCTTTCTATCCAGCTCCTCTTTCATTTGAGACACTGGTCACCTGACACATGACTAGGACAGGCTACTGTTTGAATTACGTGATGAGGGCTATATTATTCCTTTTTTGGGAACTCCTTTAACCAATATTCATAGGAGTTTACCTTTTACTCAGTTCCTATTTATTGAAGTAGACTTCCAAGCATTTGTGATAGTAATTCTAGCAGTGAGAAACATTGATGAAATTACTCTATTTCGGAATATACACATTGTGTGATGCCTCTGAATAAGGTGTTAATAGTGGATACAGAAGTGTTGCACCGTGTGGTAGGACAACCAAATATGTCATGATTAGTGTTGAGCATTCCGATACCGCAAGTATCGGGTATCGGCCGATATTCGCTGTATCGGAATTCCGATACTTAGTTCCGATATTTTTCATATATCGTATACCGGAATCGGAAGTTCCCATAATTCTTTGAGAGGCAATGTGATTTTAGTCAGCCAATGAGGAATCTTATGAAGTGTGGGCACATCCTGTAATGCTGCGGTCATCTTAACTAATGGCATGGCTGTGATTGGCTGCTGAAATGATGTCAGAATGCACTATAAAAGGCGCCGCCTCCATTTTAGCGTCACTGTGCTGTGAACTCAGTTAGGGACAGAACGCTGCTGTGCTGACTCTGAGGGACAGTTAGACATTGCGATTTTGTGTACTCTACTGTGCTTTAGGCAGGCTAGTTTACCAACCACTGTGTAAAGCTTCCTTTTGCCAGTGTTGTTTTAACAGCTCTGTGCAAGGTGTGTGTGTGAGTGCAGGTGAGCTGCAGTTTGCTCTGCATCCACCGCTGTTTGTAGGCATCTGCACGTGTCACTCACTGACTCTTTTTTTTATTTGATTTTGTGGAATTGGTGCAGCTTCATTATATTTGCCAAAAATCTAATCTATTAGTGTGACGCGCTTCCATCCGTATACAATACATTGGTTGCAAACACTATAGAAGTAGACAAAGGGGCGTTTCACAGCTACTGAACAGTTGTGTTTCAGTGTTCACTGTAGTCTGTGAGCTTTTCATTTTTTGAGTGCAGATCACGCTCCAGTTAGTTCTCTCAACTCACGCTGTTGTAGTCTGCAGCGTGTGATCACTGCTCATTCTTCATTAATTTGGTGCTGCTTCATTATATTTGAAAAAATCTAATCTATTAGTGTGACGCGCTTCCATCCGTATACAATACATTGGTTACAAACACATATAGAAGTAGACAAAGGGGCGTTTCACAGCTACTGAACAGTTGTGTTTCAGTGTTCACTGTAGTCTGTGAGCTTTTCATTTTTTGAGTGCAGATCACGCTCCAGTTAGTTCTTCAACTACTGCTGGTTGTAGTCTGCTGAGCGTGTGTCACTGCCTCATCCTTCACTAATTGGTGCTGCTCCATTATATTTGAAAAAAATCTAATCTATTAGTGTGACGCGCTTCCATCCGTATACAATACATTGGTTGCAAACACTATAGAAGTAGACAAAGGGGCGTTTCACAGCTACTGAACAGTTGTGTTTCAGTGTTCACTGTAGTCTGTGAGCTTTTCATTTTTTGAGTGCAGATCACGCTCCAGTTAGTTCTTCAACTACTGCTGGTTGTAGTCTGCTGAGCGTGTGTCACTGCCTCATCCTTCACTAATTGGTGCTGCTCCATTATATTTGAAAAAAATCTAATCTATTAGTGTGACGCGCTTCCATCCGTATACAATACATTGGTTGCAAACACTATAGAAGTAGACAAAGGGGCGTTTCACAGCTACTGAACAGTTGTGTTTCAGTGTTCACTGTAGTCTGTGAGCTTTTCATTTTTTGAGTGCAGATCACGCTCCAGTTAGTTCTTCAACTACTGCTGGTTGTAGTCTGCTGAGCGTGTGTCACTGCCTCATCCTTCACTAATTGGTGCTGCTCCATTATATTTGAAAAAAATCTAATCTATTAGTGTGACGCGCTTCCATCCGTATACAATACATTGGTTGCAAACACTATAGAAGTAGACAAAGGGGCGTTTCACAGCTACTGAACAGTTGTGTTTCAGTGTTCACTGTAGTCTGTGAGCTTTTCATTTTTTGAGTGCAGATCACGCTCCAGTTAGTTCTTCAACTACTGCTGGTTGTAGTCTGCTGAGCGTGTGTCACTGCCTCATCCTTCACTAATTGGTGCTGCTCCATTATATTTGAAAAAAATCTAATCTATTAGTGTGACGCGCTTCCATCCGTATACAATACATTGGTTGCAAACACTATAGAAGTAGACAAAGGGGCGTTTCACAGCTACTGAACAGTTGTGTTTCAGTGTTCACTGTAGTCTGTGAGCTTTTCATTTTTTGAGTGCAGATTACGCTCCAGTTAGTTCTTCAACCACTGCTGGTTGTAGTCTGCTGAGCGTGTGTCACTGCCTCATCCTTCACTAATTGGTGCTGCTCCATTATATTTGAAAAAAATCTAATCTATTAGTGTGACGCGCTTCCATCCGTATACAATACATTGGTTGCAAACACTATAGAAGTAGACAAAGGGGCCTTTCACAGCTACTGAACAGTTGTGTTTCAGTGTTCACTGTAGTCTGTGAGGAATAACCACACTTAGGCCTTATAACTTTTCTGACTTTCTTTATCAATCTACCAAGATGAAGAAGGCAGGGAGTAAGGCACGTGGTCGTGGCCGTGGAGTTGCAGCAGGGAGAGGACGTGGGGATTCTGTGCCTGCTGCTGCCGCACCCAGTGACACAGCATCCACCAGTTTTCCCCGTGAACGTTCCTTTATGCGCACTTTTGTAGGAGCTCAGCGTACCCCCCTGCTGCGGGAAGAACAAATTGAAGCCGTTGTTGGTTGGATGGCAGCCAATGCATCGACTTAAATTGCTTCCACCTCCTCTCAGGACCACAGCACTGTTGAACAACCATCTGTCTCTTCACCGCCTGCCAAATTGCCCAGGCAGTCAGAGAGTTCTGAACTGGAGCCAGCTGAGTCTCTGCTTCTGTTCTCAGAATCTGTTGGCTTGGAAACAGGGGCCCAGCCAAGCAGCATTCTGGAATGTGAAGGAGAGGCAGTGTGCAGTGATGCGCAACAGCTGTGTCTCTCTGAATCTGAAGAGGCGGGTGAGCCAGTGCCGATGGTCAGCACACCGCAGAACGCATCTGATGATGATGAGACTCAGGTGCCATTTTCTGTTGAGCAAGGTGCTGGCCAGACCACCCAACAGCAGCAGGTGTTGGAAGAGGGTAGTGGAGATGATGAGGTCCAAGACCCAACATCGCGTGAGGAACAGGAAGGTGGTGGGAGCAGCTCTGAGGAAGAGATTGCCCCAACGGTCCAAACAGTAGGAAGAGGTAGGCTGCAGACTCGGTTGCCTGTACCCTCCAGTTTGGCACCCGTTCGTAGCAGTTCTCTTCCAACAGCCAAAACGGGCGCTCCCAGGACTTGCAGTGCGTGGTCCTTTTTTGACACACTTGCAGATGATATTTGCTATGTCAAATGCAAGCTGTGTAATCAAAAAGTTAAAAGAGGTAAAAATACCAGTAACCTCAATACCACAAATATGTGGAAACATGTACGGACAAAGCACGTAGCTGAGTTACAAAGACACACTGGAGATGTAGGCCAACCTACAGCAGCACCTACATCTTCAGCTCGTGTTGGAGCCTCTTCCTCCAGCTCACACACAGCTGGTTCGGCTTCCTCACAGGATCGCCATGGAAGAACCTCTGTAACTGTTGTCCAGAGACCCAGTGTTATTCCACCCACAGCTGCAAGTTCCCTGTCATCCTCACACTCCCAGGCCACAAAACAGCCATCGGTAGCACAGGCATGGGATAAAAGACGGCCATACTCGGCAAACCATCCACGAGCACAGGCTCTGAATGCTGGCATTGCAAAACTCCTGTCCCTTGAAATGCTGTCATTCAGGCTGGTGGAGACTGACAGTTTCCGTAACTTTATGGCATTGGCAGTCCCACAATACAATGTGCCCAGCCGATTTTATTTCAGCAGGCAAGCCGTCCCTGGTCTGCAAAAGCATGTCGAGGGAAAAATTAAACATGCGCTACTAAACGCCGTCAGTAGCAAGGTCCACCTGACCACCGATGCGTGGACCAGTACCCATGGCCAGGGACGATACCTTTCCCTCACTGTCCATTGGGTCAATGTTGTGGAGCCGGGTACAGATCTTGAGAGTGGCGCTGTACGTGTTCTGCCAACTCCAAGGATTGCAGGAATCAAGTCTGTCCACATTGACTCCTCCTCCTACTCCAGTTCCTCAGAATCATCGCTGCAGGAGCCGTCACGGTCTACCTCCACATGGACCCGTGAACGCTTACCTGATGCGACCGATATGAGCACAGCCGTGGCCAAACGTCAACACGCCGTCCTGAAATTAATTTACATGGGGAATCGAAGCCATACAGCGCAGGAGCTCTGGAATGCCATCAAGCAGGAGAGCGACGTGTGGTTTTTGCCAGCGAATCTCCAGCCAGGCTTGGTAGTGTGTGACAATGGCCGAAATCTGGTGGCAGCTCTGGGCCTTGGCAACCTCACTCACATACCATGTCTGGCACATGTGCTCAACTTGGTCGTGCAGAGTTTTTTGAGGGACTATCCGGATCTTGATGCACTGCTGCACAAGGTCCGCCTAGAGTGCGCTCACTTGCGACGTTCCAGCATGGCCAGATCGCGCATTGCAGCTCTGCAACGCAGATTTCGCCTTCCTGAACATCGCATCATATGTGACGTACCCACCAGGTGGAATTCCACGTTACATATGTTGGAGCGGTTGTGTGAGCAGCAGCCAGCAGTAATGGAGTATCAGCTGCATCAGGCGCAATCAACTCGCAATTTGCGCCGTTCACACTTCACCACTACTGAGTGGGCCTCTATGAAGGACATCTGCCACGTTTTGCGTGCGTTTGATGAGTCAACGCGGATGGCGAGTGCAGATGATGCACTAGTCAGCCTGACTGTCCCCCTTATCTGCCTGCTTCAAAAAACACTGCAAGCAATAAGGGATGAGGTTTTGGAAGAGGTGGAGGATGAGGAGTCACAAATTCCATCACCTTCTGGACAGTCAGCGCAACGTGGTTCCTCACAAAGGGCTGGGCAGTGTTCACTTTGTGAGGAGGATGAGGAGGAGTCAATGGAGGAGGAAGACATCGCTCCAGAGGGAGGTACACAACGCTCTAGTCAGTATGTAGAGCGAAGGTGGGGTGATGCAGAGCAGGCAGAGATGACGCCTCTTGCAGGGGACAGCGTTTCTTGGCCAGTTGGGAGTCTGCAGCACATGGTTGATTTCATGCTGCAGTGCCTGAGAAACGACCGCCGCATCGCCCACATTCTCACCACGTCTGATTATTGGGTGTACACCCTCCTAGACCCTCGCTACCGGGACAACTTACAAACCCTCATCACACCGTTGAACCGGGAGCGTAAAATGCGGGAGTACCAAGACACACTGGTGCAATCCATAATGTTCTCCATTCCAGCCGAGAGCACTGCTGCTGCTACTGCTTTACAAAGCAGCTCTGTGCGTCGAGGCAGTGGAGACAGCTCTGCAACAAGAGGGAGCACAAGCAGCGCCTCTGCACAGGGCAAGACCAGTATGTTCCAAATGTGGCGAAGTTTTGTGGCAGCGCCACCAATGTCTACACCATCCGAGACGGCTCCAGTCAGCAGGAGGCAACGTTTCCGTAAGATGGTGACAGACTACATGTCTTTCCCTCTCAGTGTACTCCCAGATGGCTCTTCCCCATTCAAGTTTTGGGTCTCTAAGCTGGATACATGGCCAGAGCTTAGCCAGTATGCATTGGAGGTGCTGGCTTGCCCTGCTGCCAGTGTATTATCGGAGCGCGTCTTTAGTGCCGCAGGTGGTGTACTAACAGACCGTCGCATGCGACTATCCTCCGATAATGTAGACCGGCTTACTTTTCTGAAAATGAACAAGGCATGGATCTCGCCAGAATTTGTCTGTCCATTTTCAGATTAAATAACTGGTTCGCAACGTTATCCATGTCTCCTGTTATGTTCATCTTTCTACCACCTGAACTCTACTCCCTGTGCTACAACACTGCCAGTTGCTGCTCAGTAGTGTCGTGTCCACAGACCAATACACAAGCTATAGTGTTAGTGGGTTCAGTAACGCCAGCTGTTCCCCTGCTGTGTGTCCAGCAACAAGTCTCCTGTTCCCTACACATGCACAGAAAAACCCATGTGGAACATGCTCCAAATAGGGAAGAGCCGTCACCCTGATTGTTATGCTTAAAACAGGAAATTGTGAAGTTTTCCAGGCCTAGAATGATAAATTTTTATGACAAATATGGACAAATAATAATTTGTCATCACAGCGCATATCTGCACATGTCTATTATAAATGGTAACAAAAACTAAAACATAGTCTTCACTTTTTGAAATTAATGCATAAAAGTACATTTCATACTTATCAATTAATGCTTTTTAAGGAACTTTATCTGTACCTGTACGATAATGCAGTCAATGGATGTACGAATCATAAAATCCTCATCATCATCATCACGAGTTTTATTTATGACAGACATTATAAAATACACATACTGATGCCAACTGTAACTTCACACACCATATATGAAATGGCCAGCATCTAAACCTGGTAATAATGTGCAATAATAAATTATTACATCTAGAAAGTGCATCATGCATACTGACAATAGGTAGTACTAGTTATACCTGCAAGTGCTGTTGAAACAACCACAACAGATATAAATTAATAATGGTATATAGGTATCACAGTGCATAGTTACTCATGGACAATGTCGATGTAATACTGTACCTCAATAAAGTCAGCGTCAACCATTATGCTTGTTAGTCTTGTAGATTGTTAAAGAGGAACGGTCTTTTTTGGTTGGTCATAGGTGGAGTATTAGACAGTAAATGATTACTGCTGTTGTATTTTTGGCGTCCCTAGGGCGCAATAACGCTGCGTAACGTCACATTTTATTGAGTCATCTAATTGACACACGCTACCCTACCCTACGCGTGACAGTAGGAAGGTGTGTTGACGGATAAAGCCTTGCGCAACCAGACATGCTTTTACCCTCTTCAACACTGTACAAGCAAAAAATGCATGATTTCAGCCGCAGACTTTATTGACGTACAGTATAACATCGCCATTACCCATCAGAGGCTGTCCACTGTCTGATACAGACATAGAATAACCTTTGCTATCCGTAGCCTTTGTTTCACCTACACTTGCAGGCACACACTTAAATTGTGACAATGCATTATGTTTTTTTAAATGGTTATTTTTTATCGTACATTATTGTGTCATCACATTGATGAGTCCATGCTGGACATGTCATACATGGTGTACAAAGTAACTATTTTATTAACTTAAATAATTGAAATGTCTGTGACTGTCACATCTAAATTGCAATGATGATGATGATAAGTAACTATTACAAAATCCATTGTCTTCACTATGTTATGGTTTAACATAGCGTTCCTTAAGCATTATTCATAAATACAAAAATGGACTTTTATTGTTAAAATTTACAACACTATATTTTGTAACCAATTTTTTGGGTGGTGTGTTGTTCCATTTCTTGTTGGCATGTGCATATATGCGTTTATATTTGCAGTGTCTTTATTTTTATTCTTGAAGTTAGGAAACATGTGTATCTTTGTACCGTGTTAGCCAGTATATAGATAAATATTTAGACTTGAGAGTCCGCAGTGGTTGATACCTTTTAATGGATAACTGAAAAGATGGTAACAAATTGCAAGCTTTCGAGGCTACTCACGTCTCTTCATCAGGCAAAGACTAAACCAAAAAATGAAGCATCACATATTTCTATACACAACAGGACACAGGAATAGTGCAATAGGTAAGACAAGTAAGTGACGTGTAGCAGAACTGTCATTATCACAGAGGGATGAACATAAATATTGGAACAGTTCCTAGATAACGATAGAAAGTTTTATTGCCCTCTGATTGGTGTCTGGTTTTGTGTTTTCATGCCCCTGGAAGGGCAGAGATGCAGATTCCTTAATTGATATAGAATGACATAAATCCGTGTGATCTATTCATTCCATCACTAACAGTGTCAAAGGTCATGATGAGCTTATATTCTGAAACCTTTGTATCTTTGTCATATTTGAAGTTATATTTTAATACCAGTAATTCCATATCCATCATGCTATGACCGGGCATACAAAAGTGTTTTGCCACAGGTAAATCCATTATTTTTTGTCTTATCATGTGGCGCTGATAATTCATCCTTGTTCTCATTTTTTGGCCGGTCTCCCCTCACTTGTCCCTCCCTCACTTGTCTTACCTATTCCTGTGTCCTGTTGTGTGTAGAAATATGTGATTCTTCCTTTTTTTTTTTAGTCTTAGCCTGATGAAGAGACCTGAGTAGTCTCGAAAGCTTTGAATTTGTTACCATATTTTCAGTTAGCCATTAAACGGTATCAACCACAGAGGACTCTCAAGTATAAATATTTTTCTATTCTTGGAATTGAAATTCATCATTTTATTGTCCTAGTAAAACTTCATTTATTCTTGTTTGAAGTACATACATTTGCAATGGCCACGTAACAAGGCAATAACTCAATATTTTGTGCCTACACCCTCCTTGACCCTGGGCTTCAACAGCGCCAGTTGCTGCTCAGAAGTGTTAGATGCACAGATGAAAACAATCGCTGATGTGTTTGTGGGTTCAGTAACGCCTGCTGTTCCCCTGCTGTGTGTCTGGCAAAAATTACTGCTGCTAACTACAACTTCAACTTCAAACGTCTCATACTAGGCCTCTGCCTACACCCTCCTTGACCCTGGGCTTCAACAGCGCCAGTTGCTGCTCAGAAGTGTTAGATGCACAGATGAAAACAATCGCTGATGTGTTTGTGGGGTTCAGTAACGCCTGCTGTTCCCCTGCTGTGTGTCTGGCAAAAATTACTGCTGCTAACTACAACTTCAACTTCAAACGTCTCATACTAGGCCTCTGCCTACACCCTCCTTGACCCTGGGCTTCAACAGCGCCAGTTGCTGCTCAGAAGTGTTAGATGCACAGATGAAAACAATCGCTGATGTGTTTGTGGGGTTCAGTAACGCCTGATGTTCCCCTGCTGGCTGTGTCCGGCAAAAATTACTGCTAGCTACCTAATCATGGTGAAAAAAACATGACATCTCAAATTGTCTAGTGCTACACATAGATATGAGGCTACACCATGATTTCTAAGCTGTAAACATTTGAAACGTCAACTTTCAAACCATAAAATGATTTGTCTTTGTCACAAATCTGTAACAAAATAATTGTGACATATTATTACAGATATGCACATGTCGAAAACAAATGCAAACACAAAAGCCTACTTATGCTATAGGATACTGATGGTCAACCTTGTCACTCCATAGCTTAGACAAATCCAACTCACATCATGATGACTCAAATACTGCAATGTTGGAAGTGCATAATGTGGGTTGAACTTTGACAACTGCTGCAGTGCGAAGGTTATACTTCAGTGTTCTTGCCTTTGAAATAAAAGCATACAAGTAAATATAATAATCCAATGTTGATTAAGGGATGTGATGTACACCTGTAATATTGTGCAAACAATGCATGTAGGAATAGTCCTCTTCAACATTACTTATATTTGTGTCATTTTAAAAAATACATATTTGATTAGAAAGTTAACAGCCCATATCATAAAGGTCCTTCATGTAAACATGATAATCGCTAACAAAAATCATGCATTACCTTGGTAAAGTCAATAGTGCATAGTCACAATAGCAAAATATATACCTGTAAGTGGTGCTGAAAGAACGACAACTGATAGAATACGTGAATGATATATATTTATCAGACTGAATAGCGACATCTGTACAATGTCGATATAATACTGTACCTTAACAAAACAGCTGTGTCACACCTCACACTCGTTTTTCTTGTAGCTTGTTATGTAATAGGGCACATGCGTGTATGTTTCATCATAGGTGCATGTTTACTGAGTAAAGCAGTCATGACAACGCCTTTGTGTTGTCGGTACGCTTGCGATGATGAACGATGCGCAACGTGAATGTTAGTCTGCGTCATAAGACGCACAGACGCTCCAATACCCAACGCGTCACAGCAGGAAGCCAGTCTGTGCGTCCAAACAAAGGCGCAAGCATACATGCACGTACCCTGTTTATAAAGCTATATAAAAAAAAGGATGTAGTAGTGACGCACAGTTTATTGAGGTACAGTATTACATCGCCATTCACCATCTGTGGCTATGCAGTCTCATCTATATATACCTTATCTATCCGTTGTCATGCTTACAAGTCCACAGTCAGGCATAAATAGCTGTTTTCACTCTGCACTATGCACTTTTTACATTTTTGTTTTGTTTATATAAATGATTGGCACATATTATCAGGATTACATGATGGAAATTTTAGATATTTTTTTAAAAATTTTAGTGATATTATTCAGCAAATGTAAAGTTTTATGAATGTCAAAGAAAACTTGTAATGCTGATTATGTTTTTAAGTCAGCCATTCATTGTCTACACAATAAAAATGGAGTACATACTGTTACTTACCCATCATTAATGGATTCTGATGTGTACTTGTATGCTTTTATTTTAAACCGTATAGCAGATTATTTAACCTATTTTAATTGTGGTTTGCATTGCTTTTCAACATGTTAATGTATGCGTTTATGTTTGTAAATTATTAATTTACATATATTTTTTTAAGTTAAATCATCATCTTATGGTACTAAAGTTTATATTTCTCTTGTTTGGAGTATAGACATTTTTAATTGACACGTAACAAGGAAAATACTTGATATAGTATTTAAACATCCTCCTTGACCCTGGGCTACAACACCGCCAGTTGTAGCTCGGAAGTGCTGTTAGCACAGTCAACACTTGCTCCTGTGTTACTGGGGTTCAGTAATGTCAGCTGTTCCCCTGCTGTGTGAACGGCAAAAAGTCCTGCTGCCTCCACCCTTTTCTCTTCTCATCCCTGGGCTACAACACCCAGTTGTAGCTCGGAAGTGCTGTTAGCACAGTCACACTTGCTCCTGTGTTACTGGGGTTCAGTAATGTCAGCTGTTCCCCTGCTGTGTGAAACGGCAAAAAGTCCTGCTGCCTCCACCCTGTTCTCTTCTCATCCCTGGGCTACAACACTGCCAGTTGTAGCTCGGAAGTGCTGTTAGCACAGTCAACACTTGCTCCTGTGTTACTGGGTTCAGTAATGTCAGCTGTTCCCCTGCTGGTGATACGGCAAAAAGTCCTGCTGCCTCCACCTGTTCTCTTCTCATCCCTGGGCTACAACACCGCCAGTTTGTAGCTCGGAAGTGCTGTTAGCACAGTCAACACTTGCTCCTGTGTTACTGGGGTTCAGTAATGTCAGCTGTTCCCCTGCTGTGATACGGCAAAAAGTCCTGCTGCCTCCACCTGTTCTCTTCTCATCCCTGGGCTACAACACCGCCAGTTGTAGCTCGGAAGTGCTGTTAGCACAGTCAACACTTGCTCCTGTGTTACTGGGGTTCAGTAATGTCAGCTGTTCCCCTGCTGTGATAACGGCAAAAAAGTCCTGCTGCCTCCACCCTGTTCTCTTCTCATCCCTGGGCTACAACACTGCCAGTTGTAGCTCGGAAGTGCTGTTAGCACAGTCAACACTTGCTCCTGTGTTACTGGGGTTCAGTAATGTCAGCTGTTCCCCTGCTGTGTGAACGGCAAAAAGTCCTGCTGCCTCCACCCTGTTCTCTTCTCATCCCTGGGCTACAACACCGTCAGTTGTTGCTCGGAAGTGCTGTTAGCACAGTCAACACTTGCTCCTGTGTTACTGGGGTTCAGTAATGTCAGCTGTTCCCCTGCTGTGTGAACGGCAAAAAGTCCTGCTGCCTCCTCCCTGTTCTCTTCTCATCCCTGGGCTACAACACTGCCAGTTGTAGCTCGGAAGTGCTGTTAGCACAGTCAACACTTGCTCCTGTGTTACTGGGTTCAGTAATGTCAGCTGTTCCCCTGCTGTGTGAACGGCAAAAAGTCCTGCTGCCTCCACCCTGTTCTCTTCTCATCCCTGGGCTACAACACTGCCAGTTGTAGCTCGGAAGTGCTGTTAGCACAGTCAACACTTGCTCCTGTGTTACTGGGGTTCAGTAATGTCAGCTGTTCCCCTGCTGTGTGAACGGCAAAAAGTTCTGCTGCCTCCACCCTGTTCTCTTCTCATCCCTGGGCTACAACACCGTCAGTTGTTGCTCGGAAGTGCTGTTAGCACAGTCAACACTTGCTCCTGTGTTACTGGGGTTCAGTAATGTCAGCTGTTCCCCTGCTGTGTGAACGGCAAAAAGTCCTGCTGCCTCCACCATGTTCTCTTCTCATCCCTGGGCTTCAACACCGCCAGTTGTTGCTCGGAAGTGTCATTGGCACGGGTACTCACTCCTGCCCAGACTGGTTACAGCACGCCATCTGTTTCCTGTCAGTGTAAACGTCACTTAGCCTCCAATAAGTTGTCCTGTCGTGTTGCGGTCGGGTTAGCCGACTCTATGGTGCTTGGAGTTTAGGTGCTTCCTATGTGTGCTGCGGGATATGCAAATAAAGGCTGTTTCCGTTGTGACAATAGGACAATCACCCACTGTAGTACTGTGGGATTCGGTAACTGCGGCCGGCTCGCGGCCTGTCATCTTAAATTTCCATGGGTACCTTCTGCTACCCGTCCGGGTTCCAGTACCGTCAGCTGGTTCTCCACAGTGCCTTTGGCCTAGGTGCCTCCATCTCGGTATCCGAGTTCCAGCAATGTCTGCTGGTCCTTGGTAGTGCTTTGGAGCACAGGTACCTCCTGCTTAGTAACCGTGTCCCAGTAACGTCAGCTGGTCCTCGGTTGTGCCATTGGCTCTTTTCCTTCTGCTGCCCCTCCGGGTTCCAGCACAGTCAGCTGGTCCTCGTTACTTGCATTGGCTCTTGTACCTTCTGCTACCCGTCCGGGTTCCAGTACCGTCAGCTGGTTCTCCGCAGTGCCTTTGGCCTAGGTGCCTCCATCTCGGTATCCGAGTTCCAGCAATGTCTGCTGGTCCTTGGTAGTGCTTTGGAGCACAGGTACCTCCTGCTTAGTAACCGTGTCCCAGTAACGTCAGCTGGTCCTCGGTTGTGCCATTGGCTCTTTTCCTTCTGCTGCCCCTCCGGGTTCCAGCACAGTCAGCTGGTCCTCGTTACTTGCATTGGCTCTTGTACCTTCTGCTACCCGTCCGGGTTCCAGTACCGTCAGCTGGTTCTCCGCAGTGCCTTTGGCCTAGGTGCCTCCATCTCGGTATCCGAGTTCCAGCAATGTCTGCTGGTGTAATGTATGTAGTACAGTTCATATAGCGTCTTGTGCTTGGGTGCGATGAAAACACAGGAGTCACAGGTTTGATATAGAAAAGTCCTGTATTACTTCATACAAGTTGGCAGAAATAGTCACACAGTTTGCAGACACAGAAACAGGAGACACAGCAGGCCAGAGTAATCCAAGCTCAGCAATCACTCTCCAATACAGATTCAGGATCTTCTTCTCTGTTACCATAAGTCCATGCAAACGTGGGTCTTTCAAAGAGCAGGGTTCAGAGTCCACAAGTGCTTCAGAGTTCCTCAGTAGGAATAGCTGGAGTACAAGGTCCAAGGCTTACAGGAGTCAAGTCACAGGTTCACTGCAGGCTAGATTCTGAAGCACTGATTGCTCAGCTGTGGCTGCTTAAGAAGCAAAGGAGAGAATCAGGGCAGGAACATGCAAGCTGGAAACTCCATTTTGACTGAGGGCAAGATAGCTGCAGCAAGACAGAAAGTAAAATGGCTGACGAACAAACTGAGTTTCAGGAATATATACATAGAACCTTACATTACTCCCCCCTTAAGGACAGCCTCCGGATGACCTCAGACCAGGCTTGTGTGGGTACCTCTGATGAAACTGACGGAGCAAGTGAGGAGCATTAACGTTATTGACCGGTTCCCATGAGTTGTCCTCCACTGGGTAGCCCTGCCATTTAATCAGATATTGTAACTGATTTCTATACAACCTGGAATCTAAAATCCTTTCCACCACAAATTCTTCCTGACCATCGACTAGCACTGGGTCAGGGCAAGGAGAGGAACGTCCAGGAAACGTATTGGGTGTCGCAGCCTTTAGTAGGGATACATGAAAGACAGGGTGGATTCTCATAGTTCTGGGCAGTTGAAGACGACAAGCAACGGCACTTATAATTTTACTGATTTTATAGGGTCCAATGTACTTATGTCCCAACTTAGACGATGGAATCCTTAACTTAAGATTTCTGGTTGACAGCCAGACCAAGTCTCCTACCTTGAAAGCTGGTGCAGGTTTACGAAATTTATCTGCTGCTTTCTTGTACCTTTCTTGAGCCGATTCCAGATTTTCCTTTAGAAGATCCATATTCTTCTGTAAAGACGTGATTCTTTCAGCCACTGCTGGTAAAGGCGTTTCTATGGGAAATCGTGGTAGAATGTTAGGATGATAACCTAGATTAGAGTAAAAAGGAGACTGTTTAGTGGAGGCACTCTGAGAGTTGTTATACGAGAACTCAGCTAATGGAAGTAGATCCACCCAATCATCCTGTAGGTGGCAGATAAAGCAGCGGAGATACTGCTCCAGGGTTTGATTGGTTCGTTCGGTCTGTCCATTAGTCTGGGGATGAAAAGCAGAAGAAAGGTTTACTTTAATGTCCAATGCTGCACAGAAATTTTGCCAAAACCTAGAAGTGAATTGCACCCCTCGATCCGAAATAACCTCATCCGGTACTCCATGTAAGCGAAACACATCTTTAATCATCAAATCTGATGTCTGTTTTGCAGTGGGTAAGCCGACACAAGGGATAAAATGAGCTGCCTTTGTTAGACGGTCAACCACCACTAGAATGGTGTTCTTCCCCTGAGAGGTTGGTAACTCCACAATGAAGTCCATAGAAATGGATCCCCACGGGCGGGACGGGGTGGGAAGAGGCTGTAACAGACCAGTTGGTGAGGAGCGAGGTGTTTTGCATCTTGCACAGACCTCACATGAAGTGACATAATTCAAAACATCCTTCCTGCAAGTGGGCCACCAAAAGAAACGAGAAAGAAATTCCTGTGTCTTTAGAATTCCTCTATGCCCAGCTATCTTGGAATCGTGAATGAGTTGCAATACTCTTAATCTGACTGTTTCAGGAATATACAGACGTTGTCCCTGAATCCACACACCATTCTTAAAGACAAGACTTACGTCCCTTGGGGGTTGTGCCAAAAAGGAATCCGCATGGTATGCTTCCTTGATGTCCTTAAGTAGGTCTTGATTATGAATTACTCCTAGGAATCTAGAGTCAGGAAGAATAGTCTTAGGAGGAGTAATTGGACGTGTCTCTGCTGAGTAAATCCTAGAGAGTGCATCAGCCTTTCCATTGCGCGATCCTGGTCTATAAGAGATGATAAAATTAAATTGGTTTAAGAAAAGATTCCAGCGAGCCTGGCGAGGAGTCAGGCACTTAGCCGACCTGATAAACTCAAGGTTACGATGGTCTGTCAGGACGACTATTTGCTGTGCAGCTCCCTGAAGAAGGTGTCTCCATTCTTTGAAGGCGGCAATAATGGCCAACAACTCTCTATTGCCCACATCGTAGTTCCTCTCAGCCGAAGACAACTGCTGGGAAAAGAAGGCACAGGGATGCAAGACATTCTTCTCACCTGTTCTCTGAGAGAGTATAGCTCCAACGGCACAGTCTGAAGCATCCACCTCTATTATGAAGGCAAGCTCGGGGTTGGGATGTACTAGGATAGGTGCAGTGGTAAATTTATCTTTTAGACGGGAAAATGCTTCCTGGGCTTTGGGAGTCCAGGAAAACCTAGACTCTTTCCGGGTAAGTTGAGTGATAGGTGACACTACCTCAGAGAAATTTCTAATGAAACGTCTATAGAAGTTGGCAAACCCGATGAAGCGCTGTACCTCCTTCACATTTCTAGGACTTGGCCAATCGTTGATGGCTTGGGTTTTGCTTCCATCCATACTAATTCCTTGTGTAGACAGTACATACCCCAGAAATTGAATCTCGGTCCTATGGAATTCACACTTTTCAAGTTTGATGTAAAGATGATTTTGTCTTAGACGTTCCAAGACCATTCTCACATGTCCATGATGTTCCTCTGTGGAGTTAGAAAAAATTAGAATATCATCCAAATAAATTACCACGAATGTATCTAGGAGATCCCTGAAGATGTCATTCACCAAGTGTTGGAAAGTGGCTGGGGCGGTACTCAGACCAAAAGGCATAACTAGATATTCAAAGTGTCCATAGCGTGACCTGAATGCAGTCTTCCATTCATCCCCAGGTCTAATACGGACTAAGTTATAGGCCCCACGAAGATCTAGTTTAGAAAAAATTTTGGCATGTCGCACTCTCTCCAATAACTCAGGGATTAAAGGCAATGGATAACGGTTTCTAATAGTAACCTTATTGAGTTCCCTATAGTCTACGCATGGTCTCAGAGATCCATCTTTCTTCTTTACAAAGAAGATGGGTGCACCTGCAGGAGATGAAGAGGGGCGTATGAAGCCCTTGGCTAGATTTTCATCTATGTAATCCTTTAAAGCCTTTAGCTCGGGCCCCGCCAGGGGGTAGATCTTACCAAAATGTATCTCTGTTCCAGGCAATAATTCAATTGGACAATCATATGGACGGTGAGGAGGAAGCTGGTCAGCATTCTTCTTGTCACATAAATCCACATAGTCCTGGTATACAGCTGGTAGTTCAGGGACTGACATGATTCCTTTAGGAACAGAGCAAGCTGAAACTTTTGGACTCATCTGTTTCTCTGGAAAGTGTAATTCCTTGGTCTCCCAGTTAATGGTAGGATTCTGAGCCTGCAGCCATGGTAGCCCTAGAATAATGGGAAAGTGGGGAGAAGAGATAAGCATAAAGGACAGTTTCTCTTGATGATCTTTACCCATAAGAACCCTCAAAGGCTCTGTTTCCTGATCCACTGGTCCAGAGGTCAGCAGGGAGCCATCCACAGTTTCCATCTGTACTGGAGTAGCCTTCTTCACTGAACGTATTCCCTGTTTCAGAGCAAAGGAGACATCCATAAAATTTCCACTTGCCCCTGAGTCGATCATAGCAGAGCTAGACACCCAAGCTGAGTCAACCCAGAGTTTGATGGAAAGAAAGCAATGAGAATTGTTTTTCTTACAACTCAGCTGGGACACCGCTGAGGAAACTTGAAAAATGGCAGCGTTTACACAGTCAACGTCCTCAGAGGTAACGGAGTTTAAGTCTGAGAAATCAAGATCTGTTGCTGCAGATCTCTCTGGAGCCTGAGGCTCGGACCTGACAGATCCCCTCTCGCAACACTCACAATGAATGAGTGCTGCAGTAGTCTTACGAGAAAGGCTGGGGCAGTTTATAATGAAGTGCCCTGACTTACCACAATAGAAACATAGATTCTCCTTAAAACGATGTTCCTTGCGTGCATCACTAACCCGTCGTTGTAAAGAGTCTACCTGCATGGGTTCAGGTTCAGGTTCCCGTGTAATCCTACTCAAAGGTTCCTTAGCTGGAGAGGAAGGTAGGAAAAGGTTAGTACGATTGCTTTCGAACCATCTCTCTTGCCTGCGTTCAGTCAGACGAGTATCAATACGGATGCAGTAGTTAATAAAGTCACCTAACGCAGTGGGAGGGTCGGCACGAGCAAGTTCATCCTTAATCAGTGGAGATAACCCCTTTCGAAAAATAGATTTTTTGGCGGAACTGTCCCAGGTGGTATCAAGGGCCCATCTCCTGAAATCCAAGGCATATTCAGCTACCGAGTGCTTACCTTGGCGCAAAGCTAACATGGCTGCTTCAGCTGTTGCACCTCGATTGGGGTCATCAAACACCTGCCCCATGGCTGAAATAAAATCATCAAGGTGATTCAAACAATCATCCTCAGTCTCAATCAGAGGGTTTGCCCACATTAAAGCCTTGTTGGTAAGCAACATAATTATAGTAAGCACCTTAGATCGTTCAGTGGGAAATTGTGAAGCATGTGCAGAAAAAAAAAGATTGCATTGATTAATAAATCCCCTGAATTTCTCACGTTCACCGCCAAAACGAAAAGGGGGCAACTTGGGAATCCCAGCAGTCGGGGCTACGGCAGGAGCCTGGACTCGCCCCTCTAGAACCTCAATCCTGGCTCGCAAATCCTGGGTAGTCTGTCCAACCACTTGCAAATTGTGATTATTGAGGTCCTGTAGATTTGTAAAACGGGTCTTTATATTCTGCAAATCTGCAAGGATATTATCAGTCACTCCGCAAAGTTCCTTTATGCGGGCCTCCATTTTCCAGATCTTTTAAGACAGGATTCCTGGAAGAAGAGGAGAGAAAAAAAAACAATAGTGTTCACCTGTGGCAACACTGCAGAGAGAAAAAAAAATTAAGGGAACTGCTCACCTGGAATGGTTGTGAGAAGTCACAACCACTATCATCACAGAAAGTTTCAACCAGACATCTGATATCCAGAGTTACAGCAGACAAAAAAAGAGAAAAGAAAGGAAAAAAAAACAAAAAAACAATAGTGTTTACCTGTGGTAACACTGCAAAAAGAAAAAACTTAAGGGAATTGCTCACCTGGAATGGTTGTGAGAAGTCACAACCACTGTCATCACAGAAAGTACAACCGGACGTCTGATATCCACAGTACAGCAGACACAGCCTTCCAGACCCAGCAGACACTAACGTTTTGGCTTCAGAATCTTGTAATGTATGTAGTACAGTTCATATAGCGTCTTGTGCTTGGGTGCGATGAAAACACAGGAGTCACAGGTTTGATATAGAAAAGTCCTGTATTACTTCATACAAGTTGGCAGAAATAGTCACACAGTTTGCAGACACAGAAACAGGAGACACAGCAGGCCAGAGTAATCCAAGCTCAGCAATCACTCTCCAATACAGATTCAGGATCTTCTTCTCTGTTACCGTAAGTCCATGCAAACGTGGGTCTTTCAAAGAGCAGGGTTCAGAGTCCACAAGTGCTTCAGAGTTCCTCAGTAGGAATAGCTGGAGTACAAGGTCCAAGGCTTACAGGAGTCAAGTCACAGGTTCACTGCAGGCTAGATTCTGAAGCACTGATTGCTCAGCTGTGGCTGCTTAAGAAGCAAAGGAGAGAATCAGGGCGGGAACATGCAAGCTGGAAACTCCATTTTGACTGAGGGCAAGATAGCTGCAGCAAGACAGAAAGTAAAATGGCTGACGAACAAACTGAGTTTCAGGAATATATACATAGAACCTTACAGCTGGTCCTTGGTAGTGCTTTGGAGCACAGGTACCTCCTGCTTAGTAACCGTGTCCCAGTAACGTCAGCTGGTCCTCGGTTGTGCCATTGGCTCTTTTCCTTCTGCTGCCCCTCTGGGTTCCAGCACAGTCAGCTGGTCCTCGTTACTTCCATTGTCTCTTGCTCCATCTGATACCCGTCAGGGTTCCAGTAACGTCAGCTGGTTCTCGGAAATTAGACGACCTTAAAGACCACCCAGAAGAAGATGACGACAACAAGGACGACGAGCATGAAGCCAACCAGCCTAAACACCATCACAAAGAAGAAATAAAAGATTACCAAACAGGACTAAGAAGGTTAAGACAAACTACAAGATACAGAACAAGAGACTTAAGAACAATAAGCAGAAGATCAAAAAGCAGAAGAACATGAAGTATAAGACCAAAATGAAGAGCAAAATATATGCTCTAAATTCTAAGCAGAAGAAGACTAAGCAGTGTATGGGGGTGAGTCCGTTCCTCCTCGTGGTGCCCCTGGAAAATGCCTGCTGCTGCAGGCTAAACTGAACACGGACAAATACTGTTGTAATTTAAATCTTTTGTGACAGTTAGAACGGAAGGATGAAAAATTCATACTTTTACAGATTACAAGTACAGGAATCTCTGTCACAAATAAGAATATGATGAAGAAGATGAAGTACAATATGAATAAGAATAATAGTTTAATAAGAAGAATCTGAGTAATGTTAACAAAAAGATGAATAGCAAGAAGTTTAAGAAGAAGATAAAGAAGGTGAAGATGAAGAATAATTTGATGAAAAAGATGATGCTGCTGAAGATTATGAAGGAGAAAGTGTGTGAAAAGTTAAAAAGGTGAAGAGCATGGAAGTTGTGAAATATACATATTTGCCAAAATAGAAAAAACGTTAACAACATTGTCAATTTCTTCGTCAATCCGAACATCTTTAAAAAAAAAAATATTTATGCTATTCCATTTGATTGGGTTAAACATCTATGCCTTTAATGTCTCCTCAACCTCCCCCAATACATTCTACATTACTCTTTGTTGTTTTCCTTCATGTACAATTAACCAACAAGGCAAGAATGGGTTTTTTTTAATTCCGATATTTTGTTCCCATAGACTTACATGGGACTTCCGGTATCGGTATCGGGTATCGCCGATATTTTCATGGTATCGGCGATACCATTCCGATTCCGATACTTTTGGATATCGGAAAGTATCGCTCAACCCTAGTCATGATGATCCCTTCCACAACTACTAAAACATTAGGGGAAAGACCCTGGAAAAATCTGTGCTAGCCTATAAGGAGTCAAATTTAATCTCCGGAGTTTTTATGGAATTAATCCTACTCAACCAGGAATTAGGTATAAAGCCCATTGCTGGTGGTCATCAATCAGTTTTTTTTAATGATTGGAGAATAATTATTTTTATAATCTGAATTTATAGAGGAGGAAATGCAAACCCCCAGGTTTGGGAGAAATAAGGGGGACAATTGGAAATCAAAATTAAATTTAAGCAACTTAACCGTAGATGTGGAGTGGCTGATATAAAAAACGTCATACTTAGTTTAAATTACTTTGAGCCCTGAAAATTGACCAAAGACATGAAGAATAGGGATGGGCGAGTACTTAAATGCTCAAATGCTTGTTACTCAAGCCAAGCAAACTCTAATTCTCGGATGCTCTTTCCAGAAAGGAGTATAATCGGAGTCAACGGGAAATCAGAGTATTTTTCCGGCAGACCCAACAAGTAGGTCGGGGGCTGTGAAAATGTTCTGAATGGAAGGAGACCAGCATGAGGAAGATCCCTGGAAGCATCTCTGACTCCAAGATCGCTGCTGAGAACAATGGTGTCACACTTTTACTCTACTTTAAGGACTGACAATAAGGCCTGTTTCACACATCCGGTGTGCGCCTGACGGCGCCCCCGGCATTTAGCCGCAGCGCCGCATCAGAAAACCTGATGCGCCGCATGCGCCGCATGCGGTTTTTTGCCGGATGGTTTCTGATGCCCGGAGACATCAGGGGAATCCGGCAAAAAAAAAAAAACGTTACATGCTGCGTTTTGTCCGGCCGCCGGAATGTACATTTCCGCCGCATCCGGACAAAATCGCATACGACGCATTGACATGCGGCGCCATCCGGTGCTAATGCAAGTCAATGCAAAAAAAAACCGCAAGCGGCGCATCAGGTTTTCTGATGCGGCGCTGCGGCTAAATGCCGGGGGCGCCGTCAGGCGCACACCGGATGTGTGAAACAGGCCTAAGACATTCAAAATCCACAAGAAATTGTAGTTTACAGGAAAAAAATGTTAAGAAACCTTCTTTCCCGTATAATGACTTGTACATAAGGAAAAATTAAATAAGGATTACAAAAAAAGTATTTAAGTAAACCAAAATTGAAATCTTTATTAAAAAATGTAAAATTTCAGTGTAATTTATGAAGGAAGCAAGAACTGCCAAAAATTTGATGGAAAAGGGACTTAGAGTGGTTGGACAAAATAATGGAATCACCTGGAAACATCAACAAAAGTTAGTTTAATATGGTGTTGGTCCACCTTTTGCGGCGATTACAGCCTCAATTCTCAGAGGTTTGGATTCATACAAGGTGTGAATTGTTTCCAAAGGAATTTTAGCCCATTCTTCAGTTAAAACACCCTCCAGTTCTTTGAGCGACGATGGCGGCGGAAATCGACGTCTAACTTGAATCTCTAAAATCGACCATAAATGCTCAATAATGTTGAGGTCTGGGGATTGTGGGGGCCAGATGAGATGCTCAACTTCATTAGACTGTTCCTCGTGTCATGCTTTAACGATTCTAGCTGTATGAATTGGTGCATTATCATCCTGAAAGATGGCGTTCCCCTCCAGGAACAGTGCTTGAACCATAGGATGCATTTGGTCGCCCAAAATGCCTAAATAATCGCGGCTATTAATTCTTCCATGAAGGGATATCATTGGCCCGGCGGATCTCCATGAAATAGCACCCCAGATCATCACAGAACCTCCACCATGTTTTACGGTTGGGAGAATGCAGTCTGGATGGAATGCTTCTTTCGGCTGTCTCCAAACGTACACGCGGCCGGAGGTCGGAAATAGGGTAAGCGATGATTCATCTGAGAATATCACGTTTCCACTGCTCGAGGGACCAATTCTGGAGGTTTCTTCACCACTCTAAACGCTTGGAAACATTTGTCATTGAGAGCAGCGGATTTCGAATTGCAGCTCTTCCGTGGAATCCAGATTTGTTCAGCTCCCGACGAACAGTTTTCGTGGAAACTGGGTTCTGTAGGTGTTCATTGAGCTCAGCAGTGATTTTCGGAGCCGTGGTCTTGCGATCCTCTCTCACAATTCGCTTTAGAGTCCGACGATCTCTCTCAGTCAACTTCGACTTTCGGCCGGCCCTGTGCTTTGCTGCGGACGTTTTTCCTTCTCTTTCAAACGCAGTCATTACTTTGGAGACAGTACCTCTTCTTGACACGCCAAGCATTCGGGCACTTTCGGTTACACTAGCGCCTGCCATACCAGCACCAACAATTTGGCCTCTTTGAAAATCCGAGAGGTCTGCCATTGGTATCAGGTTCTCTTCAATGTTCTTACAATTATGCAAAACAAACAGTTAACTTACATACACATATCACATAACACAAATAATCAACTGTAAAACATTACCATATGTCACGGTTTGCATGTTTATAACATGTTCGAAGATTATGATGCCAAAACGTTAGGTGTTTCCATTATTTTGTCCAACCCCTGTAAATATTAGACATAAAGAAGGGTCTCATACCCATTTTGTTCAAATTGTTATGTAGTTCTACTTGTGATGACAGCATTTTTTCTTAATTATGCCAGAGGTAAATTCTGTAGGCCCAGAATCATAGACTGTTGTCTGAAGTATTGACACTTCTTGTAGGTTGAATTGATATTTGTAAAAGGATGAATAGTTGTTATTTACCTCTTAAATCAGCTCCTACATTTTATTACACTGTTATCTTTGCAAAACAGGGATGCAGGGCCACTGAACAATGATGTTTGATTACATATTGTACTAGGCCATGCAGTTTGTGGACTTGCAAAAATTGAAGGATAAACTATAAACAATGCGAGTTAACCTCATCACAGCTGCCCCTTGGCCTGTGAATGATAGCTTGAAGTACAATTGTGACAATTGTCAACTATATAAGGAAACTTTGCCTCTGTTCCAAGAGAGTCTACAGGATGTCAGCTTAGGAGACCATGGCCTCAGCTGGAAAAACACAGATCTGCTTCATTAACCATCACTGAACCCTCAGAGACATCTTAGAGAATCCAGGTTGGGACAATCGGGTCACCTGGCCACATACATCACTGCTCTTGGCTAGCTTCCTAACCTTGTCGTTACCTCCTATTTGTGGCAGCTTGCCAAAAGTGAGATTCCACTGGTGAGGGTAGTTGGCCCTGGAAACAACTCTAATCCCAGCAAGTCAGCGGAAAGGTGAGACTCTGTAATTTGGACCATCTTGGGTGTTTTGCTGGGACTGTTCAATACGCTATTGTTTGTTGGTGGTTCAATAAATTATTCTCATACAGTTTTACCCTCACCCTGTGTTGTTTGAGTAGTGCTCTGCCCACGGGAAAAGAGAGTGAGCGTTCAGTGGTATGAGCCCTGGTCCTTTCTAAAGACAGCTAAGCCAGTGGACGAGAGCACCCACTGACCCTGTGTCTCCACAGTACTCCTAGACTCATAAAGGCTATGCACTAAGTGGAAAGCCGGCCAAAAATTTCAAGAAGGGTTATTGTGGCACCCCTGAGGATCCAGTCGCTACAGAGGTACTGCATCTCAGCCAGAGATGTGGTATCCCACCTTTCAGGTAAGATGGAGACATCCAGCCTGGCTCTGACACAACACTGCATCCATTACACACACTAGCAGCAGTTCCTCTCGCATGTCTGCTGGCTAGGAAAGGGTGTGAGATGGTGGGTGGAGCTTGAGGGTTAGAGCAGGAGAACAGAGGGAAGAAAGAGTGAGTCATCCCATAGGAAAAGAAGGGGAAAGATATGCATAGGCAACCTTCCCATAGGGGAAGGCGGGAAGAGATAGAACCGTGCAGCAGGCTCCTAATCTGGAGGAGCTGCTGGCAGACAGAAAGACAGCAAGGTGCTCCCTCGAGGGGAAAGAGATTTCTCAGAGGCATGGCTGAGAAGAGGCTACACGTGGGGCTGATTCCAGGCTGACAGACGTCAGCTGGGAGAATCCAAGTCGCAGAAGGGTCTCGGCCCCTAGCCTAGTGGAGTGTACAACAGGACTCGGCTAGCAAGCCGACAGCTGTGGCAACTTTAGGGGTCACAGCCAACAACCACAATTATCTTCTCGGGGAAGATATATATAATATATAGAAACTGCATCTGACTGTGTCCTCTCAAGTTCTTCTTGCGGCACTCACTCAGCACTACTACATCTACCGACACCATTATCCTCTACATCATACCTCTGCCCTGGGACAACAAGCTCTGCCTGTGGAGAGCTATTCCAACTCTGCTGCATCACACCACCAGTCCCAGAGGTTCTGCACTGTTGCGCTGGTCACTCATGACCAGAAACCACAGGTGGCGTCACGAACACTTCAATACAAACTCTTTATCATCCCCTGTAAATTTTCCCCTTTTATTGGACGCCCAGGGCCATGGACCGGGTCACCGCTGCCGTGACACATCCCTTTAAGACACCGGCCCAGTACCGAGTACCCCACTGCCCTGGCGGGCGATCCATTATCCATACACTCTTCAAGGCACCAACTATTGAATCTCATTCAAATATTGTTAATAAGGTGAAGTTGTGGTACTTACACACTCATAAAAGCTATGCACTAAGTGCAAAGCCTGCCATAAATTACAAACAGGGCCATCCATACACATTTCAAGGCACCAACTGTAGTATCTCATTCAAATATTGTGAACAAAGTGTAGTCGTGTTACTCCCACATTCATAAAGGCTCTGTACACAGCACAAAGCCAGAAAAGAATTATAAAGAGGGTCATCCATATACCCTTGAAGGCAACAACTGGCAGGCTTATTAAATTATTTTGAAAGTGTAGCTGATGTACTTCTACACTCTTAAAACCAAGAAAAAAATATAAGGAGGTTGTAACACCAGTGTGCTTGTACCTTGTTTCCCCAGTGTTACTCTGCATGTCTGTGCTCTTACCCTTTGCTCCTTTCCCCTAACCAGCTGGGATACTGTTGATTGTTACCTGTATGGATTCTGCTCAGTTCGCTGCTCTGCTGCATAGCCTTACATGTGTTGTAGAGTCTTTGCTGCCACTGTGGAATCTATCCACGGGTTGCGAGGTCCTCTGCAGCTGGTGCATGACTTTCCACGTGTGTTCAGGCTTGCGGCAGTTGCCAAGTGCCTTAGGTCTCAGTTCCACGTGTGTGGTCCCTGGCTGCTGCTGTGGAAGCTATTCACGGGTTGCGAGGTCCTCTGCAGCTGGTGCATGACTTTCCACTTGTGTCCAGGCTTGCAGCTGATGCCAGGTGCCTTAGGCCTCAGTTCCTGTGCTGACTATGCTGTACTGGTTTCTGTCTGTGCTTAGGGTGCGCTCGGCCACACCTTCCTTTTATTAGGGGCAGTGTGTGCACTTGAATTGCTTTCCCCGGCCTATTGCTGAGGGGAACTGAGGGGAAGCTCCTATTTAAAGTTCCTTTTCCCTGTTTGGCATTGCCAGAGCTTCTCATTAGGTTGCAGAACCTAGCCATGTGTGTGGTCCAGCTTGCTGCTACTGGTCTGCCTGGTCTTCAGCTCCTGTTCTGCCTGCTATCAGTTTTAGGAAAGCTGATGTCTTTGTCCCTGGACTCTTCTTGTCTATATGTGGGTGCCAAAGTCCATGCCCTTGAATGTGGATTCCTGCTGTGTGATATTCTTGAAGCCCTTCTGTGTCTTGTACCATTCCCAATGAACCCATTCCAATTGACTGAAAGAACAGGCAGAGATCCTGTCTCTCTAGAAATTGTACCCAGGTGTTGGAGCATGTACCATAAAGGTGAACTATGTAGCTGTTATGGAGTCAGTCTCACTGTGACTGTCTAGCAGTCCTGGATTAGAAAAATATGGCTCCTTTCTTCCAAAAAACAACTTCACGCATATCAACAGGTTGTGGTATGTAGTATTTCATTCCAGCCTTATTCAATTCAATGAAGGTGAGCTGCATTGCCAGACGCAGCCCAAGAGCAAACTTGTTGATATTCTCGGATTAGAACTCTCATGTTTTTTCTAATCCTGAACTACCCCTTTAAGTCTTAGCAGATCATGCCAGATATTATATACACTGGACCTAGTGATGCAAATTCTTCCTCTTTGATTTTCCATCTATTTTAAACATTACATGCAAGGACAATACCTTTCTAAATATAAGATAAACAACTTAAAAAAAAATCCACTGACCCCTCGGGGGTGGAGATAAAAGACAAATTGTTATAGAAGCTACTGCCCCGTTACAAGAAACTTTACCATTACCTAAAATAGGTGGACTTGTGTAAGTGAAAGCAGCATATCTCGTGAACTCTGCTTACCAGAGAACAGTCTATGGGAAGCACAAGCTGCGGCGCATCGTCTGAGGTCATTAACATGCTGATTGTTTAATTGCATCCTTGCTCAGGCTTTTTATCTCATTATGCTCTTTTGTATCCCTGACTTGGATGTTACATGCTTATTTAATTTGTTTATCGGAACAGATGAGAGCACCAGACACAGACGCAGCAAGCAGGACACGTTATCCACGCCCGACGAGGACAGCGGCCACCACTCATGAGGAGGTGTAGGGGGTGTATCGCTCTCAAGATGCCCCTATTCCTATATATTTCTCCACTTTCTCTATGCTGTCTCTTTTCTGTTTGCACGTCGGTTATACCTTGTCCTCCATCTAATCTGACCTCTCCTTAATTGAGTCTGTTACCTCATTATTCCTAACAGGACACAGACCTGTGTATGCTGATACCATCACGTAAACCTGCCCTCAAACCATTCTGCAATTTTAGATGAGGCTGTTCCATCGGGGGACCCGGTTTGAAGCTTCTATGCTCCAAGCCAACATTAACATTTGCCATTCACAGTATGTCTACGAGAAGTAGATTTTTTTCCTTCAGGAGACCACCAGCTCTTCTCTGGGAAAGAGGTTCTGAGACAAAACTCTCTGGTGAATTTGAACAAAAAAATATGAATAAAATACAAAAAAAAAGGTTAACCTTTCGCAACTGTTCTGCTAGTCCAATTTAACTAGCGTACACAACAGCATTGTTGGATTTTGAAGCAACTTCCTTTCCATGCGTGTACCTACCTAGGAACATCGTTTTTTAGGGTTAAGGAATAATTGTTTAGGGAGCAGGAGAATTTAGACAAAAAAATATTTTTTGTAAAACTTACATTTCTGCATAACTGGTTTCCTAGTACAATTTAACAAGCGCACGAGTCACAACAATACCTCTGTCTGTTGCCACAAGTATGTGTGTACTAGCCAATAATGTTGTTGTGACTCGTACACTTTTTTGATATTTTCTTCATATTTTTTTAATATATAGGATTTAGCATAAATATTATATATATATATATATAGTGTATATATATTTGTAGTGGTAGACACACTTAAGCAGTGAAGAGGCAGTGACCTACAAAGTTCAAACACAAACTGCTTCACCATTGCAATCCCAGCTACGCCTGTGACCGCAATGCATTCCTATAGCATCAATACGCCTCCATGCGTATCCTGGGGAGAACATACAGCGCCCCCTAGCTGTAACAGGGGTCACTGCCTCACATATATATATAAAAATTGATTTTTCATTTAAAATTATCCCCCACCCTTCGACAGAACATGCAATGTAACCTTAAAATGCTATTATTCCAAATAGATTTTTCTAAATAGATGGACAATAAGATTCATGCACAAAAAGCCACAGCTTCTTCCATGTGCAACTGTTTATAAACACAAGACAGCAGCTATCCCAAAAAAAGGGATAATTTTTGGACCGTTTACATAATTTAAGTAGCCTAAAAATTCCAAGGCTCGTCCTCACAGAGGCCAATACCTTTCCCAACTTCCTGAAGAGATACGAGTCGCCCCCATCTCTTTTAATCATTCACAATGTCTCTTTAGAAAGGTGGCAACTACAGGAAGACACATTTAAGGGATTTTTTTTTTACAAGTAAAAAAAATAATCTTTAAGCAAAGTGATTTACAGAATCTCAATTTATCACATTATCGATCAACTTGTCAGAATGTACATGGACTATTTAAGTTGAGCTTCCAAGGAATGGGAATGTGTGATTATTACCGTACTACTACTACCTACTCAGGACGCCTTTTGGATCTGTACAGCATCTTTACCTTAGAGATGATGGCGGATCGTTGTCTTCGTCTTGTAATAGGCTTTGTTTGGCACTATCTTAGCATTTTCTTTGGCACGTCTAGGCTGTGCATGTTTGGAACATTAATAGACCAGATGTTTCAACCTGGAAGATAAGAGACGGGAAGTTTATGTGTTAGTGTTGGTTTCTGCATTATCGGCAAGAACAAACTGACATGACTTCCCTTGTCATTGCGAGGCACAGCTGCTGTTTGCGCCCAAAAGGGAGAAGGTATTTTGTTTGAATTATTTTTTTTCTCTTGTTGAAAATAATAATGCTAAAAATAATAAAATTATGAACTCAAATAAACAATAATAGTGCTGAAATAACAATAGTAATACAACTGAAATCATACCAATAAAATAAAGTTGATAAAAAATAGCAATAAAACTATTAACTTAAATCTTAAAATAATAATGCTAGTAATAATAATAGTAAGGTGAACATAAATGATAACATAATGATTAAAATAAAACTGTAAATATTAATTATGCTAATAATTGTAATAAATATGCATATCTTTGCTCCAGTGCTGGTCTTCACTGTTGCCAGATCTTTCCTCTCCAATCCTAGGGGTGACAGCTGAAACAGTTGTAAGGTTTTTCATATGGGGAGGTACATCCGTTGCCCAGCAAAATGTGGCGCCCTGAGGCTCCCCAGCTAGTTCCTGAGCAGAGTCCGGCGCCTGGCAATGCTGAGTACCGCCAGTCCAGTCGGGCACCGGAAGACTTGGAGAAGTCAGAGCCCCGCAACCAGCGGTCTGCCAGTCGGGACCTGGAGGTGCTAGCAGAGGAGGACTATGACCGACGCCGGGAGTGGGAGACCCAGCAGCGTCGCCAGGAGCAACGGATGTGGCAGAGGAAAGGTACTGTGCATGAGCTACGGCGGCAGGGGGCTATAAGAGACTTCCGGCTAAGAGGGGTTCCAGGTAGCCCCCGGCGTCACAAAAGCACTGGGAAATGTTCCTCTGAAAAAGAAGTTTTCTCTCCCCCCCCCTTGCTGGATGGCTAGGGTATCCCTCAGCCATGAGTCCTATAGAGTTGCTACGGTCAGTCATTAGGATTTGTACCAGGATCAGTAGAGACCACAAGGATTTGTACGAGCATTAGTACAGACCACAAGTATCTATATTGGGATCAGTAGGGACCACAAGGATCTGTACTGGGATCAGTGGGGACCACAACAATCTATATTAGCATCAGTGGGGACCACAAGGATTTGTGCCAGGAGCAGTGGGGTCCACAAGGATTTTTACTGGAAGCAATGGGGACCACAAAGATCTGTACTTAAGCAATGGTATTCCACAAGGATCTGTACCATGAGCATTGGGGTACCACAATAATCTGTACAAAGAGTAGTGGGTACAACAAAGATTTGTATCATCTGTACTGGGAGCAGTAGGGAACACAATAATCAATATTAGGCCCAATTCTTTTAATCTCTTTATTAATGACAGTGCGTATAGTTTTGAGAGTAAAGTGTCAATCTTTGAAGATGACACAAAATGATGTAGGATAATAATGTAGATAACTGTAGAATAATGTAAGGAGGCCGGAGTAATCTTATTGCTGCATATGTGTAGGGGGTTGGCCCTTGCTAGGCACTGAATGACACTGTGACTTTAAGAGACCATGCTCACCTCTGATATGTGCGCACTTGGACTAGTCCTTTCTCCGTTGCAGTTTGCTGTGTGTTGGTTTTGGACAAGAAGCAGGAAGTGACAAAAGCCTCATGTCTGAGGGAGACTGGCAGGACTGATTTCTGTGTCCTTGAAATGAGAGACTGACAAATTAGCTAATGGCTTCAATTGCCCAGCTACTGCAGGATTTAACACCAGGACCTTGTCCAAAAAGGAAAGAGTTGCATTGAACAGCCAGAGTAGCTCTCCTGGACACCTTTAACCTGAGAGAGAAAATAACACTGTGGTACCAGTCATCTCTAAACATTGACAGCGGGAACAAGACTTGCCTGGGCCTTGATGAAGAGAGAACAATTAACCTGAAGGAATAGCTCAAAAGAGTGAACTCGGCTCAGCTACAACAGGACCAAGCAACAACTACCAGACTTTCTTTTAAATCTGCAGAACTGTGAGTGAGGCACTGGTATTTAACTAAGTTAGTGTGTAGAGCAGGGTTTTTTAGCTAGGGCGCTGTAACAGCGTGGCCCAATTATTGGAAGCCAGGTAGTAAGTTAGAATAGAGTCTAACCCGGCTACCTTCCTGTAGTCCGTTTCAAAAATAAAAGCCCATGGCAGGTTTTCCTAAATCTGCCCTGGACAAATAGTTTGTTCAAGGCTACACTTACTTTTATTCTGCATTGCAATCACAGCTACACCTTTGACTGCAATGCACTCCTGCGGCCTCAATATGCTTCTGAGCGCATCCTGTGGGACACATAGTGACCTTCGCAAATAACACCGGTCGCTGCCTCACATACCCCCCATCTGTTCAAACTTGTGGGGTTGAGCATTTGTCACCATACAGGGGGCCTGTGACAGGGCATCCGCATTTCCCTGTGAGTTTCCCACCCAATGTTCCACCGTAAAATTTAAATTTTGCAAAGACAGGAACCATCGGGTGACCCGCGCATTTCTCTCCTTGGCATTCCTCATCCAGACGAAGGGTGAATGATATGTCACCAAGCAAAACAGTTGACCGAGCAAATAATGGCGTAGGGACTCCAAGGCCCACTTAATGGCGAGGCACTCCTTCTCCACTATGCTATAATTTTTCTCGGCCGGGGTGAGTTTCCTACTTAGGTAGGTGACTGGATGATCCTCTCTGTCCACCTCCTGCGACAGGACCGCTCCTAGACCCACGTTAGAGGCATCTGTCTGCACAATGAAGCGTTTCTGAAAGTTGGGGCTAATGAGGACGGTCTGTCTGCACAGTGCCAGCTTCATGGATTGGTACGCTTCCTCCGCCTGGGGTTCCACCGAACCATGACCGACTTCTTTCTCTTGAGATCAGTAAGGGGTGTTGTTCTCCCTGAAAAATTAGGTAAATTAGATAAACTGGGTAATACCCAATAATTCCGAGAAATGCTCTCACCTGTTTGGTTGTAACAGGTTGGGCCAGTTCTCAATGGCCGCGGTTTTATTTATTTGTGGTTTGATAACCCCACGTCCAATCACGTAACCCAAGTACCGGGCTTCCTCAAGCCCTATCGCACATTTCTTGGGATTCGCCATCAAGCCCGTGGCTCTGATCAAATCTACTACTGCTTGTACATGACACAAGTGTGTATGCCATTCAGTACTAAACATGATGATGCCATCTAAGTACGCTGATGCGTATTTCCGATGGGGCTCCAGCACTTTTTTCATCAACCTCTGGAATGTGGCACGGGCCCAATGTAGTCCAAAGGGCAAGACTACATAATGGTGAAGACCCTCCGGTGTTATGAAGGCGGTCTTTTCCTTTGCCGACTCTGTAAGAGGCACCTGTCAATAACCTTTGGTCAGATCGAGCGTGGTGAAGTACTGGGCCTGACCCAGGGCTCGTACACCCTGGGTTTTGTGTAAAGGTCGAACTTTGACACCTCATTTAACTTACGGAAATCATTACAGGACCGTATTGACCCATCCAGCTTCGGGATTAGCACAATCTGGCCAACCCAGTCACTCCGGGATTCCTCAATTACTCCCAGCTGAAGCATTTGTTTCACCTCGTGATGGCTTGTCTCCGGGCCTCGGCACACTATACAGTTTCATTCAAACCCTTACATGAGGCTCGGTGACAATATCATGCTGGATGACAGAGGTACGTCCGGGTAAACCAGAGAATGCATCAGTATTCCCTTGTTCCAATTTCCGCACCTTTCGCCGCTGCTGTTTCGAGAGGGTGTCTCCTATCTTTACCTCTCCCTCAGCCTCCTTCCGGGTCAATATTGGAAGGTCCCCAGATGATAAGTTGGGAGCGTACATTCCCGGTTCTTTCACGCATTCAACAGATTAACGTGATACAACTATTTGGGTTTTCTTTTCCCAGGCTGGTAAACTCGGTAAATCAGCAAACAGTAACACCACTAGGTCCCAAACACATATAATAAATCTATTTGAGAAGATAAATATATATGTATATAGTGAATAGCCTTGGTGCTCTAAATGGAGAATTGAAACAATGGAAACGTGTTTATATACCGTACTACTGTTTGCCACTATTATTAAATAAAGGTATTTTATTTTTCAACTGAATATTCCTTGTCTGGGCTTTTCATTGGCTATCCATTGCTTTGGGTTTGTTAATTGGTAATTTCCCTCAGGATCAATAAAGTGTATCGTATCGTAAACTGGGTAGTTTAGTTCGCCCACTTTTTCACGAACTTCATACGGCCCTTGCCACTTGGCCATAAGCTTACTTTTGGTGGTGGGCACCAAAACCAACACCCGATCTCCCACGTTAAAGGAAAGGACCGTGGCCTTTTTGTTATATACGCGGCTCTGCGCTGCCTGAGCATCCACCAAATGTTCCTTTACTATAGGCATGACTGCTGCAATTCGGTCCTGCATGTTGGCCACTTGCTCAATGACACTCTTATGGGGTGTAGGTTCCTGCTCTCACTTCTCTCTGGCTACGTCTAGCAGACCCCTCGGATGCCTGCCATACAGTAGCTCAAAGAGTAAAAATCCCGTGGAAGCCTGCAGTACCTCCCGAATGGCAACCATCATGTAGGGCAACAACATGTCCCAAACCCTTCCATCCTTGGAGACCACTTTCTTCATTTCTTCAACATGGATTTGAGGGTTTTGTTGACGCGCGTGACTAACCCATCAGTCGGGGTGATACACCGACGTGCGCAACTGTTTTAATTTTAGAAGCTTGCACAGTTTGTCACCTTGGACATAAAAGGAGTCCCCTGATCAGTGAGGATCTCCTTCGGTAGCCTAAGGCAACAGAACATGCGAAAAACAACTCCCGGGTTGATAAATTTAGATGAGGTGTGCTGAAGCGGAATGGCCTCCAGTTACCGGTGGCGTAATCTACAACCACCAATAGGTGTTGGTGGCCCCGAACAGATTTTACTATCAGCCCCACTAGATCCATTGCAATCCGCTCAAAAGGTAACTATGATGGGCAGAGGTACCAATGGACTCCTGTAGATTGCAGTGGGTGAGGTCAGTTGGCACTCTGGACACGTGTCACAGTACCTCTGGACCTGCGTGTAGACCCCAGTATGTGTTCCAGCGTCTTTTTGGCCCCTAAGTGCCCTCCCAGCATGTGGGTGTGAGCCATTTCGAGCACTGCGCGACGGTAAGATTGAAGCACTATCAATTGTTCTACCACCTCATCCCTGATTTTGTCAACCCTATACAATAGTTCTTGGTTGACAGCCATGCCGGGAAAAACCGTTTCTGCACCCGGTTGCTGGTGTCACGGGTGTTGTGAATGGGTTTGAGATGAGTTCTGAGCAGAGGCTCCCTCTGGTGGTTACAAGCGGTGCTAGTGAGGATTGTGAGGACTGGGAATCAGGTGTTACTGACTGGTCTTATATAAGGGAGTCATTTTCCCATCAGGGTTGCCGGTGATCAATTGTTCTGGTCTGAATCCTTCATTCCAGTTTCCCTTGTAGCCTGCTGTGTCGTGTCTGCATCTCCTGCTTACAGATAAGACTTTTGCTTCTTTTGTGTTTTTGCTGTGTTTTTGCATTTTGTCCTGCACTTCTTTGGGGGCCTTCAGGGTCCCCTCCGGGGGCTTCTGCCCTCTCAGTTTAGTTCAGCCACTGAGTTTTGTTCTTTTGCTTTTTCCAGTTTTTTCAGTGGCTGCTTTTTTGATTTTGTTACACCAGAGAACTAATTTAGGTGGTAGAGGTCGTGTGATCTCAGGTTATTTTGAAATTAGTAGAGTTGGTGCTTTTCGGGGTTTTCTGGGATTGCAGTAAGTACCCTTCCTATCCTTTTCTATTTAGATAGTTTGGGCCCCAGCGTTTGCTCATACTATTTTCTTTCTGTGTCAGTATTTCCTCTTGTCTAACCGCCATTACATGTTTGGGGGCTTTCTGTTATCTTTGGGGTTCTGCTCCGGGGCAGATAGCTTTCCTATTTCTATCTTTAGGTGTAGTTAGTTTCTCTGGCTGTGACGAGGCGTCTAGGACCAACGTAGGAACGCTCCACGGCTGCCTCTAGTTGTGGTGGTTAGTCAGGGTACTGCAATCTCATAGATTCCAACTGCTCTGGTGTATTGCCTTTTTTACCTGCACTCCTCAGCTACCGAAACATAACAGTATCACCGGCCAAAAAATTGAAAATTGTATGGTACTCACAGAAGGGAAAAAAAATATTGTGAAAGAAAAAAGGTTGTCAGAGTTGTCAGAGATATTTTTCTGTTTGTTGCATTTTTCTTTTCTCCCTCTGTATCTCTGGGTGCTGGGGAGGATCTTTTCTCCCAAAGGAGTTTGCACAGTTGTCTGGCCGTGTGGATCAGCTTGCCACTGAGGTTCAGAGTATTGCTGCATATCTTGCTAGGTTGCCTGTTGTGGAACCTAGGATCCCCATGCCAGATTTGTTTTTAGGGGATCGAGCTAAGTTTCAGAATTTCAAAAATAATTGTAAATTGTTTTTTGCCTTAAAATCTAAGTCCTCAGGAAACGCAGCGCAGCAGGTTCAAATTATCATCTCTCTCCTGCGCGGCGATCCTCAGGATTGGGCTTTTTCCCTGATACCTGGGGATCCTGTTTTGAGTGATGTTGATGCGTTTTTTCAGGCTTTGGGGTTATTGTACGATGAGCCTAATGTCACTGATCAAGCTGAAAAAACCTTGTTGGCATTAAATCAGGGGCTTGATGACGCTGAGTTATACTGTCAGAGATTCCGTAGGTGGGCAGTCCTGACCAAATGGAATGATGACGCTTTGGCGGCCCTTTTCCGGAAGGGTCTGTCAGATAATGTAAAGGATGTTATGGTGGGATTCCCTGTCCCCTCTGGTCTCAATGATTCTATGTCATTAGCGATTCAAATTGACAGACGTTTGCGTGAGCGGAGAAGTATGCGTGGAATGGTGTTGCCTTGTGAACCAGCTTCTGAACCCATGCAGTGTGATAGAGTGGTGTCTGGGGCACAGCGTCATGAGTTTCGAAAGCGCAATGGGTTATGTTTCTACTGTGGTGATGCCTCTCATGCTTTTTCAGTCTGCCCTAAGCGGGGAAGACGTTTTGCACGCTCAGTTGTCTTGGGTAGTGTTCAGACTAAGTTTTTATTAACTGTCACTCTGATATGCTCTCTGTCCTCATTTTCTGCTCAGGCTTTCGTTGATTCTGGAGCAGCTATTAACCTGATGGATTATGATTTTGCTAAACGTTGTGGGTTTCCCTTGATACCCCTACAGAAGTCTATTCCCCTACTGGGGATCGATTCTACCCCTTTGGCTGAGAATAAACCCCAGTTTTCTACTCAGGTGATAATGAGGGTTGAACCTGATCACCAGGAGTGCTGCAAATTTTTGGTTCTGTATAATCTGCATGACATTATCGTGCTGGGTTTCCCTTGGTTACAGTCTCATAATCCTGTTTTGGATTGGAAATCTGTGTCTGTAACCAGTTGGGGCTGCCAATGTGTTAATACCAACACTCCTGTTTTTTCTGCCTCCCCCCAGGCTCAGGATGTTCCTGACTTTTTGTTTGATTTTTCTGATGTGTTTAGCGAAAGTAAATCTGCATCCTTGCCTCCCCATAGGAGCTATGACTGCGCTATTGAATTAGTGCCGGGTAGTAAATTCCCTAAAGGTCGCCTTTTTAACTTGTCTGTACCTGAACATGACGCTATGCGGTCTTATATCAAGGAATCATTGGAGAAGGGTCATATCAGACCATCCTCTTCACCCTTAGGTGCCGGTTTTTTCTTTGTGGCCAAAAAAGATGGTTCATTAAGGCCGTGTATTGATTATCGTCTCTTGAACAATATTACTGTGAAATATCAATACCCGTTACCCTTGATTTCTGACCTGTTTTCCAGGGTGAAAAACGCTACTTGGTTTACCAAGCTTGACCTCAGGGGGGCGTATAACCTTATTCGCATTAAGCACGGGGATGAATGGAAGACGGCATTCAATACCCCTGAAGGGCATTTTGAGTACCTAGTGATGCCCTTTGGGCTCACTAATGCTCCTTCCGTCTTCCAGTCCTTCATGAATGACATTTTCAGGGATTTTGTGGATAAATTTCTGATTGTTTATTTGGATGATATCTTGATTTTTTCTAATGACTGGGACTCTCATGTGAAACATGTTCGAACTGTATTCCAGATTTTTAGAGAGAATGCTCTGTATGTGAAGGGATCAAAGTGTCTTTTTGGCGTACAGAGGATCTCATTTCTGGGATTCATTTTGTCCCCATCTGTTATTGAAATGGACCCGGTCAAGGTTCAGGCCATCTGTGATTGGGTCCAACCTACTTCATTAAAGGCTCTTCAGAGATTTTTGGGTTTTGCCAATTTTTATCGTAAATTTATTGGTAATTTCTCGGTTATTGTTAAACCATTAACTGATTTGACCAGAAAGGGTTCTGATGTGGTGAATTGGCCTCCTGAGGCAGTCTCTGCATTTCAGGAACTTAAGCAGAGATTCACTTCTGCTCCTGTTCTACGGCAGCCTGATGTTTCTCTGCCATTTCAGGTGGAGGTTGATGCCTCTGAAATTGGGGCAGGTGCCGTTTTGTCCCAAAAAGATCCAGAGACCTCTAAAAGTAACCCTTGTGCCTTTTTCTCTCGAAAATTTTCTCCTACTGAACGTAATTATGACGTAGGTAATCGGGAGTTATTGGCCATGAAGTGGGCTTTTGAAGAGTGGAGACATTGGCTGGAGGGAGCCAAACATCAGGTGGTGGTCCTTACGGACCATAAGAATCTGGTCTATCTGGAATCTGCCAAGCGACTCAATCCTAGACAGGCCAGGTGGGCCTTGTTTTTCACACGTTTTAATTTTGTGGTTTCCTTTCTTCCTGGCACTAAGAATGTTAAGGCGGATGCCCTCTCGAGGAGTTTCCTTGCGGACTCTCCTGAGTTATCTGATCCTTCTGTATATTTGAAAGAGGGTGTAGTTCTTTCCGCCATCTCGCCCAATTTGAGACTTGCTCTGGAGGGGTGTCAGGAGGATAGGCCCGAGCGCTGCCCTGTTGGAAAATTGTTTGTCCCGGACCAATGGAAAAAGAGTGTGATGTCTGAGATTCATTGTTCCGCATTGGCTGGGCATCCCGGAATTTTTGGTACCAGAGACTTGGTTAGCCGGTCCTTTTGGTGGCCTACCTTGTCTCGTGATGTCAGGGAATTTGTGCAGTCCTGCGGGACTTGCTCTCGCTCCAAGCCTTGCTCTCGCTCTAGTGGTTTGTTGATGCCATTGCCTGTGCCCAAGAGACCATGGACCCATATCTCTATGGATTTCATTTCCGATCTTCCTGTTTCTCAGAGAATGACCACCATCTGGGTAATTTGTGATAGGTTTTCCAAAATGATACATCTTGTGCCATTACCTAAGTTGCCTTCCTCCTCTGAATTGGTGCCGTTGTTCCTTCAGCACGTGGTTCGTTTACACGGCATTCCTGAGAACATTGTGTCTGACAGAGGAGTCCAGTTTGTTTCCAGATTTTGGAGGACTTTTTGTTCTAAACTGGGTGTTCAATTGTCTTTCTCCTCGGCATTTCATCCTCAGACCAATGGTCAAACTGAGAGAACAAACCAGACATTGGAGACTTATCTAAGATGCTTTGTGTCTGCTGATCAGGATGACTGGATCTCTTTTTTGCCTTTGGCTGAGTTTGCTCTTAATAATAGGGCTAGCTCTGCCACTTTGATGTCTCCGTTTTTCTGTAATTCTGGGTTTCACCCTCGATTTTCTTCAGGACAGACGGAGGCTTCTGTCTGTCCAGGTGTTGACTCTGTTGTGGAGCGTATGCAACAGATTTGGGACCAGGTAGTGGAGAGGTTGTCCCTCTCTCAGGAGAAGGCCCAGCGGTTTGCTAATCGGCATAGGACTGATGGTCCTCGGTTTAAAGTGGGGGACTTGGTCTGGTTGTCCTCAAAGAATATTCCTATGAGAGTAGCATCTCCTAAATTTAAGCCTAGGTTCATTGGACCTTATAAGATCATGGAGATTATTAATCCTGTTTCTTTTCGTTTGCTTCTTCCAGGGACATTTAAGATCCATAACGTGTTCCACAAGTCCTTGTTGAAGAGGTTTGTTGAGCCAGTGGTTCCTGCTGCTGTGCCTCCTGACCCTGTTTTGGTTGAGGGCAATCTGGAGTATGTGGTTGAGAAAATATTGGATTCTCGTTTTTCTAGACGGAAACTCCAGTATTTGGTTAAATGGAGAGGTTATGGTCAGGAAGACAATTCTTGGGTGTTTGCTTTGGACATCCATGCTAGGAGACTTATCCGTGCGTATCATAGAACTCATCCTGACCGACCTGGTTGCTCAAATGAGGGTTCGGTGACCCCTCCTCAAGGGGGGGTACTGTTGTGAATGGGTTTGAGATGAGTTCTGAGCAGAGGCTCCCTCTGGTGGTTACAAGCGGTGCTAGTGAGGATTGTGAGGACTGGGAATCAGGTGTTACTGACTGGTCTTATATAAGGGAGTCATTTTCCCATCAGGGTTGCCTGTGATCAATTGTTCTGGTCTGAATCCTTCATTCCAGTTTCCCTTGTAGCCTGCTGTGTCGTGTCTGCATCTCCTGCTTACAGATAAGACTTTTGCTTCTTTTGTGTTTTTGCTGTGTTTTTGCATTTTGTCCTGCACTTCTTTGGGGGCCTTCAGGGTCCCCTCCGGGGGCTTCTGCCCTCTCAGTTTAGTTCAGCCACTGAGTTTTGTTCTTTTGCTTTTTCCAGTTTTTTCAGTGGCTGCTTTTTTGATTTTGTTACACCAGAGAACTAATTTAGGTGGTAGAGGTCGTGTGATCTCAGGTTATTTTGAAATTAGTAGAGTTGGTGCTTTTCAGGGTTTTCTGGGATTGCAGTAAGTACCCTTCCTATCCTTTTCTATTTAGATAGTTTGGGCCCCAGCGTTTGCTCATACTATTTTCTTTCTGTGTCAGTATTTCCTCTTGTCTAACCGCCATTACATGTTTGGGGGCTTTCTGTTATCTTTGGGGTTCTGCTCCGGGGCAGATAGCTTTCCTATTTCTATCTTTAGGTGTAGTTAGTTTCTCTGGCTGTGACGAGGCGTCTAGGACCAACGTAGGAACGCTCCACGGCTGCCTCTAGTGTGGTGGTTTAGTCAGGGTACTGCAATCTCATAGATTCCAACTGCTCTGGTGTATTGCCTTTTTTACCTGCACTCCTCAGCTACCGAAACATAACACACGGGTGTGTCGCTGCGAAGATCGTCGCGATTGCACACCCTGACTTCTCACAGCTGAGTTTCTGGTGCTGGGTGTTTTTCGGCAGAGAGGGAGTTAATTCTCCCTCTCTCTGTGCTGGACAAGACCAGCCTCGCTCAGCTGCAATTAATGTTGTTGTAATTGGATTCCTTCAAATACCTGCCTGTCTGCTAGGGAAGTGTCGGTGAAAGCATTCATGCAGACCAGCAGAGCGGATCGTTTTGAGAAGTCTAAAGCTAAGAGTACCTGTTGTGGTTTTCTCCTCTCCTCGCTTTATTATTTATCTCCTTACCCGTTGGTGTTCCCTCTGTAGTGGTAGTTTTGTATGCAAGGTGGTCTTTTATTTTACCCCTTGTACTGTCTCGTTCGTCTTATACTGTGTGTGAAGGCAGTTACCTTCCTGTTCCCTGTGGTGGTAATCAGGGTCCTTCTCAGGACTAGATTACAGTGGTTAGGGATTCACAGGAGATAGGGTTACGCTGGCGGCCTGGACCTCTGTACCATCAACAGTACCTCCAGGTAGAGGGATTAGTCAGGACCCCAGCTTAGGGTCAGCAGAGACCCCGGTCCTCCTGTATACAGAGACAGCGTGACAGCTGGTCCACTTCATTAACCTCTATCACCCTTTTTCGTGCCCGTGCAAGGGTGCGATCCTGGAGCTGAGCAGTCCCGAACTTGCCAGGGGACACTTCCACCTTGGGGATCGGTGGGGTCTCCTCAACCTCTCCTGCCAATACCTCTAAGGGAAACCTATCGGGGTTACATTCTTTTCCTATGTTGGTGACCCCTAACGCAAGTATCCCTGACTCGGGATTTTCGGGTTCCGCTTCCAGGAAAATAATTTACCTTGGGAGGGCTAACCCTGGTCCTCCACAGATAGCAGAACAGGGGTAAGTCTCTTCCCAATATAGTCCCATATGGAAGAGTCTTTACCACTCCCACCACATGTCTTATCTCTCCACACGGGGTGGAAAACGTAACCTCCGCGGCCGGGTACTCTTGGAGCTTCCCATGTATGCATACCACCCCCACCTTCCATCCATTGGAGCTGTCCCCAGCAACAAGGGACTCATGTACCAGAGTCACTAAGCTACCCAAGTCTAAGAGAGCGTCCGTCTGGTACCCGTTAACGAGTACCTTGCACAGTTGGGGTTCGGTACCAGCAGTGCCTGTAGTGGTTGTGCAGACTGGCTGGGCACACCTAGACACACGGTGAGTATACTTGCAGTCCATAGGTTCAGCAGCCAGGGGGCAGTTGACAGCCACATGTCCAGGGGCCTGGCACCGCCAACACTTGATAGCTGCGGCGCGACTGGACTTTGGGGCTGACTTAGGGGACACGGGTCTGCTGTCGGTTTCCCTTCAGGATACCCCCTCAGTACGGGCTCGGTCCTGATTGGCCCCAGTAGAGGGTCGTGAACTTTTCCCAGGCTCCTGTGTTGGTGAGGCCCGACGTGACAGCCATAATGGAGCTTTGTCCCATATAAAGTCCTGAGTGGCCGTGTACCGCTCGATCAGTCCCACCACCTGGTCCAGAGTGCCCGTGTCCCCTTGCCGCACCCAATGCTGTATGACTGCTGGTAGAGCCCTCACCAGCCGGTCGACCACCACCCTCTCCACCATCTGGGCCGGAGTCAAAGGTTGGAGCCACCTTTTCACAAGCTGCAGCAAGTCATAAACCTGAGACCGGGCAGGCTGGGCTTCCAAAAAATCCATGAAAACACCCGTTGGCCTCGCACGTAGGTATTAACCTCCATTCAGGCAAAGATCTCACCTTTTAGCTTGGTGTAGTCCTGGGCATCCTCCCGACTGAGGTCAAAGTAGGCCTTTAGTGCATCACCCCTCAGGAACGGAGCCACCACTTTGGCCCACTGGGACGTTAACAGGTTCTCCTGCTCTGCCATGTGCTCATAGATGGTGAGGAAAGCTTCCACGTCATCTTCCGAACTCAGTTTCCTCAAAGTCGAGCAGACCTTGTCTCGGGCCCCACGATGTTCCGGGTCGTGCTGGAGGTGCCTCATACAGGGCTGCAATTTGCTGCATCAATAGGTTATTGGTCTGTTGCTGTTGTTGCTGCGTGAGGACCAACTGCCTCAGGATTTCCTCCATTTTGTGCACAGACCTGGGTTGCAGTGTGGCAGGCCTAATGACAGACATGCAGCTGGCATTGAGGTATGCCTTAAGTCACGCTACCCGCATTCTCCACCAACTGTAGTGCAGCGGGGGACACATAGCGACCCTCGCAAATAACACCGGTCCCTGCCTCACAATATACATATACGCTAAATGGGAGTATTTTCAGGACTACAGAACATTAGAAGGACTTAGATATTTTGGGTACAAGTAAGCTGAGCAGCAGTACTCAATGTCAAGCAGCAGCTGGCAAAGCAAACAAGAACTTTGGGTCTATAAAAAACAGAGATAAAACCCTGTGATCCCAATGTATGATTATTACCCCTCTATAAATCACTTGTAAGGCCACATCTTGAATATGGGATCCAAATGAAAAGGATATTCACTACTCAGAGTTGGTTTAAATGCAACTAGATTATTACAAGGGATGGAATGACTCTCCTATGATGAGAGATTGGAAAAGATGGCTCGTTTACCTCAGAGGAGATCTCATTTATATGTATCAATACAAAGGACTGGCGCATGACATGTTCCTTCCAGAGGAGCAGGAGATATTGATTACATGTGAAGGAAACGTGATTTCAGCAGCTAACTAGGAAAGGGTTCTCTACACTTAGAGCTTTCAGACTGTGGAATGCCTCACTAATAGTATTAAAAGTTGTAGAAAATATCCTCCCTATATATAACTGATCAAGAAAGGTTCAATTTAATGGTCCAGTGTCTTTTCTTTTCAATTTTTGGAACTATTTGATTATATATAATAACAACGTCAAAATACAAACACTGCCTAATTAATGCTACCATACAGAGTGTAAATAATACTGCAATGCTGTCCTAGTGATGCATAGTCAATACACAACATTGACCAAATAAACAAGACCTAAATAATATCAGAATTGCTCTATGATGGGTAGAAGAAGCAAGCCACGAAGTTTAGGGTTAGGCAAGGGGCATTCTTCTTCGTAGGGGACAGTATTTTAAAGGCTATAATGGGGATGAAGAGAACCCCAGAGCATTTTCTCCCTTTGTCCACGCCATAATCCCTGTGCTTACCACTCTCATTAGGACAGGTGGACTTTTAATGTTGGTGATTTTAGATTTGCCCATTAATAAGATTGGTAACAATAGTTTTACTTTGTACCTTGTGTTGGTCGCACATCATCACAATCTCAATAACCTCAGTTTTTGTTTCAGACGAGGGCGGTATGTGGTGGTACGAAAAGCATAAAAAGTGTCACGGCCCCAATCTCAGCACAGTCAGGAGCCCGCAGATAATTCTGCCAATGTCAGCTGAGAAGGGATTTCAAAGCCCTGAAAAAAACAAGCTGTTTTCTTCTTTTAAGTAATAACCAATTATCCACGTTCAGCCAGAAAATGTCAGAAACGTGAGGAATTCATAATCTGTGTGGGAAAGAAAGAAAAGAAAGCCAAAATGTGTTCATGAATAAGGATAAGCATAAACAGGTGACAACTACCCCCCGAAGAGCACACAATGGTGGAAATTTTCAAGTACCCAACTACTTCAGGATTATTAATTACATTCTTATGTATAGAGGCAGTATTATAGTAGTTATATTCTTGTACATAGGAGCAGTATTATAGTAGTTATATTCTTGTACATAGGAGCAGTATTATAGTAGTTATATTCTTGTACATAGGAGGCAGTATTATAGTAGTTATATTCTTGTACATAGGAGCAGTATTATAGTAGTTATATACTTGTACATAGGGGCAGTATTATAGTAGTTATATTCTTGTACATAGGAGCAGTATTATAGTAGTTATATTCTTGTACATAGGGGCAGTATTATAGTAGTTATATTCTTGTACATAGGAGCAGTATTATAGTAGTTATATTCTTGTACATAGGAGGCAGTATTATAGTAGTTATATTCTTGTACATAGGAGCAGTATTATAGTAGTTATATACTTGTACATAGGGGCAGTATTATAGTAGTTATATACTTGTACATAGGGGTAGTATTATAGTAGTTATATTCTTGTACATAGGAGCAGTATTATAGTAGTTATATTCTTGTATATAGGGGCAGTATTATAGTAGTTATATACTTGTACATAGGGGCAGTATTATAGTAGTTATATTCTTGTACATAGGAGCAGTATTATAGTAGTTATATTCTTGTACATAGAGGCAGTATTATAGTGGTTATATTCTTGTACATAGGAGCAGTATTATAGTAGTTATATTCTTGTACATAGAGGCAGTATTATAGTGGTTATATTCTTGTACATAGGAGCAGTATTATGGTAGTTATATTCTTGTACATAGAGTATCACGCGGTCTTATGATATGTGTACGATGTCAGTAACTATTCTTAAAAGAACAACACTCTATACAACATATAGATTAGCAACATCAGCATGTAAATATAGAATAGATTTACCTGACACGATATCCGTTGAACTCAGGGTTAAATCTGAGGAGCTTGATACACTGTCACAGGAAAGAGGAGGACCGGGGGTCTAACCTGACCTAAACTGGGGTCCTAACTAATCCCTCACCTTGGAGGTACTGATAATGGTTCAGAGGTCCAAGTCTCCAGCCTAACCCTGTCTCCTATCAGTCCCTGAACCCTGTAATCAGTCCTAAGAAGGATTCTGATTACCACCAAAGGGATATGGGCTGATCTCTGCTAATACACAGATTAGACATATAAGACAGACTGGAGAAAACACAGACTTGCATACACACTCAAACACAGAAGGAACATAAATGATCTGGGTATTAAAACTCTAGCAAGGTGAGCTTAAAACAACTAAGGAGCTCTTTAACTTAAGTCTATACAGATACAATCCTATCTGTGGTCTGCATGAAGAATTTCACTGGCAACTCCCAACACAGACAACCAGAGATTTAAAGGAAAACCAATCAACAAATAATTAATTGCAGCCGGGAGAAAACTGCACCCAGTCCCAGAACTGAGCACAGACAGAATTAACTCCCTAACTGCCAAACACAAAGAAACAGCAACTCAGCTGTGAGAAGTCAGAATGTGCAACCGCGACGATCTTCGTGGCGATGCAACACATGACAGTACCCCCCCTTCTACGAGGGCCTCCGGACCCTCAGGGCCAGGTTTGCCCGGGTGAGTTCTGTGGAAGGTCCGCACCAAACGATCTGCGTTAATGTCAGACGCAGGAACCCACGTCCTCTCCTCGGACCATACCCCTTCCAATGCACCAAGTACTGAAGGGACCGGCGATTCAGACGTGAGTCAATGATCTTTGACACTTGAAACTCCAAGTTACCATTGACCACCACTGGAGGAGGAGGTAGAGGTGATGGTATGACTGGTGCCACGTACCTCTTAAGTAATGACTTGTGGAACACATTTTGAATTTTAAACGTTAGGAGGGAGGTCCAGACGAAATGCCACAGGATTAATTATGGAACTGATCCTGTACGGCCCGATGAATCTGGGGCCCAGCTTCCAGGAGGGAACTTTAAGTTTTTATTCCTGGTAGACAACCATACCAGATCGTTCACATTAAGATCTGGACCAGAAACTCTCCTCCTATCAGCCATACGTTTATAACGGTTCCCCATAGCACTCAGATTATTCAATACACCTCTCCACACTGAAGCAAGTGACGACGAGAAACGCTCCTCCTCAGGAACCCCAGAAGGGCCCCCCCCATTGAATGTACAAAAACTGGGGATGAAAACCATATGCCCCAAAAAAACGGGGACTTACCAGTGGACTCGCTCCGCCTGTTGTTAAGAGCGAACTCTGCCAGAGGCAAGAAAGAAGACCAGTCCTCCTGGTTCTCTGAGACAAAACACCGAAGATAAGTCTCTAGGCTTTGATTCAGACGCTCTGTCTGACCATTGGTCTGCGGATGAAAAGCCGAGGAAAATGACAATTGCATCCCCCGACGTAAACAAAATGCCCTCCAAAACTTGGACACAAACTGAGACCCCCCTATCTGACACACATCAGAAGGCAACCCATGAAGTCTCACAATCTCCCCAATGAACACCTGCGCCAGAGTTTTTAGCATTGGGAGGGCAGGAAAGAGCAATGAAATGTGCCATCTTACTGAACCTGTCAACAACCACCAGTATGACAGTCTTCCCTGACGACTGAGGAAGGTCCGTGATGAAGTCCATAGACAAATGAGTCCATGGACGCTCCGGAAGTTTCAAGGGTAAGAGGGTCCCAGACGGACGGGTATGAGGGGTCTTAGAGCGAGCACAAACCCACAGGACGCGACAAAAGTTAAAACATCTTTATTAACGTTAGGCCACCAAAACCGGCGAGAAAGGAGATCTAAAGTAGCCTTACTCCTGGATGTCCTGCTAAAGCAGAATTATGATGTGCCTCAATAACCTTTTGTCTCAACTGATTTGGGACAAACAGTCTCCTGGAGGTCTGCAGGGCGTCCCCCTGAGCCTCTAACACCTCCTCCTCAAGCTCAGAACATACAGCCGACACTACCCACCCCTCCTGAAGGATGGGGAATCGGGTCATCCATTTTCCCGGCCCCTGGGAAACTGCGAGACAAGGCATCCGCCTTAACATTCTTAGATCCAGGGCGATAAGTGACAACAAATTAAACCTGGTAAAAAAACAACGACCATCGAGCTTGTCTGGAATTCAGACGCTTAGCAGATTCCAAATACAGCAGGTTCTTGTGATCAGTAATGACGGTGACCGGGGTGGACTGCCCCTCCAAAAAGTGACGCCATTCTCAAAGCCAATTAATGGCCAAAAGTTCCTATTGCCGATATCATAATTCCTTTCGGCGGACGACAATTTTTTAGAAAAGAAAGCGCACGGATGCCATTTACCAGGGGACAGACCCTGGGACAATATTGCACCCACCCTACGTCAGAGCGTCCACCTCCACAACGAACGGCTGTGATGCATCTGGTTGGATGAAACGGGTGCCGAAGCAAACATTTTTTCAAAGAGGAAAAAGCTTGGCAAGCTTTGTCCGACCATTAGAAAAATCCGTCCCTTTTCTTGTCATGTCAGTGAGAGGTTTGACAACAGATGGAAATTACAAATAAAATTTCCGGTAGTAGTTAGCAAACCCAGAAAACGCTGCAGGCCTTAAGATCCTCTGGCTGATCCCATTCAAGCACTGCTTCACCTTTTCAGGGTCCATACGGAAAACCGGAGGCTGACACCAAGAAACCAAAAACTGAAGTTCCTGTACGGCGAATACACAATTTTCCAGTTTGGCGTATAGTTTATTGTCTCGCAAGATCTGCAACACCTGTCTCACATGCTCCTGGTGAGACACAAGATCTGGTGAGTAAATTAAAATGTCATCCAAATATACGACCACAAACAGCCCCACAGATGACGAAAAATGTCATAACAAAATGTTGGAATACTGCTGGTGCAGTAGTCAGACCAAAAGCATGACAAGGTTCTCATAATGTCCCTCCGGCGTGTTAAACGCCGTTTTCCACTCATCCCCTCTTTTTATCCTAATCAGTTATACGCCCCCTGAGACCAATTTAGAGAACCAATTTGGCGCCAACAATTTGATTGAAGGAGATCGAATCAGAGGAGTGGATACGGTCTCGAACAGTAATCCGATTAAGTTCGCGGAAATCCAAGCAAGGGCGTGGCCTTCTTTTTCTTCACAAAAAAAAACCCCGCGGCCACTGGGGAAGATGAAGGTTAAATCCCTTTGGCCAACTTTCCGAAATTAATCTTTCATAGCCTGCCTCTCAGACCAGAAAGGTTTAAACCTAGCTTTAGGTAACTTAGCATCAGGAAGAAAAATTAATAGAGCAGTCATACACCGATGAGGAGGCAACTCCTGACACCCCTCCTCAGAGAACACATCCCCAAAGTCCTCCAAAAAAGGAGGCAAAGTACTAGGCACGACCGCACTGATGACTGTGTTCATGCAGTTACTTTTGCAAAACTCCCCCCATTGGCTTATATCTCTGGACTGCCAATTAATCACAGGGTTATGTTTAACCAACCAAGGAAGTCCAACACAATAGGAGTAGGTAGACCCTCCAACACATAACAAGAAATAGTTCCCTATGTATTGCCCCTACCCGAAGGTCAATGTTTATAACCTCATGAACAAAGCTACCTTGGCCGAGAGGCCTGGCGTCAATGGAGAATATAGGGATCGGTTTGACCAATACACTCAGATGCATACCTTGAGCCTGAGCAAACATGAGCGTCAACCAGATTAGCCCGGAACCACTATCAAGAAGAACAGACAATCTCTCCACTCTCGTACCAACTACCACCTCCACTGGTACAGGAATGAGAAGAACTAGCGGACGAAATACTTTACTCCCAGGTTGTCGTCCACCACACAACCTGGGATTAACAGTTTTCCGGCGACTTTTTGCTCAACAAGGCACGGGATGGACATCCCCCAACAAATGTCCCTCTTTCCCGCAGAAAAAAACACCTTCTAGTCCTGCGGCGTACCGCCAATCCCCTCCTACGAAATGATGTCCCTCCCAATGCATAGGCTCCTCCGAAACAGACAAGGGGAACCTCAACATAAGGGACTTTAGTAGTAGGTGGAGTAACAACAGGGGGCGGAGTTACCTCGCACCTCTCCCGGAGCCGTCTATCAGTACGGATTGCTAGGGCCATAAGCAGCCTCCAGTGATGGAGGAGAATCATATGAGCCAAAACGTCCTTTAATTTGTCAGAAAGGCCCATGACAAAACTGGCTCCTAAGAGCTGGGTCATTCCACTGAGTATCTGTGGCCCATCTACGGAACTCAAAGCAAAATTCCTCCGCCGGACGATCTCCCTGCTGTATCTTACGTAATTTTGTCTCAGCAAGAGAGACCCGATCTGGGTCATCATTATACCAAACCAGGCAGTAAAAAATCGATCTACTGACTGTAGAGCCGGGGATCCCGGAGGAAGGGAGGAAGGCCCAGGATTGAGGGTCCCTTGTAGGAGCGAGATAACAATTCCCACTCTCTGCTCTTACTCCCTGATGATCGAGGCCGAAGCCGAAAATACAATTTACATGCTTCCCTGAAGGTAAAAAATTTGTCTCGCCCACCAGTGAACCTGTCCGGGAGAGCTACTTTTAGGTTCAAATCTGGTTTGCTCCGAGGGAGACAAAACTTTGACTTAATGTCGTCAGTCCATGGATAATCCCTGCACTGCAGAGCCAGCTGGGCTACTGGATCCATGGCAACTGGGAATAATTTTATGGGCCAGTGAAAATATCACGCGGTTTATGATATGTGTACGATGTCAGTAACTATTCTTAAAGAACAACACTCTATAAACATAAATTAGCAACATCCAGATGTAAATATAGAATAGATTTACCCTGACACGATACCTTGAATCAGGGTTAATCTTGAGGACTTGATACACTGTCACAGGAAAGAGGAGGACCGGGGGTTTTTACCTGACCCTAAACGGGGTCCTAACTAATCCCTCACCTTGGAAAGGGACGATAATGGTTCAGAGTCCAAGTCTCCAGCCTAACCCTGTTCCTATCAGTCCCTGAACCCTGTAATCAGTCCTAAGAAGGATTTCTGATTACCACCAAAGGGATATGGGCTGATCTCTGCTAAATACACAGATTAGACATATAAGACAGACTGGAGAAAACACAGACTTGCATACACACTCAAACACAGAAGGAACATAAATGATCTGGATATTAAATTAAGCAAGGTGAGCTTAAAACAACTAAAGGGGCTCTTTAACTTAAGTCTATTACTGATCAATCCTATCTGTGGTCTGCATGAAGAATTTCACTGGCAACTCCCAACACAGACAACCAGAGATTTAAAGGAAACCCAATTTAACAAATAATTAATTGCAGCCGGGAGAAAACTGCACCCGTCCCAAACTAGCACAGACAGAATTTAACTCCCAACTGCCAAACACAAAGAAACGCAACTCAGCTGTGAGAAGTCAGAAATGTGCAACCGCGACGATCTTCGTGGCGATGCACACATGACATAGAGGCAGTTTATAGTGGTTATATTCTTGTACATAGAAGCAGTATTATAGTATTATATTCTTGTACTAGGAGCAGTATATAGTAGTTATATTCTTATACATAGGGGCAGTTATTATAGTAGTTTATTCTTGTACATAGGAGCAGATTGTAGTAGTTATTGTTATGAATGTGCTAGAATGGTTTCTGAGCAGAGGCTCCTCTGGTGGTTACAGACAGTACAAACCTTTCAGCGAGGAGTGGCAATCTGGGTTCACATGACTGGTCTGATATAAGGGAGGTTCCCTCCCATGATGGTTGCCGTGATCAGTTGTTCTTGTCTCAATTGTGGTTCCTGGTTCATTTGGAGGTTTGCTGGAGTCTTGCTGCTTTCAGATAAGATAATTTTTGCTTTTCTTTTTGTGTTTGCTTTTTGCATTGTTTTCTGCATTTTGTGGAGGTCAGCCAGGTCCCTCCTGGGCCTGAGCTCCTCACATTTTCTGCAGCCACTGTTATTTGCTCATTTGCTTTTTCCTGTTTTTTCAGCGGCTGTGGCTAGGTTTTGTTCACACTAAGATTTGATTTAGTGGGAGGCGAATCGTGTGATCTCAGTATTTTTTTAATCAGAATTGTTGGATTTTTGTAGGGTTTTCTGGGTTGCAGAAAAGTAATCTCTCCTGTCCTATCCATTTAGTCAGCTTGTGGCCCCAGCGTTTGCTCAGTCTATTTTCTGCCTATGTTTGTATTTTCATCTTGTTCTACCGCCATTATATGTTTGGGGGCTTCCTATTTTCCTTGGGGTCTGCTCCGGGCAGATAGCTTTCATCTTTCTGCCTTTAGGTGTAGTTATCTCTCAGGCTGTGACGAGGCGTCTAGGATCAACGTAGGAACGCTCCACGGCTACCTCTAGTTGTGTCGATAGTTTAGGAATCTGCAACCCATTAGTTACCAACATCTCAGGTGTTCGGCTGCCCGGCTGTTGTTCCTGTCCTCCTCAGCTACCGAAACATAACAAGTTATATTCTTGTACATAGGAGCAGTATTATAGTAGTTTATATTCTTGTACATAGGGGCAGTATTATAGTAGTTATATTCTTGTACATAGGAGCAGTATTACAGTAGTTATATTCTTGTACATAGGAGCAGTATTATAGTAGTTATATTCTTGTACATAGGGGCAGTATTATAGTAGTTATATTCTTGACATAGGAGCAGTATTATAGTAGTTATAGTCTTGTACATAGGAGCAGTATTATAGTAGTTATATTCTTGTACATAGGAGCAGTATTACAGTAGTTATATTCTTGTACATAGGAGCAGTATTATAGTAGTTATATTCTTGTACATAGGGGCAGTATTATAGTAGTTATATTCTTGTACATAGGAGCAGTATTAAGTAGATTATATCTTGTCATAGGAGCAGTATTATAGTATTATATTCTTGTACATAGGAGCAGTATTAATAGTTATATTCTTGTACATAGGAGCAGTATTATAGTAGTTATATTCTTGTACATAGGGGCAGTATATATTATATTTGTAAGGATATTATGTATATTTCTTGTACATAGGGGCAGTATTATAGTAGTTATATTGTTGTACATAGGGGCAGTATTAAGTAGTTATATTCGTTGTACATAGGGCAGTATTATAGTATTATATTCTTGTACATAGGGGCAGTATTATAGTAGTTATATTCTTGTACATAGGAGTAAGTATATATTTTACATAGCAGTATATATATTCTTGTACATAGGGGAGTATTACAGTATGTTATATTCTTGTACATAGGGCAGTATTACAGTAGTTATATTCTGTACATAGGGAAGTATTATAGTAGTTATATTCTGTACATAGCGGCAGTATTATAGTAGTTATATTCTGTACATAGGAGGCAGTATTATATTAGTTATATTCTTGTACATAGGGGCAGTATATATGTAGTATATTTTGTACATAATGGGGCAGTATTATGTAGTTATATTCCTGTACATAGGAGCAGTATTATAGTGGTATATATTCTTGTACATAGGGGCAGTGTTATAGTAGTTATATTGTTGTACATAGGGTGCAGCATTATGGTAGTTATATTCCTGTACATAGGAGCAGTATTATAGTAGTTATATTCTTGTACATAGGAGCAGTTTATAGTAGTTATATTCTTGTACATTGGAGCATATTATAGTAGTTATATTCTTGTACATAGGGACAGTATTATAGTGGTTATATTCTTGTACATAGGGGCAGTATTATAGTAGTTATATTCTTGTACATTTGAGCAGTATTATAGTAGTTATATTCTTGTACATAGGGACAGTATTATAGTAGTTATATTCTTGTGCATAGGGGCAGTATTATAGTAGTTATATTCTTGTACATAGTGGCAGTATTATAGTAGTTATATTCTTGTACATAGGAGCAGTACTATAGTAGTTATATTCTTGTACATAGGGACAGTATTATAGTGGTTATATTCTTGTACATAGGGGCAGTATTATAGTGGTTATATTCTTGTACATAGGAGCAGTATTATAGTAGTTATATACTTGTACATAGGAGGCAGTATTATAGTAGTTATATTCTTGTATATAGGAGCAGTATTATAGTAGTTATATTCTTGTACATAGGGGCAGCATTATAGTGGTTATATTCTTGTACATAGGGGGCAGTATTATAGTAGTTATATTCTTGTACATAGGAGCAGTATTATAGTAGTTATATTCTTGTACATAGGGGCAGCATTATAGTGGTTATATTCTTGTACATAGGGGGCAGTATTATAGTAGTTATATTCTTGTACATAGGAGCAGTATTATAGTAGTTATATTCTTGTACATAGGAGCAGTATTATATAGTTATATTCTTGTACATAGGGCAGTATTATAGTAGTTATATTCTTGTACATAGGGGCAGTATTATAGTAGTTATATTCTTGTACATAGGAGCAGTATTATAGTAGTTATATTCTTGTACATAGGAGCAGTACTATAGTAGTTATATTCTTTTACATAGGAGCAGTATTATAGTATTTATTTTCTTGTACGTAGGGGCAGTATTATAGTAGTTATATTATTGTACATAGGAGTAGGAGTAGTTATGTTCTTGTATGTACATGCACAGGTATATAATATACCGGTATGTATCCATATCTAGATGTTCTTGTAATGTACAACTATTATCAGAAAGATTTGGGCGGAGCATTGTTGCTATTTAGTGACAATTTTATGTCTAGAACGGTTTCGTTTCTGTGAGTAGAAAGCCTAGCAGTCGACGCTAACAATCACGTATCTGTTTTTTAGATTAGTAATTTATGTGGGTTTATTGTTTCTGTCACATAGAACATGCTTATTCTTTTGATAATGCCTCTTTATTTTTCTCATTCTTCTTTTTTTTTCTTAATGAATGCTTGAACTTTCAATAAGGGATGTATTCATAGATGTATCTGTCCCTGTGCCAGTTACAAGGAGATAGCATTGATGAATATGGCCTATTGTGCTTTCTTTATTTGCTCAATATAACAATGGGCAAATTAATAAACCAAATAATAGCAATTAACCACAAAAATACTACAGACATCAAAATGAAATATGCTTGATTAAACCTCAAATAACTCGAAACTTAATTATCCACTTTCTTTTATTCCATTGTTGAGTTGTCTTTATTTTATCTTCTTTTTGCTTTTGACTTCTTTCTCTACTGTGTCTTCTTCTGTACAGGCGCCTTCTTTCTATAAAACCTAGGGCTGTTTATATGAAAAACCTTATAAATAAAACAACAATTTTCCTACCTCCTTTTTCGGGACTAGCCCTAATGCTGATATTCTCAAATTGGTGGGTGGCCATCTCAAATTATCACAAGGTGGGTGGGCTGCAACCCTGCCTGCTGCCACCTCTTTCATCAACTTGTCCCAAACCCACTTTTTTGGTGGGTGAAAGGGTCGGTCACAGCTTTTTTAATAAAAGCCATAAAAAACACATAACTCAGTCCATGCCCATTTCCTTTCCTTTCACTTTCAAACCAAAGGCCAACCACTATTTTCTGGCGGGTCTTGAAATTAAAGTGGGCATGGAAGAGACACCGCCATGAACCCTACATTGTCACCCGACCAGAATAAATTAATGATTTCTCTAAAACCGCCAGGACAGGAAAATATCCTCCCCAATTTTGTTAAAATGTACCCCATCCCTCAACAATAAATTGGCATTGTCTCATGACGTTGGTATTGTCAAGTCGCTTACCTGCGGGGAGTCTAATATAACCTATCACCTATATCACCCAACCAGTAAAATAACCACCCCAATACGCCGCTCACAAATACACAGAGCCCAAATTATTTGGAATTCTAATGGCCACAGCAGCCTTTTATTAAATACACAAACATTAACAAATATACCAAATGATGACATAGCTTTACAATACTTGATCATTGAGGAGGAGTCCTTGAAGCCACAAGATCTTGGTGAATTAACCCGAAATAGTTGTGATCAACACCCATCATCTTGCTCCCAGCCGTTACCCCACAGGCTCAGGAACACCAATACACACCAAATATGTTGTTCACCCAGCTCCTCGGGGATCCGCCCACTCCTGCCGGAACTCCCCGTCCACATCTCACCAGATCACCATCAACGTAACTTCAGACGGAGGAGACCCTATCCAGAGTCTCCAAAACCAATTTCCAACCGACTTCAAGGACTCCCCCCCCCACACCGAACCGCCATGACCCAAAAACTTATGAAACTAAACATCACTAAATACAGGGAGGGAGGGCGGGCGGGACTGTTTTCTCTAAAAGCGGGAACTGACCTGAAGCCTTTCTTCACTTCCCTATATAGACCCCTTCCCTTAATCTAAATACTCCTCCCCCCAACTAACCCTTCCAACCCCCCCGTCATGTTGGCCTCCACCCACGCCTCCTGGAGGAGGGGGGGGAGGCTTTGCTCCGGCCATTTCTTGACGTTGGTATTGTCAAGTCGCTTACCTGCGGGGAGTCTAATATAACCTATCACCTATATCACCCAACCAGTAAAATAACCACCCCAATACGCCGCTCACAAATACACAGAGCCCAAATTATTTGGAATTCTAATGGCCACAGCAGCCTTTTATTAAATACACAAACATTAACAAATATACCAAATGATGACATAGCTTTACAATACTTGATCGTTGAGGAGGAGTCCTTGAAGCCACAAGATCTTGGTGAATTAACCCGAAATAGTTGTGAACAACACCCATCATCTTGCTCCCAGCCGTTACCCCACAGGCTCAGGAACACCAATACACACCAAATATGTTGTTCACCCAGCTCCTCGGGATCCGCCCACTCCTGCCGGAACTCCCCGTCCACATCTCACCAGATCACCATCAACGTAACTTCAGACGGAGGAGACCCTATCCAGAGTCTCCAAAACCAATTTCCAACCGACTTCAAAGACTCCCCCCCCCACACCGAACCGCCACAACGAGGGCCCTTGAACACCTCAATGGCCCGAGACCCCCACAAACCGCAATGCCATGGCCTTTTCTATACCCTCTTGAATGCCGAGTGCCCAAATATCAGAACCCACCCCATTTAGGTGGACCCCGTCCGCCAACCAAAAATCACCCTCGCCCTTCTCCAGATCAAAATGCCGCACTGACACTCCCCCATTCCGAATAATAAATGAAGAAACTGCCCTATTCACTTTTATCCTGGCCTTGTTAACTTTTACCAAGGATCTCATTGTACGACATCGCCTGCGTGGAACAATTTCAGACCAAACAATAGTAACTCCTGTGTATAATAACCACAAACGCAAACAATCCTGCTTAATGTCCTTCACCAATTCCCGGAAAGGTCAAACCGCCAGATCATTGCCCCCAACATGGAGAACTAAAATGTCAGGAGCACGGTCCATCAAAACACAACCATGTATTTCCTGGAGAACTCTTCTCCATTCCATTCCTCTAAAACCAATCCACTGCACCACAGCCATGCTCCTGTGAAAACCCAGTTGTCGACCTTCGTTCCTGACGTCAGCTCGCAATGCTCCCCAGTAAATGAAGGAATGGCCAAAAATCCACACAAGCACAGGCCCGGTACCTGAAAGAGAAAACAAGGCTAAAATACAAAATACCGGAGTACCCGGAGACATAACACTACACCCCCGGTCATCTCCCTCCAGCCACTTGACGAAACTAAGGCCTGATGTAACTCCGATACCGACCTGACTTCCAACTTCCAATACGTTGAATGGACGCCGGACTCAAACCCCCTGCCGCTGCCTCCATCGCTGCCCCGATTCGAAAAGAATGAGGAGCAAAACGAGAGTCATCCAGGCCCAATACCCGAATAGACTTCTTAAAAATGGCACCAAACTGATACCGAGACAAACTACCACCATCCGCATGACACAACAAAGAACCGTCCAGGCTAGGCCGAAACTCCCGAAAGCGCTGGAGACATTGAACCGGACACATTAAAGAGCCCTGCACACAACACAAAACCACCCGTCGACCCTTACCAGCCTGATCTGTCTTAGACCTCCGCAGCCAAAACTCAACACCCCGCAAAGTCAACACGACATCCCTCGCCAATAACCCGCCTACAACAGGTTTGCTCGGTGAAACCAGCTCACCCACCCGCAAGGCCCCAAAAAATGCGAATGAAAAAGCTAAGCGAAACAACGCCACTTCAAAATTCGAGGAACACGTCGACTCCAACGCGAGGCCCAACTGTTCCAACAAACTAAATGAAATCGGGCGCCTGGTATCACCCCGATTTTTTACACGAAGAAATCCTTTTGCTGCCTGCTTAACCAAAAACGTCTTTGTAAAATCCTGAAATCCGCGTAAACGAAAACCGAAAGATAAAGCAGCCAAAACCCGTGATACCTTCGCGCAAGACCAACCCTCCATCGCACCCTGTCCCATCCAGGACAACAAAATTCGCTCCCAATCGTGTCTGATGCCAATGCTTGAATCAGCTGCGAAAACCCCTTCCCACATCCGCCAAACTGCCTGATACGCCTCCCAAGTTTTGGGGGCTAGCGAAGACCTGATCAACGACCCTGCGGCCCAAAAGCCACCTTCCATAACTCCTCCGGACACGTTAGACCCACTACCTCTGCTTCTGGCGCCAATGACCGGAAACGATCCCACTGTGAACGGGAAAGAGAATCAGCAATTTCGTTCTTCACACCAGGAACATGAGTTGCTGTAACATGAGCATTCAAGGACAAACATACCAACACCAATTCCTGCAACACCCGAACCACAGGGGGGGACGATGCAGTGAGACCATTAATCGCGCATACCACTCCCATATTATCGCAATTAAAGCGCACCCGTTGATTACGAAAATCACGCCCCCACAAATGTACAGCCACGAGGATCGGGAAGATCTCCAACAATGTTACGTTGCGTACCAAGCCCACCTCCACCCATTCACTGGGCCAATGAGATGCACACCACTGTCCCTTGAAATATGCCACAAAACCAATCCCACCAGCTGCATCAGTAAACAAGTCCAAAGCATCATTGTCAACAACCTCAGCCATTACCAAGGAGCGGCCATTGTACCTCTCCAAAAAAACTTCCCACACTGACAGGTCCGCCCTAAACTCCGCGGACAACCTGATAAAATGATGAGGGGCTCGAACCCCCGAAGTAGTGCTTGCCAGCCTACGTGAAAAAACTCGCCCCATCGGCATCACCCGACAAGCAAAGTTCAGCTTCCCTAACAACGACTGAAGATCACGCAACGACAGTTTTTTCAATCGACGCGCTCTGACCACCTCTGCTCTCAAAGCCGATAGCTTGTCCTCAGGAAGCCTGAACTCCCATTCAACGGTGTCAATAACGATCCCTAGAAAACACAGACACGTACTTGGACCCTCCGTCTTGTCAGGCGCCAACGGGACTCCAAACCGCTCAGCCACCCACTGCACTGCTTTTAAAATCCTAGAACACTGCCATGAATCCGCTGGCCCAACACACAAGAAGTCATCCAAATAATGAATAACCGAATCAAAACCTGACACGTCACGTACCACTCATTCAAGAAAAGAACTGAAGGCTTCAAAATATGCACAAGATAAGGAACACCCCATGGGTAAGCACCTGTCAACAAAAAACACCCCCTCCCAATAGCAACCCAGTAGCTTCATGCTATCAGGGTGCACCGGCAACAAGCGAAACGCAGACTCGATGTTTGTCTTGGCCAAAAGGGCCCCTCGACCGCACTTTCTCACCCACCGCGCCGCCTCATCAAACGAGGAGTAAACAACAGAACAAATCTCAGGATCAATGCCATCATTCACTGACCTGCCCCGCGGGTATGACAAGTGTTGGATAAGTCGAATCTTATTCGGCTCCTTTTTGGAACGACTCCCAAAGAGGAGACAACCAAATCTGAAAAGGGGGGGGACATAAACGGGCCAGCCATTCTACCCAACGAAACTTCCTTTGCCAGCTTATCCGAAACAACTCTGGGATGTAACAACGCCGACTGCAGGTTTCTCAGTACTCGCGGAATATCAAATGGGGGATGGGGAATAACAAAACCGTCCTTAAAACCCGAGTACAACAATGCCGCTTTTTCCCGGTCCCCATATCTATTTAGATAAGGGACCATCCTTTTCAGTTTCACCGGAGTCTCCCCCTTGCGAATTACCGCTTCCAAATTTTCCTTTTCCTTTCCTAAAACACTTGGATTCTCCGTGAGAGGCGCCATTGCAGTTAGAGCAGAGATGTTTGATTTTACAATTTGCCCCAAACTTGCACTGGCCGTCGTTAAATTGCCAGCATACCCCCGACTTATGCCCACCTGCCTGTCCTTGCCCGTTGCCCCCGGCTGTGCCGGAGGTGTTATTACTCTGGCTGGTGCTCCCAGCCCCCCCATGAAAGGAATGGCTAAATTTGTTTTGCGCTATAACCCGCATCCACAAACCAATGTCTTTTTGATCCCAATGAATAGCAGGACGAATTGCCTTCCTCTGACGGAATTGTTCATCATAACTAAGCCAAGCTTGCCCACCATACACCCTGTAAGCTTCACCTATGGCATCCAAATAGCAAAATAGGGCCGAACAATTATCCGGAGCCTTTTCCCCAATGACGCTTGCCAAAATAGCGAAAGCTTGTTGCCAATTAACAAATGTCTTGGGAATCAGGCGCCACCTGCGTTTTTCCTCCTCCTCTTTTTTACTGTCCTCTTTCTTACTTTTGTCCAAGTTAAATTTCCCAAGAGGAAACAACGAGAAAATCTCCACATATTCGTCTTTCCAAATGCGCTCCCTAACTTCCTTCTTTAAATGCGCCCCCAATGGGCCTTCAAAACATACGTATACCTCACCGTGCGCCCAATCATCTAAATGCACGCGACACACCCTCTCCTCAGTTTGCACTGATACCGAAACCGGCTCAGCGACGGGTCCCGCCAACTCCGACCCACTCGGCCCGGTATGCCCCCCAGCCTGCGACCCAACCCATGCAGCCAACGGAGATAGACCACCCAAACCCCGTTCTAGACGTGACAACAAGTCCCGTACGCCCACCAACATGTCCCTAACGCCCCCAGTCACTTCTCCACTAACCGTAGAACCCCCACTGCCATGATAATCGCCCACCTGACCCCCCCAACACTGAGTAGAAGACAAAATTGGGTGACGAACGCCAGACAAAGAGGTGTACTCACTGGGCTGCGAGGGGGCTGTGAGCCCTCCAGCCGAAAAACCTGGATCCTCGGATGCCTCCCCTCCGTCCTGGCCAGTGACGGCGACTCCAGTGGCCTGCTGCTGATGACTAGGACTCCCCTCGAAAACGACTGGCGTAGAGGGTCCGAACTCCAGAGAGGATCCCGAACGCTGAGTCCCGAATGATTCCACTACCTGGGTCGCCACATCTCTAGCCCCCGTCGCACCAATGATACCCGGATAACCTCCCCCGCCCCCATGTACCGGGGTCAATGGTCCCGGCCCTGCAGAACTGCAGGCCGCTGTCCCACAAATTATAGGGCTAGGCATCGTGCTACCGGCGGTGAGAGCAGGCCACCCAGAGGGAACCCCACTCAAGCGACCCCCCGAAAAACCTGGTGCCTCACTGCCTGTGAGGGATGACTGGACCGGCCCTGCCACCGAGCAAGCCGCTGCGCTGTCATTAATTAATCGTGACCTGCGTGATGAGGCAGGCCGCACCGCAGGCCTCCCAATACCGCAGCCTGCCGACAGACCTGCTACCCCACTGTCAGTGGGGGATGGAGTGACTGGCCCTGCCGGAACGCAGGCCGCTGCGCCACCGACGATCCCTTCTGTCCCGCAGGGAGAAGCAGGCCGCGCCGCAGCGGTACCGCTGCCGCGGCCCCCCGCAGTTCCTGTACTTCTAGGCCGCCTAGCGTGTGCCGGCTCCGCCCCCCTAACATCACGAGGCGGAGGCCTGGACACCGCCGCAGGGCCCCGCCGAGCAAGCGGATTCCTCCCAGGCCGGGGCCTGCTAGCCCTGGAACAATGTGGCGCCCGGCCTGGAGGGTCCCTAGAGGGGCTCCTATGCCAACGCGAGGCCCTAGGAGCTGCATCTGGGGATAGCCGCTCAGGGGCCTTACCCGTCTCGAACGCCGCTCCCTAACCGGAGATGGGGCTGACTGCCTGGAGGTCCCAGGGGCAATACCTGAAACCTGGGCCTCCAACCACCCTGGAGGCTGCGATAAAGCCGTCTCCCTCAGCAGCTCCAGGGCTCTCTCCACATCAGACATGGTACTGTTTTCTCTAAAAGCGGGAACTGACCTGAAGCCTTTCTTCACTTCCCTATATAGACCCCTTAATCTAAATACTCCTCCCCCCAACTAACCCTTCCAACCCCCCCCGTCATGTTGGCCTCCGCCCACGCCTCCTGGAGGAGGGGGGGGAGGCTTTGCTCCGACCATTTCTTTTCAGTTCTTTGTGTCTTACTACTATGCCCCATTGCTTGAATATGTTTGGATGCCCTCACATTCAGCTACATTTTAGCTCTTTCCATCCCAATGCTGCTCTGGGCACCATCGCCAGGTTTTTCTTGGCACAATCTCCAATCACACTACTGTGGCCTTGTGAAAAAATTCAACGAACCTTTCAAAGTCCTATTTCATCAGTGCCAATAAAATTTCCACCCTTATCTTGCAAATATCATTGCCACCTGCATGAATTATAAGCACTGCGTTACCTGCATATTGTTTGCTACAGTGGACAACTGTAGGTAGGACATGAGTCCAATGTAGGCATCTGACACCTTTCCAAAATACAGACACTTGCTGCATACACAAATTTTGACCACCAGGGCACCTGCCTGTTTTCCATTCTGCCCAGAAAATGTATTAGTGTCCTATGATAAATGCTAATCATGACAGAATAGGGCCTGAAAAACCCAATGAAATAGACATAAACCTACCAAACATCCAATAATTAAAACCGAGACCTGAATCTTAAGCAATCCAAAGCCTAAATACCTTTATTACCAAATCCGGATTTCCAACGACCCAAAGCTCTTACCTCACCAGCAGACATACCACAGGCATCTGCTTTAGTAGCTGCACCTATCCTGAATGAGTGTGTACCGAATTCTGCCGTAACCAAACCTATCTCCTCAATCCCCCCTTTGAATATTGTTGCAAACTGGTATCAAGTCAATGGGGAATTGTCCCTATGTAAAAGAAAAACTGCGTCGAAACCCCTTACATTCATATACTCTTTGACCATCTTTACCGGACAAAATTAAGTCAATAACTTCTTAACTGACCACCAAGTACCCCTGCCAAAGACATGTTCTGCAAAACTACCACATCGTTTAATAACAGTCCTTTAACTGCATTTTAACTCCACCAATTACCGTAATACCAATTCTTAAAGCCCCATAAAAAGGAAGAGAAAAAGCAGCTGCAAACAATACCACTTCCTCCTGATTTCCACAAACTACTACCAACATTTTTAATAATTTCTCTAGAAGCTGGAAGGATATAGGGCGGTGTTTGTCAAAAAAACACCGCTTCCTTTCTCCAACCCTTCACAATCTGCCTTGTCAAGTCTGTCCTCTCATGCAGTTTTTAAAAAAATGCTATCCCATTAAATATTTCAGAACCTTTCTTGCAGACGCGCCTGCTCGCCTCAAATTACTTATGTAATCTAAAGTTACCAACAATAGTGATGATGGGTTCTCCGGTATGATACATTGCACACGAGAGCCAATCTTGCCAAAACTTCTTTTGTGCGCGCCATGTTTCCACCAACACCGAGTTTCGTATTAGCTCGACAAGTTATTTTCTACCAACGTCCACAAGAAATTGGGGTAAGTGTAACCCACTGCTTCTGCCAACGGATGAAACTCGATGAATGCTCAGATCTGTGAACGGGATTCTGATTGCCTGGTACATATTTTACCTTAAGCCATATACAGTTAGGTCCATAAATATTTGGACAGAGACAACATTTATCTAATTTTGGTTCTAGACATTACCACAATGAATTTGAAACAAAACAAATCAGATGCAGTTGAAGTTCAGACTTTCAGCTTTCATTTGAGGGTATCCACATTAAAATTGGATGAAGGGTTTAGGAGTTTCAGCTCCTTAACATGTGCCACCCTGTTTTTAAAGGGACCAAAAGTAATTGGACAGATTAAATAATTGTAAATAAAATGTTCATTTCTAGTACTTGGTTGAAAACCCTTTGTTGGCAATGACTGCCTGAAGTCTTGAACTCATGGACATCACCAGACACTGTGTTTCCTTCTTTTTGATGCTCTGCCAGGCCTTCACCGCGGTGATTTTCAGTTGTTGTTTGTTTGTGGGCCTTTCTGTCTGAAGTTTAGTCAAGTGAAATGCATGTTCAATTGGGTTGAGATCAGGTGACTGACTTGGCCATTCAAAAATATTCCACTTCTTTGCTTTAATAAACTCCTGGGTTGCTTTGGCTTTATGTTTTGGGTCATTGTCCATCTGTAGTATGAAACGACGACCAATCAGTTTGGCTGCATTTGGCTGGATCTGAGCACACAGTATGGCTCTGAATACCTCAGAATTCATTCGGCTGTTTCTGTCCTGTGTCACATCATCAATAAACACTAGTGACCCAGTGCCACTGGCAGCCATGCATGCCCAAGCCATCACACTGCTTCCGCCATGTTTTACAGATGATGTGGTATGCTTTGGATCATGAGCTGTACCACGCCTTCGCCATACTTTTCTCTTTCCATCATTCTAGTAGAGGTTGATCTTGGTTTCATCTGTCCAAAGAGTTCTTCCAGAACTGTGCTGGCTTTTTTAGATGTTTTTTAGCAAAGTCCAGCCTAGCCTTTTTATTCTTGATTCTTATGAGTGGCTTGCACCGTGCAGTGAACCCTCTGTATTTAATTTCATGCAGTCTTCTCTTTATGGTAGATTTGGATATTGATACGCCTACCTCCTGGAGAGTGTTGTTCACTTGGTTGGCTGTTGTGAAGGGGTTTCTCTTCACCATGGAGAGTATTCTGCGATCATCCACCACTGTTGTCTTCCGTGGGCTCCCAGGTCTTTTTGCATTGATGAGTTCACCAGTGCTTCCTTTCTTTCTCAGAATGTACCAAACTGTAGATTTTGCCACTCCTAAAGTTGTAGCAATTTCTCGGATGGGTTTTTTCTGTTTTTTGCAGCTTAAGGATAGCTTGTTTCACCTGCATGGAGAGCTCCTTTGACCGCATGTTTCCTTCACAGCTAAACCTTCCAAATGCAAACACCACACCTCAAATCAACACCAGCCCTTTTATCTGCTTAATTGAGAATGATATAATGAAGGGATTGCCCACACCTGTCCATGAAATAGCCTTGGAGTCAATTGTCCAATTACTTTTGGTCCCTTTAAAAACAGGGTGGCACATGTTAAGGAGCTGAAACTCCTAAACCCTTCATCCAATTTTAATGTGGATACCCTCAAATGAAAGCTGAAAGTCTGAACTTCAACTGCATCTGATTTGTTTTGTTTCAAATTCATTGTGGTAATGTCTAGAACCAAAATTAGATAAATGTTGTCTCTGTCCAAATATTTATGGACCTAACTGTATAATATGCTGCAGACATCTTGACACCAAATGTCTCGACAAAACCAGTGCCGGAGGAGACGCTGTATGTTTGAGAGTTAATGACTGACACTACTGAACTATCCGCCCTAAAACAAATTCTCCTTTTACACATCTCTGTAACCACAATTCTAAAGCCACTACTATTGGGAACAGCTTGAGTAATGTCATATTCTTTTCCAGAACTGTGTCCTTCCAATACCTACGCCATTTTCCTTTACACCAATGCCTCCCGAAAACCGCAGCGAAACCATCACTTCCTGCGTCATCCATAAACAGACTTAGGCTACTTTCACACTTGTGTTTTTTTGCGCTGCGTTTCGAGTGCACATGAAGCGCATTAAAAAAACGCATGCAAACGCTTGTAAACGCTGCAATATTTAGTCGCATCAGCATGCGCATTTCGACAAAAAAACGCAGCGTTTGTCTGCGATTTCATGCGTTTTTGCATGCGTTTGCGTTTTTTTGGCGCATGCTGTTTTCTATTTGTCACATTATCATCTCTGCCTCCATCATCTCTGGCTCTATCATCTCTGTCTCCATCATCTCTGTCTCCATCATCTCTGGCTCCATCATCTCTGCCTCCATCATCTGTCTCCATCATCTCTGCCTCCATCATCTCTGCCTCCATCATCTCTGGCTCTATCATCTCTGCCTCCATCATCTCTGGCTCTATCATCTCTGCCTCCATCATCTCTGGCTCCATCATCTCTGGCTCCATCATCTCTGGCTCCATCATCTCTGCCTCCATCATCTCTGGCTCCATCATCTGTCTCCATCATCTCTGCCTCCATCATCTCTGGCTCCATCATCTCTGGCTCCATCATCTGTCTCCATCATCTCTGCCTCCATCATCTCTGGCTCTATCATCTCTGGCTCCATCATCTCTGGCTCCATCATCTGTCTCCATCATCTCTGCCTCCATCATCTCTGGCTCTATCATCATCTGTCTCCATCATCTCTGCCTCCATCATCTCTGGCTCTATCATCTCTGCCTCCATCATCTCTGGCTCTATCATCTCTGCCTCCATCATCTCTGGCTCTATCATCTCTGACTCCATCATCTCTGCCTCCATCATCTCTGGCACCATTATTTACAGAAAAATCGCGTGCGTGCAAAAGCGCTGACGAGCGCAAAGCCATGCGCACGCCAGCGCCACCATAGACTGCAATGTTATTTTTTGCGCATAGCATGCGCACACGTGCGCACGCGTTTTTTTAAAGCGGTTGGGCGGAAAAAAAAATGCAACATGTAGCGTCTGGCGCGTATGGGCGCACACCGGGAAAATGCGCAAACGCACATGAACGTGTGCAAGCGCTAGACCCTGCGCCCGCCATGTTAAAGATAGGGGAACATTGCGCATGCGTCCGATAGCGCAAGATGCGCTGCGCAAAAAAACGCACGTGTGAAAGTAGCCTAAGGTCCTCACTGGACACTTCTTCATCGTGGAAAAATGTCCTGCCATTGAAAGATTGTATGATATCTCTCCAAATGGCCAGATCATCGTTCATATTATGGATTACTCTAATAAAATGAAGAGAATGAGAAGCACCTCTAGTTGCCAATGATAATATTGTGAAATAACCCTACCCGCAGGCATCACTTTGCGCCCAAAAATCAGGAGACCCAACAAGGCCTGAAGCTGATGCAATGTTAGCTCATCTACACAGTTCCTTAACTTCACCACTTTGTCATCTGCCAGCCTAAAAACCATAGTTTCTGTGTCTATCTCAATCCTCAAAAAAGTCAAATATGAACATGGGCCATCCGTTTTTTTCCACCACCAATTGAACATCTAACTCCGACATCAAAACGCTAAATGTGTGCAACAAATACTGACAAACTCCCGAATCACACGGACCAACAAAAAGGAAATTGTTGTGGTAATGTGTTGTCGAAAGAATGCCCGTCTCAAATCTAAGGATCGATTCCAAAAAGGAAGTCAAAAATAATGACACGAGATAGACACGAGATTGAGCATCCCATCGGCAAACACATATCCATTAAATATTCTCCCTCAAGATAACACCCCAATAAATGAAAACATTTGTGATGTATTGGCGTATTGGCAATAATCTGAAGGCTGACTCTATGTCCAATTTCGCCAACAAAGCTCCTCTGCCCGCTTTCCTTGCAAGAAAAATTGCTCTATCAAAAGCTGTATATTTAATTACTGTCTCCTCCTTCGATATACTGTCATTGACCGACGACCCTGTTGGAAAGGATGTGGTATCCGGCACCCATTCTACTGCCGCTGAATGAGGCAGTTGTCATGTGGCAGTAGATTTGTTCCAGTATGTCAGGATTAGTTTGGACACTGTTAGAAAATGTCATACATTGCATTGTATACCGACGACTCATAAATGCGCTTTGCTGCCATTTACTGGCCAATGTGTATATGAAAGTTACGTGATTATTCTCTTCACAACAAGCTGCGTTAGAAACGGCTGAGAGGAGACTCCCAGCTCAGGACTCTCACACTTCCTGTGGTAACTACCAGTTCTGGGTGGTTCAAGTTGCTTGAGGGAGCAAACACTACTGCTCCCAGCATAGTTTTCCATGTGAATCCACGCTGAGGGGACATCTTTCTCCACAAAATCTCCTCCACAAAAAAGTGAAGTCTTCTAGTCAGGAGAGATAAGCTGCACATGTGCTCTCCTGCATGCTGGTTGTCCTGTTTGCTTCTAACCAGGACCAGATCCATGTGGCTGCCACACCACTGACTTTGTTTAACCTACCCCCTGCGATAGGGAACGGTAGGCTCGAAATTGTGAGTACTTGCACACTTTAGTGTGTTTCCACGGAGAGACAATCTGTGAAGGTCCCTCCATCAGTGCAATATTTCTTGGACTGCGCATAGAACTTTCTATAATAGCAAGTGACGAAAACTCTGCTCCAGCCGCCCTGAGAGGCCATAACCACTCTTGTTTCATGAGGAGAGAATCATTACTTTCATATGCACAATATACTGTGAACTTCGCCTTTAAGAGGGAGACTGTACCCCGTTACCTCTTTCAGTAAAATTGTTATGTTTACTAGTTCACCTGCCCGTCTGGCTGCATGAGATTGCACAGACACCACGGGCGCTCCAAAATCTGCACCCAGACACCGCCGCTACAGGAATGCCCCCGGGAGGTCCTATACCATCCACAAGTGCCACCTTCCGCTATTGGCAATTGTTGTGGACACGAGGGAAGTGTTGAGGGGTCTAGCGACCCACTTCAGCTATCGTGACATCATTATCTGCTGCCAGTGGGACTACATGCCCCAGCCGGCCCTTCTGCAACATCTGGCGCCTCCCCAGTGGCCCACCACAAGGACAAGTGATGAATGAGGTGGAATTTTCCCACTTTTTCGGGACTAGCCCTAATGGCGATGTTCTCAAATTATCACAGGGTGGGTGGCCAAAAGGGCCTGCCATCCTGCCTGCTGCCACCTCTTTCATCAACTTGTCCCAAACCAACTGTATCTGATCTCCAACCAATTTTAAATTGGACGAGTATATAGCAAAAGGCAAAAAAGATGCGAAATGTAAAAACCTAGATAGATATAGATATGCACCCCTTGTCTACCACACCCCCATATACTTATTGCCAACCTCTTTTCATCCCGAACTTTTCTTAACCCGTTCCTACTCCCTTGCAGTCACTGAGCCTATCATTAATCAGTTCATGCTCAAATAGCAAAATGGTCAGGTGGTGCTGGTTCAGCAGGATAGCAGAGAGGTGTTGTAGTAGAATCATATAATCATAGAATGTGAGATTTGGAAGGAACATCAAGGGTCATCGAGTCCAGCCCCCTGCTCAATGCAGAATTCACTAAACCATCTCAGACAGATGTCTGTCCAGCCTCTGTTTGGAGACTTCCATTGAAGGAGAACTCACCAACTCTCGTGGCAGCCTGTTCCACTCATTGATCTCCCTCACTGTCAAAAAGTTTTTTCTAATATCAAATCTGTGTCTCCTCCCATTCAGTTTCATCCCATTGCTTCTCATGTTTCCATGTGCAAATGAGAATAAAGATGATCCTTCTACAATGTGACAGCCCTTCAGATATTTGTAGACAGCTATTAAGTCTCCTCTTAGCCTTCTTTTTAGCAACCTAAACATTCCCAGATCCTTTAACCGTTCCTCGTAGGACATGGTTTGCAGTCCGCTCACCATCCTGGTTGCTCTTCTCTGAACTTGCTCCAGTTTTTCAATGTCTTATTTTAAAAATGTGGTGCCCAGAACTGGACACAGTATCCAGATGAGGCCTGACCAAGGAGGAGTAGAGGGGGATAATTACATCATGTGATCTAGACTCTATGCTTCTCTTTATACATCCTAGAACTGTGTTTGCCTTTTTTGCTGCTGCATCATACTGATGACTCACGTGCAGTCTGTAATCTATTAGTATACCTAAGTCTTTTTCACACGTGCTGTTGCTTAGTTCTATACCTCCAATTCTGTAGATGTAATTTTTGCTTTTCTTGCCCAGATGTAGAATCTTGCATTTCTCCCTGTTTTACCGTTCTATTAGTTGCTGCCCATTGTTCAAGCTTATCTAGATCCTTCTGAATCCTTTCTCTGACTCCTATAGTGTTAGCTATCCTTCCAAACTTTGCATCGTCTGCAAATTTGATTGCCTTCAGTTCCCTTATCGAGATCATTTATAAAAATGTTGAACAACACTGGAGCCAGGACAGAGCCTTGTGGTACACTCTTGAAACACTTTCCCAATTGGATGTGAAACCATTTATTAACACTCCTTGAGTATGATCACTGAGCCAGCTATGAATCCACCTAACCGTAGCCTTGTTAATCATTTTTTAAATAAGGATAGTATGAGATACTTTATAAAAAGTAGCACAGCTGTAACAGCATTGACTGTAGTAGCAGCAGAGCCGAAACAACAGTGACTGTGGTAGTAGAGCTGGAACGGCAGTTAGTGTAATAGCAGAGCCTGGAACAACAGTGACGTGACTGTAGTAACACAGCTGGAACAGCAAGCAGTGACAGTAGTAACAGAGCTGGAACAGGAGTAACTGTAATAGCACAGCTGGAACAGCAGTGACTGTAGTAGCAGCAGAGCTGGAACAACAGTGACTGTGGTAGTATAGCTGGAACAGCAGTGAGTGTAATAGCAGAGCCTGGAACAACAGTGATATGACTGTAGTAACACAGCTGGAACAGCAAGCAGTGACAGTAGTAACAGAGCTGGAACAGGAGTGACTGAAATAGCAGAGCTGGAACAGCAGTTACTGTAGTAACAGAGCTGGAACAGCAGCGTCTCTAGCAGCAAAGCTGGAACAGCAGCGACTGTAGTAGCAGAGCTGGAACAGCAGTGATTGTAGTAGCAGAGCTGGAAATGCAGTGACTCTAGCAGCAGAACACGAACAGCAGTGACTGTAGTATCAGAGCTGGAACAGCAGTGACTGTAGTAGCAGAGCTGGAACAGCAGTGACTCTAGCGGCAGAGCTGGAACAGCAGTGACTCTAGCGGCAGAGATGGAACAGCAGTGAATGTAGCAGAGTTGGAGTAGCGATGTCTGATATAGCAAAATTGCAACAATGATTAATAGCATGATGTTGGAGCTACAATGACCATCATAAAATAGTTGTAGCATCCATATCTGATGTAGAGATGCCAGAACACCAATATGAAAATAGAAGAGTTGTAGCAGTGATGGCTGATGTAACAATGCTGGAACAAGGAATAGCAGAATTGTTGCAGGAGGTGACTGATTTGGCGGAACTGGAAAAGAGATAACTGCTATTACAATGTTGTAACATTAGAGTAAAACCGATGCAACAAAGTAGAGTGGAATTACTAAAGTACATTGCAGTGGAACCGGGAGCCAAGGCCGAGTTGAAAGGAGGATGCAATACTTGTCAGAGCCAGGAGAGATGAGTTATACATACATTTAAATGTGTGTATATACAGTAGTCTAGAACCACTGTCAATAACCCATGCAACCCTAATAATAGTGAGATGACTCTGCTCATTCTATAACAGTCTGTACAGCAAAGTTGACAAGTAAGCTTCAGAATACAGAAAGTGCATGTTCTGTAATGACCAATGTAAAAACTTTAATAGGAAAATTCAAATAAAAAAAAACAAAGAAAATAAAATAAAAAAAAAAACAAAAATACAAAAAGATTTATTTTAAAATCTTTAATCAATATCATGATTGGATGACACATTCCCTTTACAGTGAAGGAAATAAGTATTTGATCCCTTGCTGATTTTGTAAGTTTGCCCACTGACAAAGACCTGAACAGTCTATAATTTTAAGGGTACCGTATATGCTCGAGTATAAGCCGAGATTTTCAGCCCATTTTTTAGGGCTGAAAGTGCCCCCCTCAGCTTAAACTCGAGTCATATATGCCAGGGGGTCGGCGGGGGGAGTGGGAGTGCAGCTGTCCTATATACTCACCCCCCTGGCACGGTCTCTGCAGCCCCCCTGCTTCTCCCATGGTCTCTGGCGCCTGTGTTCAGCGGTCACGTGGTACCGCTCATTAAAATCATGAATATGCGCATATTTATGACTTTAATGAGAGGTACCACGTGACCGCTGCAGGAAGGAAGAGCTTTGGCGCCGGAGACAATGGGAGAAGCAGGGGCTGCAGAGACGCGCCAGGAGGGGTGAGTATGACGGGGAGGATGGGGGAAGCCCTGCTACATTCACCTGTCCCCGTTCCACCGCCGCATGCCGCTGTCCTCCGTGTCCTCTGGCTGTGACGTTCAGGTCAGAGGGCGCGATGACGTGGTTAGTTCGTGCCCTCTGCCTGAACATTCACAGCCAGAGGACCTGGAAGACACAGCGGCGCGCGGCGGTGGAACGGGGACAGGTGAATATCACAGGTGCCGGGGCCTGAGCCAGCGGTGACACTGGCACCTGGCCCCCCATAGCGCACCGGTGTCCCCACCTGCTCAGGACACCAGCACCTGGCCCCCAGCGACGAGAGGTGAGTATGTCATTTTTTTTCTTTATTCGCAGCAGCAGCAGCAGCATATGGGGCCCATTCTATGGATCATCTTATGGGGCCATAACCTTTATGGAGCAGCATATGGGGGCATATTCTATGGAGCATCTTATGGGCCATTATTAACCTTTGTGCAGCATTATATGGGGCTACTGATTAAATATGGATATTGAAAAACATTTAACCTACTGATGTCTCAATTAATTTTGCTATTATTGGCATCTATTTTTATTTTTGAAATTTACCAGTAGCTGCTGCATTTCCCACCCTAGGCTTATACTCGAGTCAATACATTTTCCCAATTTTTTGTGGCAAAATTAGGGGTCAGCTTATACTCGACGTCGGCTTATACTCGAGTATATACGGTAAGTTAATTTTAACATTGAGAGATAGAATATCAAAAATAAAATCCAGAAATTTGCATTGTCTAAATTGTATAAATGTATTTGCATTTTGCAGTGAGAAATAAGTATTTGATCCCTCTGGCAAACAAGACTTAATACTTGGTGGTAAACCCTTGTTGGCAGCACAGCAGTCAGACGTTTCTTGTAGTTGATGATGAGGTTTGATGTCAGGAGGAATTTTGCTCCACTCCTCTTTACATATCATCTCTAAATCATTAAGATTTTGAGGCTGTCACTTGGCAACTCGGAGCTTCAACTCCCTCATTAGGTTTTCTATGGGATTAAGGTCAGGAGACCGGCTAGACCACTCCATGACCTTAATGTGCTTCTTTTTGAGCCACTCCTTTGTTGCCTTGGCTGTATGTTTTGGGTCATTGTCTTGCTGGAAGACCCAGCCACGACCCATTTTTAATGTCCTGGCGGAGGGAAGGAGGTTGTCACTCCAGATTTTACGGTACATGGCTTCATCCATTCTCCCATTGATGCGGTGAAGTAGTCCTGTGCCCTTAGCAGAGAAACACTCCCAAAACATAAAGTTTCCACCTCCATGCCTGACAGTGGGGATGGTGTTCTTTGGGTCATAGTCAGCATTTCTCTTCCTCCAAACACAGCGAGTTGAGTTAATGCCAAAAAGCTCAATTTTTGTCTCATCTGACCACAGCACCTTCTCCAATCACTCACAGAATCATCCAGGTGTCATTGGGAAACTTCAGACGGGCTGCACATGGGCCTTCTTGAGCAGGGGACCTTGCGTTCACGGCAGGATTGTAAACCTTTACGGTGTAATGTGTTACCAATGGTTTCTTGGTGACTGTGGTCCCAGCTGCCTTGAGATCATTAACAAGTTCCCCCCATGTAGTTTTAAGCTGATCTCTCACCTTCCTCATGATCAAGGATACCCCACAAGGTGAGATTTTGCATGGTGGCCTTGATCAATGTCGATTGACAGTCATTTTGTATTTCTTCCATTTTCTTACTACGGCACCAACAGTTGTCTCCTTCTCACCCAGCATCTTACTTATGGTTTTGTAGCCCATTACAGCTTTGTGCAGGTCTATGATCTTGTCCCTAACATCCTTATAAAACTCTTTGGTGTTGCCCATATTCTAGAGGTTAGAGTCTGACTGATTGAGTCTGTGGACAGGAGTCTTTTATAAAGGTGACTATGTAAGACAGCTGTCTGTAATGCAGGTAACGAGTTGATTAGGAGTCTAACTGGTCTGTAGGAGCCAGAACTCTTAATTAGTGTTGAGCGATACGATAATGCAAATATCGGCTATCGGCCGATATTAGCTCTATCGGCCTTTCGATAATTCGTTTCTGTCACGCGGTCTTATGATATGTGTACGATGTCAGTAAACTATTCTTAAAAGAACAACACTCTATACAACATATAGATTAGCAACATCAGCATGTAAATATAGAATAGATTTACCTGACACGATATCCGTTGAACTCAGGGTTAATCTTGAGGACTTGATACACTGTCACAGGAAAGAGGAGGACCGGGGGTCTAACCTGACCCTAAACTGGGGTCCTAACTAAACCCTCACCTTGGAGGTACTGATAATGGTTCAGAGGTCCAAGTCTCCAGCCTAACCCTGTCTCCTATCAGTCCCTGAACCCTGTAATCAGTCCTAAGAAGGATTCTGATTACCACCAAAGGGATATGGGCTGATCTCTGCTAAATACACAGATTAGACATATAAGACAGACTGGAGAAAACACAGACTTGCATACACACTCAAACACAGAAGGAACATAAATGATCTGGGATATTAAACTCTAAGCAAGGTGAGCTTAAAACAACTAAGGAGCTCTTTAACTTAAGTCTATACAGATACAATCCTATCTGTGGTCTGCATGAAGAATTTCACTGGCAACTCCCAACACAGACAACCAGAGATTTAAAGGAAACCAATCAACAAATAATTAATTGCAGCCGGGAGAAAACTGCACCCAGTCCCAGAACTGAGCACAGACAGAATTAACTCACTAACTGCCAAACACAAAGAAACAGCAACTCAGCTGTGAGAAGTCAGAATGTGCAACCGCGATGATCTTCGTGGCGATGCACACATGACAGTACCCCCCCTTCTACGAGGGGCCTCCGGACCCTCAGGGCCAGGTTTGCCCGGGTGAGTTCTGTGGAAGGTCCGCACCAAACGATCTGCGTTAATGTCAGACGCAGGAACCCACGTCCTCTCCTCTGGACCATACCCCTTCCAATGCACCAAGTACTGAAGGGACCGGCGATTCAGACGTGAGTCAATGATCTTTGACACTTGAAACTCCAAGTTACCATTGACCACCACTGGAGGAGGAGGTAGAGGTGATGGTATGACTGGTGCCACGTACCTCTTAAGTAATGACTTGTGGAACACATTATGAATTTTAAACGTAGGAGGGAGGTCCAGACGAAATGCCACAGGATTAATTATGGAACTGATCCTGTACGGCCCGATGAATCTGGGGCCCAGCTTCCAGGAGGGAACTTTAAGTTTTATATTCCTGGTAGACAACCATACCAGATCGTTCACATTAAGATCTGGACCAGAAACTCTCCTCCTATCAGCCATACGTTTATAACGGTTCCCCATAGCACTCAGATTATTCAATACACCTCTCCACACTGAAGCAAGTGACGACGAGAAACGCTCCTCCTCAGGAACCCCAGAAGGGCCCCCCCCATTGAATGTACAAAACTGGGGATGAAAACCATATGCCCCAAAAAACGGGGACTTACCAGTGGACTCGCTCCGCCTGTTGTTAAGAGCGAACTCTGCCAGAGGCAAGAAAGAAGACCAGTCCTCCTGGTTCTCTGAGACAAAACACCGAAGATAAGTCTCTAAGCTTTGATTCAGACGCTCTGTCTGACCATTGGTCTGCGGATGAAAAGCCGAGGAAAATGACAATTGCATCCCCCGACGTAAACAAAATGCCCTCCAAAACTTGGACACAAACTGAGACCCCCTATCTGACACCACATCAGAAGGCAACCCATGAAGTCTCACAATCTCCCCAATGAACACCTGCGCCAGAGTTTTAGCATTAGGGAGGGCAGGAAGAGCAATGAAATGTGCCATCTTACTGAACCTGTCAACAACCACCAGTATGACAGTCTTCCCTGACGACTGAGGAAGGTCCGTGATGAAGTCCATAGACAAATGAGTCCATGGACGCTCCGGAAGTTTCAAGGGTAAGAGGGTCCCAGACGGACGGGTATGAGGGGTCTTAGAGCGAGCACAAACCCCACAGGACGCGACAAAAGTTAAAACATCTTTATTAACGTTAGGCCACCAAAACCGGCGAGAAAGGAGATCTAAAGTAGCCTTACTCCCTGGATGTCCTGCTAAAGCAGAATTATGATGTGCCTCAATAACCTTTTGTCTCAACTGATTTGGGACAAACAGTCTCCCTGGAGGTCCTGCAGGGGCGTCCCCCTGAGCCTCTAACACCTCCTCCTCAAGCTCAGAACATACAGCCGACACTACCACCCCTCCTGAAGGATGGGAATCGGGTCATCCATTTTCCCGGCCCCTGGGAAACTGCGAGACAAGGCATCCGCCTTAACATTCTTAGATCCAGGGCGATAAGTGACAACAAAATTAAACCTGGTAAAAAACAACGACCATCGAGCTTGTCTGGAATTCAGACGCTTAGCAGATTCCAAATACAGCAGGTTCTTGTGATCAGTAATGACGGTGACCGGGTGGACTGCCCCCTCCAAAAAGTGACGCCATTCTTCAAAAGCCAACTTAATGGCCAAAAGTTCCCTATTGCCGATATCATAATTCCTTTCGGCGGACGACAATTTTTTAGAAAAGAAAGCGCACGTATGCCATTTACCAGGGGACGGACCATGGGACAATATTGCACCCACCCCTACGTCAGACGCGTCCACCTCCACAACGAACGGCTGTGATGCATCTGGTTGGATGAGAACGGGTGCCGAAGCAAAACATTTTTTCAAAGAGGAAAAAGCTTGGCAAGCTTTGTCCGACCATTTAGAAAAATCCGTCCCTTTTCTTGTCATGTCAGTGAGAGGTTTGACAACAGATGAGAAATTACAAATAAATTTCCGGTAGTAGTTAGCAAACCCCAGAAAACGCTGCAGAGCCTTAAGATCCTCTGGCTGATCCCATTCAAGCACTGCTCTCACCTTTTCAGGGTCCATACGGAAACCGGAGGCTGACACCAAGAAACCCAAAAACTGAAGTTCCTGTACGGCGAATACACACTTTTCCAGTTTGGCGTATAGTTTATTGTCTCGCAAGATCTGCAACACCTGTCTCACATGCTCCTGATGAGACACAAGATCTGGCGAGTAAATTAAAATGTCATCCAAATATACGACCACAAACAGCCCCACAAGGTGACGAAAAATGTCATTAACAAAATGTTGGAATACTGCTGGTGCAGTAGTCAGACCAAAAGGCATGACAAGGTTCTCATAATGTCCCTCCGGCGTGTTAATCGCCGTTTTCCACACATCCCCCTCTTTTATCCTAATCAGATTATACGCCCCCCTGAGATCCAATTTAGAGAACCATTTGGCGCCAACAATTTGATTGAAGAGATCAGGAATCAGAGGGAGTGGATACGGATCTCGAACAGTAATCCGATTAAGTTCGCTGAAATCCAAGCAAGGGCGTAGGCCTCCATCTTTTTTCTTCACAAAGAAGAACCCCGCGGCCACTGGGGAAGATGAAGGTCTAATATGCCCTTTGGCCAGACTTTCCGAAATGTAATCTTTCATAGCCTGCCTCTCAGGACCAGAAAGGTTATATAACCTAGCTTTAGGTAACTTAGCATCAGGAAGTAAATTAATAGAGCAGTCATACACGCGATGAGGAGGCAACTCCTGACACCCCTCCTCAGAGAACACATCCCCAAAGTCCTCCAAAAAAGGAGGCAAAGTACTAGGCACGACCGCACTGATGACTGTGTTCATGCAGTTACTTTTGCAAAACTCCCCCCATTGGCTTATATCTCTGGACTGCCAATTAATCACAGGGTTATGTTTAACCAACCAAGGAAGTCCCAACACAATAGGAGTAGGTAGACCCTCCAACACATAACAAGATAATAGTTCCCTATGTATTGCCCCTACCCGAAGGTCAATGTTATGAACCTCATGAACAAAGCTACCTTGGCCGAGAGGCCTGGCGTCAATGGAGAATATAGGGATCGGTTTGACCAATACACTCAGATGCATACCTTGAGCCTGAGCAAACTGAGCGTCAACCAGATTAGCCCCAGACCCACTATCAAGAAGAACAGAAAATCTCTCCACTCTCGTACCAACCACCACCTCCACTGGTACAAGGAACTGAGAAGAACTAGCGGACGAAATACATACTCCCAGGTTGTCGTCCACCACACAACCTGGGATTAACAGTTTTCCGGCGACTTTTTGCTCAACAAGGCACGGGATGGACATCCCCCAACAAAATGTCCCTCTTTCCCGCAGAAGAAACACCTTCTAGTCCTGCGGCGTACCGCCAATCCCCTCCTACGAAATGATGTCCCTCCCAACTGCATAGGCTCCTCCGAACAGACAAGGGGAACCTCAACATAAGGGACTTTAGTAGTAGGTGGAGTAACAACAGGGGGCGGAGTTACCTCGCACCTCTCCCGGAGCCGTCTATCAGTACGGATAGCTAGGGCCATAGCAGCCTCCAGTGATGGAGGAGAATCATACTGAGCCAAAACGTCCTTTAATTTGTCAGAAAGCCCATGACAAAACTGGCTCCTAAGAGCTGGGTCATTCCACTGAGTATCTGTGGCCCATCTACGAAACTCAGAAGCAAATTCCTCCGCCGGACGATCTCCCTGCTGTATCTTACGTAATTTTGTCTCAGCAAGAGAGACCCGATCTGGGTCATCATATACCAAACCCAGGGCAGTAAAAAATCGATCTACTGACTGTAGAGCCGGGGATCCTGGAGGAAGGGAGAAGGCCCAGGATTGAGGGTCCCCTTGTAGGAGCGAGATAACAATTCCCACTCTCTGCTCTTCACTCCCTGATGATTGAGGCCGAAGCCGAAAATACAATTTACATGCTTCCCTGAAGGTAAAAAATTTGTCTCGCCCACCAGTGAACCTGTCCGGGAGAGCTACTATAGGTTCAAATCTGGTTTGCTCCGAGGGAGACAAAACTTTGGACTTAATGTCCGTCAGCTCCATGGATAATCCCTGCAACTGCAGAGCCAGCTGGGCTACTGGATCCATGGCAACTGGGAATAATTTTATGGGCCAGTGAAAATGTCACGCGGTCTTATGATATGTGTACGATGTCAGTAAACTATTCTTAAAAGAACAACACTCTATACAACATATAGATTAGCAACATCAGCATGTAAATATAGAATAGATTTACCTGACACGATATCCGTTGAACTCAGGGTTAATCTTGAGGACTTGATACACTGTCACAGGAAAGAGGAGGACCGGGGGTCTAACCTGACCCTAAACTGGGGTCCTAACTAAACCCTCACCTTGGAGGTACTGATAATGGTTCAGAGGTCCAAGTCTCCAGCCTAACCCTGTCTCCTATCAGTCCCTGAACCCTGTAATCAGTCCTAAGAAGGATTCTGATTACCACCAAAGGGATATGGGCTGATCTCTGCTAAATACACAGATTAGACATATAAGACAGACTGGAGAAAACACAGACTTGCATACACACTCAAACACAGAAGGAACATAAATGATCTGGGATATTAAACTCTAAGCAAGGTGAGCTTAAAACAACTAAGGAGCTCTTTAACTTAAGTCTATACAGATACAATCCTATCTGTGGTCTGCATGAAGAATTTCACTGGCAACTCCCAACACAGACAACCAGAGATTTAAAGGAAACCAATCAACAAATAATTAATTGCAGCCGGGAGAAAACTGCACCCAGTCCCAGAACTGAGCACAGACAGAATTAACTCCCTAACTGCCAAACACAAAGAAACAGCAACTCAGCTGTGAGAAGTCAGAATGTGCAACCGCGACGATCTTCGTGGCGATGCACACATGACAGTTTCGATATTTTCGTCATATCGAATACCGGAATCGGATTTGTCACTGTCACTGTCTGTGTCCGTCGGTCGGGTCTGTCACTGTCAGTGTCCGTCGGTCGGGTCTGTCAGGAGTCAGCGGCACTTACCTGGCAGAAGATCTCCGGCGGTCACGTCCTGGACTGCTTCATGGCCGCCATCCTCTTCTCCCCGGCGGTCACATGCAGTTTCTCGCGATAACTGCAGTGACTGCTGGGTAATCCCGGCGTTAAAGCAGTCAGTCCGATGACGTCACCGCCGGGGAAGCAGGTAATCAGCTGTGCTGCATTGCGATGACAGGCTCTGCCTGTCATTGCGATGTAGCAGAGCTGGATCGTCGTGGGACTGTCGTTATGGACTGCGTCGGACAGGTGGTATACTGTTGGTTTGTTTTTTTTTTTTTTTTACAGGAGATCGATGGGTCGCAGGAATGAGAGTGCAATAAAAGAAATGAAAACTGTGTTGTCTCTTTTATTTCATTAAAAGACTTTTTTCTTGCTTTGTCTTTTTTTATGCATTTAAAAACTTTGGGATTAATAATGGATCGGTGTCTTATTGACACCTCTCCATTATTAACCGGGCTTATTGTCACCGTGCAATCAACGGTGACATTAACCCCTTATTACCCCGCTTGCCACCGCTACAGGGCAAGTGGGAAGAGCCGGGTAAAGTGCCACAATTGGCACATCTTTTGATGCGCCAAATGTGGGGCTGCTGTAGCCTGGTATTATGAGGCTGTTGAGGGCCAAAATCCATGGGCCTTGACAGTCTTTTAATACCAGGCCGCAGCAGTCTGCATTTTACTTGGCTGGTTAACAAAAATAGGGGACCCCTACGCCGTTTTTTTTTTGAGGGGATCCCCTATTTTTGTTAACCAGCCAAGCTAAGCAGACTGCTGTGGCCTGGTATTATCAGGCTTGCAAGGTCCATGGATATTGGATCCTTACCAGCCTGAAAAACCAGGCCTCAGCGGTCTGCTTCATCTGGCTGGTTAACAAAAATAGGGGGGACCCCACGCCAATTTTTTCGAGGGGATCCCCTATTTTTGTTAATCAGCCAAGATATGCAGATGCTGTGGCCTGGTTTTATCAGGCTGGCAAGGTCCATGGATCTTGGCTCCTTAACAGCCTGAAAATCCAGGCCTCAGCGGTCTGCTTCATCTGGCTGGTTAACAAAAATAGGGGGACCCCACGCCAATTTTTTTCGAGGGGATCCCCTATTTTTGTTAATCAGTTCCCTCTGACGTCACTGATTGTGTCCCTGGCTGACCTGAAGTGAAAGTGGGAAGCAATCAATTAAGCTTTCCACTTCCTCTCCTGTCAGCCAGGAGAGGAACTCATTCATTTGGGGGTTTACTGTGAGACTGCAGCATTAGCTGCGGTCCCTGCAGTAAACATTAACCCTTTCTGAAGGATTACACCGTGGGACCTGACTGTACATCGGATTGGTAAGAATAATTTTGCTTTATTATTTATTTTATTACAGGAAATGGTTTTTAGCAGGAAAATAAAATATGGTCAAAAACTGTGTGATTATTTCATTAAACTTCTTTTTTATTAAAGTGTGTGTGTTTGATTTTTCTTTCATACAATAGGATTAATAATTGATAGTTGTCTAATTGACAGCTCTCAATTATTAACCTGGCTTAAAGTGACCTTTCAATTGCAAGGTCATTTTAACCCCTTATTAACCCATTCGCCACCGCTACAGGGCAATGGGAATAGACGGGCAAAGTGCCAGAAAGGGCAAATCTAATTAGAGATTTGCCCTTTCTGGGTGTCTGGGGGCAGATGTTAGTAGCCGGGGTGGGCCAAAAATAATGGTCCCTCTCTGGGCTATTATTATCTGCCCCCACTCACTGGCTTTGTCTGTCTGGTTGCGAAAATAGGGCGGGAGCCCACGCATTTTTTTTCAGCAATTTTACACCTCATATATATATATACATGTCATTAAATTTGTGACACATATATATATATTTATATTTATAGTTCATACACTTCTACATAGTAATAATAGCCGCTAATTCAATTGCCGGCTTTTGTGAAAATGCAGAACCCGACATGAAATGACACTTGGTGTACATAGGGTTAACCATGTCCTTTGCTATCTGATTTGCACAAACAATTAAATCAGTCTATGTGTGCAAAATTTCACACCTGTAGGGGTTAATTAAAGGTGTAAATTTGTAGCAAAAAAGTCTGTTTTTTTTACAACGAATTTACACCTTTAATTAACCCCTACAGGTGTGAAATTTTGCAAACATAGACTGATTTAATTGTTTGTGCAAATCAGATAGCAAACGACATGAAAAGACATGGTTAACCCTATGTACACCAAGTGTCATTTCATGTCGGGTGCTTCTGTCTTTTCACTGAAGCCGGCTTTACCCGGCAATTGAATCAGAGGATATTTTACTATGTAGAAGTGTATAAACTATACATATATGTATATATATATGTCACAATGACATGTATATATATATATATATATATATATATGTATTCTATGTGTGTATATTTTGTGTTTACAAGGAAATAAAGTTTTTTTTTAATTTCGATATTTTGTTCCCATAGACTTACATGGGACTTCGCTATCGAAATCGGATATCGACGATATTTAGTGCTATCGGTGATACAATTTCGATACGATATTTTTAGATATCGAGCAATATCGCTCAACACTACTCTTAATGTTTGGTAGGGGATCAAATACTTATTTCTCACTGCAAAAATGCAGATAAAATTACACTACCGGTCAAAAGTTTAGGGTCACTTAGAAATTTCCTTATTTTTGAAAGAAAAGCAGTTTTTTTCCAATGAAGCTAACATTAAATGATTCAGAAATACACTCTATACAGTGTTAATGTGGTAAATGACTATTCTAGCGGCAAAACGTCTAGTTTGTAATGCAATATCTTCATAGGTGTATAGAGGCCCATTTCCAACAACCATCACTCCAGTGTACTTATGGTATTTTGTGTTCGCTAACTGTGTAAGAAGGCTAATAGATGGTTAAAATAACCCTTTAAAAACCCTTGTGTAAGTATGTTAACACAGCTGAAAACCGTTTGGTTGATTAGAGAAGCTATAAACCTGACCTTCCTTTGAGCTTGTTGAGAATCTGGAGCATTACATTTGTTGGTTCCATTAAACTCTCAAAATGGCCAAAAAAAAGAACTTTCTTGTGAAACTCGACAGTCTATTCTTGTTCTTAGAAATGAAGGCTATTCCATGCGAAAAATTACCAAGAAACTGAAGAATTCATACAATGGTGTGTAGTACTCCCTTTAGAGGAGTGCACAAACAAGCTCTAACCAGAGAAGAAAGACAAGTGGAGGCCCCGCTGCACAACTGAGCAACAAGACAAGTACATTAGAGTCTTTAGTTTGAAAAATTGACGCCTCACAGGTCCTCAACTGGCAGCTTCATTAAACAGTACACATTAAACGCCAGTGTCAACATCTACAGTGAAGAGGCGATTTGGGGATGCTGGCCTTCAGGGCAGATTGGCAAAACAAAAGCCATATTTAAGACTGGCTTAAATGAAAGGAAAAGATTAATATGGGCAAAAGAACACAGACATTGGACAGAGGAAATATTGGCTTTTGTTTTGCCAATCTGCCCTGAAGGCCAGCATCCCCAAATCGCCTCTTCACTGTAGATGTTGACACTGGCGTTTAATGTGTACTGTTTAATGAAGCTGCCAGTTGAGGACCTGTGAGGCGTCAATTTTTCAAACTAAAGACTCTAATGTACTTGTCTTGTTGCTCAGTTGTGCAGCGGGGCCTCCCACTTGTCTTTCTTCTCTGGTTAGAGCTTGTTTGTGCACTCCTCTAAAGGGAGTACTACACACCATTGTATGAATTCTTCAGTTTCTTGGTAATTTTTCGCATGGATAGCCTTCATTTCTAAGAACAAGAATAGACTGTCGAGTTTCACAAGAAAGTTCTTTTTTTTTGGCCATTTTGAGAGTTTAATGGAACCAACAAATGTAATGCTCCAGATTCTCAACAAGCTCAAAGGAAGGTCAGGTTTATAGCTTCTCTAATCAACCAAACGGTTTTCAGCTGTGTTAACATACCTGCACAAGGGTTTTAAAGGGTATTTTAACCATCTATTAGCCTTCTTACACAGTTAGCGAACACAAAATACCATAAGTACACTGGAGTGATGGTTGTTGGAAAATGGGCCTCTATACACCTATGAAGATATTGCATTACAAACTAGACGTTTGCCGCTAGAATAGTCATTTACCACATTAACACTGTATAGAGTGTATTTCTGAATCATTTAATGTTAGCTTCATTGGAAAAAAAACTGCTTTTCTTTCAAAAATAAGGAAATTTCTAAGTGACCCTAAACTTTTGACCGGTAGTGTATATAATTTATACAATGTGATTTTCTGGATTTTCTTTTTGATATTTTATCTCTCAGTGTTAAAATTAACCTACCCTTAAAATTATAGACTGTTCATGTCTTTGTCAGTGGGCAAACTTACAAAACCAGCAAGGGGTCAAATACTTATTTCCTTCACTGTAAGGCCAAGATGACTTAGTCTATAAAGGAATTAATATTTAATCCTCTATACAACATTGCCTCTGAAGACCACCATTACTTGAAGACACCCATCGAGAACCTTCTATAATTTTACTGTGTAATTGTAGGCTTGAACATCCTGAAATACATTTGGATTACTCTCTGCGTATTTCTATTTCGACGCCTCAACAACACAATATTATTTCCAAAATTAATGACATCGATGATGATATACCGGCACCATTTTGCGATTGTTTTATTAGAATTGCGGTCACATATTTTCCAAGCAGTTGCAGCGCTAAATTTCTACTACATGACATTTTACCATGAGGATGATTATTCCATCTGTCATAGGAGAGCGCTCTAATTGCCGTAGAGCTGTTACAGAGCGATATTTCACCTCTGGCGGGATGATGGGTACAAGATGTTCAAAAGTAAGCTAAAAATGTAACAAACACTGGTAGGTAATAATACACATAAGTAAGACACAATGTAATGCTGGAAAGCCAAAAATCCGAATTTCCTGACTTCTCTGTGGATGAGGGATGTCTTGGAACATTATACTTTTTAGCCCTACAGAACAGTTAAAGGGGTTTTCCAAAAATGACAAGTTATCCTCTATCCGTTGGATTGGGGGGAAACTTGTTGATGGCTGGGGGTCTGACTGTAGGGACTGGCAGGGATCCCGATAACGGTGCACCGGAGCCCCAATAACAGTACAGTCTCATCCCCAGTAGAATGGAGGCGCTTACGACCAATCTCTGATTGTGGGACAGCAGAGAATGCCGAGTGTTGCGCTTGGCAATTTCCGACAGTTCCATAGCCATGAATGGAGCAGAGGTCAAGAATTCACACCTTTTTTCTCATTCAAGATGGGGATCTACAAAGTCTCTTTCTCAGGGTTTATTGGACACCATTGTGATCAATCACAATAGTCAAGATGAAGGAAAAAGCTGCTCCAGTACAGTCATCAAGGGGACGGAGTGACTGTTAGATGATATTGATAAGACAAAGATGCTTCTTGTGGTCACCTGTGATCTGAGATGAAGAGCAACAGGGCTGAAGAAAGCAGTAACCACTGGTCACCAGGGGCTCTCTGAGTGTAACTAACCTCTGAAGACCCAAGGTTCGGCGAAACAAACTGAGCAAGAGGGAATAAGTTTGAAACATAGACCCCAGTGATCTGTTACATTATTTGCTGAACTACTAGACACAAGGACTTTTTTTGTGAGTGGTGAACAAAGTATACTAGGGAACAATCTGGAAATGCTGAATCGCTGGACAACAAGGTATAGCTAGGAACCCTAAATCACTGGACAGAAAGGAATCATATGGAAACAGAAAACTTTCTAACACCAGGAAATTAATGGAATCGCTGACCAAGAGACCACAAGCAAGGGAAAGGCATATTCAAATTCTGGACTTCTCTTTAACCCCAGCAGAAACTTGAAAAGCTTTGAATTTCAGACTCTTCATGGGGAGGTCTAAGGGTAAAGTTTCTCCTTGTGGAGGCAACTAAGATGGTATAGGGATACTTTAGCCTATGCAGTACACCCCTGGGTATTTAAATATGGAAATACCCTCTTAAGAGTAGAAGAAAACAGGAACTCTAGTGATTTCTTTTGGAGATCGCAATTTTAAAAGTTAATATCAACCCTTTCAAGGGGCTTGCCACATGAATTAGGATAGTAAGCCCAAACAGAAAAATCCATTTGCAGACATGTGTTTCTGGGTTTTTTGCTCCTCATTAGTGCAAAGAAGGAGATCTTTTGCTTAAAAAATTATCTTTTTATTAAAAAAAAACAAAAAACTTGCCACATAACTACTGATGAGGATTTTTTTTTGTCTTAGAATCTGGCATGAGGGAGCAGCATGTCATTGCTCATTTTTAGCCTACATGTTGTTTTTTCCATCTAGATCTGCATCAAGTGAGAAACACATTTTAATCATTGTGTTGAAATTACAAAGTTTTCTATATTGCTAGCTTATTCATAGTTGGAGGTTTAAGTTTCAGAGATTGCACATGGTTTTCAATGCTTCCCCTGTGTGCAGATCAAATATCCAAATAGTTCCCTCTACTTATTTAGTTTAACCCTTAGTGACGGAGCCAATTTGCAGCTTAATGACCAGGTCAATTTTTACAATTCTGACCACTGTCACTTTACGAGGTTATAA
>JARQOD010000001.1:5203518-5253996 GCA_033576555.1 Oophaga sylvatica | reverse complement strand
CAGGTTGTGGATGGCTTTGTAGGTCATAGTTAGGGTTTTGAACTGGAGCCTCTGGACGATAGGAAGCCAATGAAGGGCTTGGCAGAGAGGAAACGTGACAAGAAATACGTATGCACAGCTCAATAATAGAGGTGCCAGAGTAGGGGTCCAAACCCAAAGTATAATAAAACGTTTTATAGATGACATATTTTGCATCTGGGGTGGCACGTTCGAGTCCTTAGCTGATTTCCATCATCTATATAAATCATTCATGGCCTGGTCTACAATTCACTGTTACACATGACCTAAATAGAATTAATTTTTTTGGACACTATGGTCATTAAGGATGAATGTGGGAGACTGTCTACGGATCTTTATACAAAACCTACAGACCGTAATGGTCTATTACATTTCGACAGCTTTCATCCCACGCCCATGAAGCGGTCCATCCCAAAATCCCAATTCCAACAGGTCAAACACATCGTGTCGAACCAGGAGACCTGTAATACCAGATTAGGAGAAATGAACTCTAAGTTCAGGGACAGGGGGTACCCGCAGAAGGTTCTCGACATATCTCTATCTGACACAAGAAAGTCCTCCTCACAACCAAGGAACAGAGTGACATTTGTACATTCCTTCAATCCTTTTGCCTTTTTAATACACAAAACCATTCGCGGACACTGGCCCCTCCTCTCCAGGGCTCACCTCGATATCCCGGAGTTTAATAATCCCTTTCTAGCCTGTTTCCGCCAAGCCCCCAATGTCAGAGATTCTCTGGTTAGAGAAGATATAGGGCCTACTAGACCGCGGACCACACAACGTTTTCTGCACAGTCCTAAGTATGGTACCTTTCCTTGCCTAAACTGCACCCAGTGTAACAATGTACAGAAGGGCAATACCATACATCATCCTTACACTGGCCCATCAAAGGCTACTTCACCTGTGACACTTCTTTTGCAGTTTACGTAATTAAATGCCCCTGCGGATTGCTTTATGTGGGCGAGACAACCCAATCGGTCAAAGACCGAATATCGAAACATAAGTCAACGATACGATGTAAGAATTTACTTCTCCCAATCCCACACCATTTTATCACCCATAGTCACGGCATATCACAATTAAAATTCCAGGTTCTCGAACATGTGCCCCATCCTAGGAGAGGGGGTGACAGAGTGAAACTACTAAAACGGCGAGAAGCCTTTTGGATACACACCCTCGACACATTGTCCCCAAAAGGTCTTAATAAGGATTATGAGTTGCTATCCTTTTTATAACCCCACATGAAGACTCATCATTAGGGTTGAGCATTCCGATACTGCAAATATCGGGTATCGGCCGATATTAGCTGTATCGGACTTCCGATTCCGAGTACCGATATTTTCGTCATATCGGATACCGGAATCGGATTTGTCACTGTCACTGTCAGTGTCCGTCGGTCGGGTCTGTCAGGAGTCAGCGGCACTCACCTGGCAGAAGATCTCCGGCGGTCACGTCCTGGACTGCTTCATGGCCGCCATCCTCTTCTCCCCGGCGGTCACATGCAGTTTCTCGCAATAACTGCAGTGACTGCTGGGTAATCGCGGCCGTAAAGCAGTCAGTCCGATGACGTCACCGCCGGGGAAGCAGGTAATCAGCTGTGCTGCGTTGCGATGACAGGCCCTGCCTGGCATTGCGATGTAGCAGAGCTGGATCGTTGTGGGACACTCGTTACTATGGACTGCGTCGGACAGGTGGTATACTGTTGGTTTGTTTTTTTTATTTTTTTACAGGAGATCGATGGCGTCGCAGGAATGAGAGAGTAATAAAATTAATGAAAACTGTGTTGTCTCTTTTATTTCATTAAAAGACTTTTTTCTTGCTTTGTCTTTTTTTTAAACATTTAAAAACTTTGGGATTAATAATGGATCGGTGTCTTATTGACGCCTCTCCATTATTAACCGGGCTTATTCTCACCGTGCAATCAACGGTGACATTAACCCCTTATTACCCCACTTGCCACCGCTACAGGGCAAGTGGGAAGAGCCGGGTAAAGTGCCACAATTGGCACATCTTTTGATGCGCCAAATGTGGGGCTGCTGTAGCCTGGTATTATCAGGCTGTTGAGGGCCAAAATCCATGGGCCTTGACAGTCTTTTAATACCAGGCCGCAGCAGTCTGCATTTTACTTGGCTGGTTAACAAAAATAGGGGGACCCCTACGCCGTTTTTTTTTTTCGAGGGGATCCCCTATTTTTGTTAACCAGCCAAGCTAAACAGACTGCTGTGGCCTGGTATTATCAGGCTTGCAAGGTCCATGGATATTGGATCCTTACCAGCCTGAAAAACCAGGCCTCAGCAGTCTGCTTCATCTGGCTGGTTAACAAAAATAGGGGGGACCCCACGACAATTTTTTTTCGAGGGGATCCCCTATTTTGTTAACCAGCCAAGATATGCAGACTGCTGTGGCCTGGTATTATCAGGCTGGCAAGGTCCATGGATCTTGGCTCCTTAACAGCCTGAAAAACCAGGCCTCAGCAGTCTGCTTCATCTGGCTGGTTAACAAAAACAGGGGGACCCCACGCCAATTTTTTTCGAGGGGATCCCCTATTTTTGTTAACCAGCCAAGATATGCAGACTGCTGTGGCCTGGTATTATCAGGCTGGCAAGGTCCATGGATCTTGGCTCCTTAACAGCCTGAAAAACCAGGCCTCAGCAGTCTGCTTCATCTGACTGGTTAACAAAAATAGGGGGGACCCCACGCCAATTTTTTTCGAGGAGATCCCCTATTTTTGTTAACCAGCCAAGATATGCAGACTGCTGTGGCCTGGTATTTTCAGGCTGGCAAGGTCCATGGATCTTGGCTCCTTAACAGCCTGAAAAACCAGGCATCAGCAGTCTGCTTCATCTGGCTGGTTAACAAAAATAGGGGGGACCCCACGCCAATTTTTTTCGACGGGATCCCCTATTTTTGTTAACCAGCCAGATGAAGCAGACTGCTGAGGCCTGGTTTTTCAGGCTGTTAAGGAGCCAAGATCCATGGACCTTGCCAGCCTGAAAATACCAGGCCACAGCAGTCTGCATATCTTGGCTGGTTAACAAAAATAGGTGATCCCCTCGAAAAAAAATTGGCGTGGGGTACCCCCTATTTTTGTTAACCAGCCAGATGAAGCAGACTGCTGTGGCCTGGTATTATCAGGCTGGCAAGCAGGGTCGGACTGAGCCACCGGGACACCGGAGAAACCTCCGGTGGGCCCCAGCTCCTGCGTGGTGGGCCCTGATTTGAAAGGATAGGTCGCACAGCACGCCGATACAGTTACATTCTGCGGCAGAGCAGGGAGAATCGCTCTCCCTGCTCTGCCGCCCGGAAGCTATGGGGCCTGAACAGGCGGTGGGGGGGCCCGGTGCCAGCAGTGGGCCCCCCACCCGTCATCGGAGGGTCAGCTGTATCAGCATCCAGCCGATACAGCTGACCGCATAGAGAGAGAAGGAGCGAGCGCTCCTTCTCTCCCATAATCCCCCTCTCAGCGTCTGACAGCGGGCGCGATGACATCACCTGCCGGCGCCCGCTGTCAGACGCTGAGAGGGAGAACAGTGAGCAGCACAGGAGCCGGGAGGTGAGTATTGTTTTTTTTTTTATTTAATGGGGTGCATTATACTACAGAGGCTGTATATGGGGGCTGCATTATACTACAGAGGCTCCATATTGGGGTGCATCATACTACAGAGACTCCCTATGGGGATGCATTATACTACAGAGGCTGCCTATGGGGGTGCATTATAATATAGCGGCTGCCTATGGTGGTGCATTATATTATAGACTCTGCCTATGGGGGTTTATTATAATATAGAGGCTGCCTATGGGGGTGCATTATACTATATTGAGGACTATCTGGTGTATTATGCTGTATGGATGCTATCTAGGGGCCATCATACAGTGTTGGACCCATTAAATAGTTTGGGGACATTAAGGGGTCAGTATATATCCAGTGAGGGGGCATTATTCTGTGTATAGGGGAGATGTACAGGGGGAGACTTGGGACATTATTAAATGTAAAGTGGACACTTATTGTTATAGGGGAACTCGGGTTACTGTGACTGGCAAAGGGGCACACAGGGCATTATTACAGTCTAGGGGACAAAATGTGGGCACTGTTTTCTAGGGCACTTGCACCCGGCATTACTATATTCTAGAGGGGTGCTTTAAAATTTAGAGGTCACACAGAACCACACAGCAGGTGCAGTAATAGGGACACATACGGCAGCAGCAGCAGCAGCTCAGTATTGGGGTATCAGGTGCAGTAATAGGGACACATACGGCAGCAGCGGCTCAGTATTGGGGTATCAGGTGCAGAAATAGGGACACATATGGCAGCAGCGGCTCAGTATTGGGGTATCAGCAGGATGAGGAGTTTGTGCAGGTTGAGAATAGTCCAATTGGTGACCGTGACAGTGCTAAAAATATGAGAAGTGAAATGTGTCTTTGTTGTAATCTCTGCAGTCGAGTCCTGGCTGGAGAAGTCGTCATGTCGGTCTGGGCCAGATGGAAAAGACATGAAAAGTGAACAATTCCATTAGAAAGAACATCAGCGGTAAGTCATTATCTGTACCTGTGCTGTAATCTATTATATGTTCTGTAGGACTGGTATTATTTACCACAGACCATATGGCGGTAATATCAATATTGGTCTTTTTATATATAGATTTTTTTGGCAACAGCGCGGTCATTTGCTGAGGTTCTCTGATTAGGGGCCCACTCAGAAGTTTCGCCCCCACTAAACCAAAACCCTAGCTACGCCTCTGGCTCTCTCTCTAGTCTTTCTCGCTCTCTGTTCTTTCTTTCTCGCTCTCTGTTCTTTTTTCTCTCTGTTCTTTCTTTCTCTCTCTTTTCTTTCTTTCCTCTCTTTCTTTCTCTGTTTGTTCTTTCTCTCTCGCTGCTCTTTCTTTCTTTTCCTCAGTACCAGCCACTGTGCCCTCATTACCAGTCAGTGTGATCAGCAGTGCTAAATGGTTACGCTTGGGGCGAGGATATGGGTGTGATTAGCTGTGAAATGGGTGTGGTCGGGGCGTGGCCTAAAATTTGCAGCCTTTAACCCTCTTTCCTGTCTTCAAAACTTGGGAGGTATGCTGTATGACCTCTCTACAACTTCTGGGCATGCTCCTGATGAGCGCGACGGATGGTCTCCTGAGGGATCTCCTCCCACACCTGGACTAAAGCATCCACCAACTCCTGGACAGTCTGTGGTGCAACGTGGCATGGCCTAAAATTTGCTGCAGCAGGCACAGCGTGCCACAGCCTTTGTCCCTCTTTCCCTTCTTCAAAGGTTGGGAAGTATGATGGTGGGCCCCAAGAATAATTTTTCTCTGGTGGGCCCAAGGTACTCCAGTCCGACGCTGCTGGCAAGGTCCATGGATATTGGCTCCTTAACAGCCTTAAATACCATGCCTCAGCAGCAGGGGCGTACATAGAAATCATGGGGCCCCATAGCAAAAATCTGAATGGGCCCCCCCCCCAAAAAAAAAAACCCAGAGCCATTGTAAATGTAAAGTGCCAGCATAGTGAGGGGACACATTAAACAAAAAAATGTATTATGCCCCCATAGATTGTGCCCCCATAGATGCTCCATAGATCATGTCCCCATAGATTGTGCCCCCATAGATTGTGCCCCCATAGATGCTCCATAGTATAGGCCCTTATGCTGCCGCAGCTGCTGCAACCAAAAAAAAAAAAAGACATACTCACCTCTCGTCGCTGGGGGCCAGGTGCCGGTGTCCTGAGCAGGGGGTGACACCAGGTGCCAATGTCACCGCTCGCTCAGGGCCCCGGCACCTGAGATATTTACCTGTCCTCTCTCCACTGCTGAGTGCCGCTGTCTTCGGGGTCCTCCAGCAGTGAACGATCAGGCAGAGGGCGCGGCGCGCACTAACGACGTCATCGCGCCCTCTGACCTGAACATTGCAGCAAGAAGACGCGAGCAACGGTGGAACGGGACAGGTAAATATCCCTTATACTCACCCTTCCGCCGGAGCGGTCTCTGCAGCCCCTGCTCTTCTCCCACGGTCTCCGCCGCCAGTGTTCAGCGGTCACGCGGGACAGCTCATTAAAGTCATGAATATGTGCGTATTCATGACTGTAATGAGCGGTACCACCTGACCGCTGAACACAGGCGTCGGAGACCGTGGGAGAAGAGCAGGGGCTGCAGAGACCGCACCAGGAGGGGTGAGTATATAGAAGAGCTGCGCTCCCCCTCCCCCGCCGACCCCCTGGTAGTACTGTGTCAGCACAGCTACCCGACCGTCGCGGGCCCCCTCACCTGTCCGGGCCCCATAGCAGCTGCATGGTCTGCTTCATTCACGGTACGCCACTGCTCAGCAGTCTGCTTCATCAGGCTGGTTAACAAAAATAGGGGGGACCCCACGCCATTTTTTTTTCGAAGGGAACCCCTATTTTTGTTAATCAGTTCCCTCTGACGTCACTGATTGTGTCCCTGGCTGACCTGAAGTGAAAGTGGAAAGCAATCAATTAAGCTTTCCACTTCCTCTCCTGTCAGGCAGGAGAGGAGCTCATTCATTTGGGGTTTACTGTGAGGCTGCAGCATTAGCTGCGGTCCCTGCAGTAAACATTAACCCTTTCTGAAGGATTACACCGTGGGACCTGACTGTGCATGGGATAGGTAAGAATAATTTTGCTTTTTTATTTTATTTTTATTACAGGAAATGGTTTTTGCAGTAAAATAAAAGATGGTCAAAAACATGTGTCTTTATTTCATTAAAATGATTTTTAATTAACCCCTTAATGACCAAGCCATTTTGTAGGTTAAAGACCAGGCCAATTTTTACAATTCTGACCACTGTCATTTTATGTGCTTATAACTCTGGAACGCTTAAACGGATCTTGGCGATTCTGAGACTGTTTTCTCGTGACATATTGTACTTCATGATAGTGGTAAAATTTCTTCAATATAACTTGCTTTTTTATGAAAAAAATGGAAATATAGCAAAAATTTTGAAAATTTTGCAATTTTCAAACTTTTAATTTTTATGCCATTAAATCAGAAAGATATGTCACAAAAATTAGTTAATAAATAACATTTCCCACATGTCTACTTTACATCAGCACAATTTTGGAACCAAAATTTTTTTTTGTTACGAAGTTATAAGTGTTAAAAGTTGACCAGCAATTTCTCATTTTTCCAACAAAATTTACAAAATCATTTTTTTTAGGGACCACCTCACATTTGAAGTGAATTTGAGGGGTCAATATGACAGAAAATACCCAAAAGTGACACCATTCTAAAAACTGCACCCTCAACGTGTTCAAAGCCACATTCAAGAAGTTTATTAACCCTTTAGGTACTTCACAAGAATTGAAGCAATGTGGAAGGAAAAAATTAACATTTAACTTTTTTTCCCAAAATTTTTCTTTCGACACAATTTTTTTAAATTTTGTCAAGGGTATCAGGAGAAAATGAACCACAATATTTGTTGCACAATTTCTCCAGAGTACACAGATATACCATGTGTGGGGGTAAACCACTATTTGGGCGCATGGCAGAGCTCGGAATGGAAGCAGCGCCATTTGACTTTTTTGGCTGGAATTGAGATTGGACGCCATGTCGCATTTGGAGAGTCCCTGTGTGCCTAAACAGTGGAAACCCCCCACAAGTGACCCCATTTTGGAAACTGGACCCCTCAAGGAACTCATCTAAATGTGTTGTGAGAGCTTTTAACCCCCAAGGGCTTCACAGAAGGTTATAACGTAGAGCAGTAAAATTAAAAAATCATATCTTTTCCACAAAAATGATCTTTCCACCCCCAATTGTTATTTTCCAAAGGGTAACAGGACCCCAAAAGTTATTGTGCAATTTGTCCTGAGTACGCTGATACCCCATATGTGGGGGGAAACCACTATTTTGACGCATGGCAGAGCTCGAAAGGGAATTAGCGCCTTTTTCAAATGCAGATTTTGATGGAATGGTCTGCGGGTGTCATGTCACGTTTGGAGAGCCCCTGATGTGCCTAAACAGTAGAAACCCCCCACAAATGACCCCATTTTGCAAACTAGACCCCCCAAGGAACTTATCTAGATGTGTGGTCAGCACTTTGAACCCCCAAGGGCTTCACAGAAGTTTATAACGTAGAGCCGTGAAAATAAAAAAAATCATATTTTTTTTCCACAAAAATGACCTTTTTGCCCCCAAATTTTTATTTTTCTAAGGGTAACAGGGAAATAGGACCCCAAAAGCTATTGTGCATTTTGTCCTGAGTACGCTGATACCCCATATGTGGGGGGAACCACTGTGATCGCCTTACTGCGATCTTTGGGAGGCACAATGAACAAATCTACCAAAGGTGAAGAATTGGTTTTCTTTTTTACGCCGTTCCTCGTGCGGTATTAGTGATTAGGCGACTTTATTCATCGGGTCTGTGCGATTACAGCGATACCAGATTTACATCCTTTTTTCATGTTTAGCTTCTGTCACACTCTAAAAGATGCTTTTTTTTGGAATAATTTTTTGTAAAATTTTTTGCATCGCCGTATTTTGAGAGCTATAATTTTTCCATATTTCGGCCGACAGTCATGTGTGGGCTTATTTTTTGCGGGACGAGCTGACGTTTTTATTGGTACCATATTCGGGCACATAATGTTTTTGATCGCTTCCTATTCCGATTTTTGTGGAAGCAGAATGAACAAAAACCAGCAATTCAGGAATTGTTTTTTTTTTTCCCCCGTTCCGCGTGTGGTAAAATTGATAAAGCAGCTTTATTCTTCGGGTCACTACGGTTACGGCGATTCCTCATTTATATATTTTTTTTATGTTTTGGCGTTTTTTACACAATAAAGAATTTTATAGAAAAAATAATTATTTTTGCATCAGTTTATTCCGCGAGCTATAACTTTTTAATTTTTTCGCTGATGATGCTGTATAGCGGCTTGTTTTTTGCGGGACAAGATGACGTTTTCAGCGGTACCATGATTATTTATATCTGACTTTTTGATCGCGTGTTATTGCACTTTTTCCAAGCGGTATAATGATACCGCTTGGAAAAAGTATAATTTACTACTTTTTTGTGTTTTTTTTTTACGGCTTTCACTGAAGGGGTTAACTAGGGTTATGCTTTTATAGATGGGATTTTTACGGACATGGCGATACCTAACATGTGTATATTTTTTGATTTTTATTTTTTTATTACATAAAAATGTGTATTTTTTAGTGGATTTTTTTTAAATTATTTTTTAATATTTTTTTTACAATTTTTTTTAAAAAATGATTTTTTTCAACTTGTCCCTTTATGGGACTTTCACTTTTTTACTTTTGATTGCAGTTACAATGCATTGCAATGCTCTGGCATTGCAATGCATTGCAACTATAGTGGAAGCTGCTGTGACATGATCACAGCAGCTTCCCGTAGCTAAATGACCCGGAGGTTGTCATGACAACCCCCGGGTCATCAAGGCAGAGATCGGGCCCTGCGATTACATCGCTGAGACGCTGATCTGAGGCAGAGGGAGCTCCCGACCCTCTGCCTCCCCCCCTGAGCTCTGCGATCGCGCTGGATCGCAGCAGTCAGGGGGTTAACAGCCAGGGGCGGTGGGGGCTCCGCTCCTGGCTGTCAGTGCAGGAAGCCTGGCCACTGCAGCGCCGGCTCCTGCACTGATCGCGCTGGGGAAGCTGAAATTTCAGCTTCTCCTGCACGATCGCTGCTGTGTTTGGTCAGTCAGATTGACTGACCAATCACAGCGCTGTGAGTGCGGGGACCAACGGCAAAGGTCCCCGCACCGCTTGCCGTGCCTGTCAGCTGTCTGTGACAGCTGTCGGCACTGATCTACCACTGCGTGTTTACACGCAGTGGTAGATCAAAGGCATGACGTGCAGAGTCCGTCCTGGTGCCGGAACTGGCACCTTGCCATGACGGACTCTGCACATCAGTGGACATTAAGGGGTTAAAGTGTGTGTGTTTTATTTTTATTTCATGCAATAGGATTAATAATTGATAGTTGTCTAATTGACAGCTCTCAATTATTAACCTGGCTTAAGGTCACCTTTCAATAGCAAGGTGACATTAACCCCTTATTAACCCATTCGCCACCGCTACAGGGCAATGGGAATAGACGGGCAAAGTGCCAGAAAGGGCGAATCTAATTATAGATTTGTCTTTTCTGGGGTGTCTGGGGGCAGATGTTAGTAGCCAGGGGGGGGGGGCAAAAATAATGGCCCCTCTCTGGGCTATTATTATCGGCCCCACTCGCTGGCTTTGTCTGTCTGGTTGCGAAAATAGGGCGGGAGCCCACGCATTTTTTTTCAACAATTTTACACCTCATATATATATATATACATGTCATTGAATTTGTGACACACATATATATATATATATATATATATATATATATATATATATATAATTCAATTGCCGGCTTTTGTGAAAATGCAGAACCCGACATGAAATGACACATGGTTTACATAGGGTTAACCATGTCATTTCAAGTTGTTTGATCTATTGTTTTCACTAACAATTACATGAGTGTATGTGTGCAACATTTCACACCTGTAGGGGTTAATTAAAGGTGTAAATTCGTAGCAAAAAAGTCCGTTTTTTTTACAACGAATTTACACCTTTAATTAACCCCTACAGGTGTGAAATTTTGCACACAGCCACTCATGTAATTGTTTGTGCAAATCAGATATCAAACTACATGAAAAGACATGGTTAACCCTATGTAAACCAAGTGTCATTTCATGTCGGGTGCTTCCGTCTTTTCACAAAAGCCGGCTTTACCCGGCAATTGAATCAGAGGCTATTTTACTATGTAGAAGTGTATAAAATATACATATATGTATATATATATGTCACAATGACATGTATATATATATGTATTCTATGTGTGTATATTTAGTGTTTACAAGGAAAGAAAGAGGTTTTTTTAGTTACGATATTTTGTTCCCATAGACTTCCATTGGATTTCCGGTATCGAAATCGGATATCGACAATATTTAGTGATATCGGCGATACCATTCCGATACCGATACTTTTGGATATCGGAAAGTATCGCTCAACTCTACTCATCATAATTTTGTTTCATACAGCATTATAAGGGAATATTGCTATTATTCATTTTACTCCAGGCATTAACATCATGCTTCTATTTCTATTTCACATTATACTAATTGTTAGGTTTATGAAATTCTATGTGCCCACTTGCTCATACAATTCTGCTGATCATCATGCTACATTTGTGTTATTATCTAGTTCTAATGTACATTATACCAGAAATTGTTTCATATTTCCGCCCATATACTGTTATTTATCAATGTACAATTCTGCAGATGATTCTGCTTGATTACATATGGATTTCTGCTTCTCTATCTTAGAGCCGGCTTTATTGAATTAATTTTTCCCTCCCGTTCATTCTGCTGTTCAACAGGTCACTCCTTCCATTAACTTGGTTGTCAGTTTCACCTCCATGATATCTCTGGTAGGCGATCACATATCAATGCACTTTTACTTTCATTGGATGTATAACTGACACTGCATTGTCATTTATTTTCCACAGTAAACATATATGATATTTACCCTGGAAGTGTCCTCACTTGCCTATAAGTATCTACACAGGGGTATGTGTATCAGTCTTATATGCACTTAAGTCACACTCTATTTCCTTGGCTATAAACCTCCTCGTGCCACATTCTATATTCTATTGTGTCCACAATACTAACTGGATTCTCGTTGCTATTAGAAATCTCTTTACTCCCATACATTTATTTCTTTTATTCATTATAATTTTATTTTTAATTTTATTTTACTTGTAATTAACTTTGTACATTATATTTAATGATTTATTGTAGTAGCTGACGAAGGTCGTGAGACCGAAATGTTCCTCCGTGTATACTACGTTGATTTGGATCTCATTAAACTTCACTTGTTTGCAACTTACTCAAACTTGATGGCAGAGAGGAGAGACTGGGGAATAGCGGGGAGACAGGTGGATTAGTCGGGCAGCAGAGTGCAGGATGGATTGGAGTGGTGCCAGAGTGCTAGAGGGAAGGCCAGAGGTAGGAGGTTGCAGTAGTCGAGGCGGGAGATGATGAGGGCATGCACTAGTGTTTTTGTAGTTTCATGGTCGAGGAATGCACGGATCCGAGAAATATTTTTTGAGTTTGAGACGGCAGGAGGCGGCAAGGGTTTGGACATGTGGCTTGATATAGATAGATATATCTATAGATAGATGGATGGATGGATGGATGGATAGATAGATGGATAGCTATATCTATAGATATAGACAAAAAAATTTCACAGCAGCACATGTGTATGAATATGGACCATGTGAAAACAAGGAAAACATTAAAAACCCTCAATAAGACCAAATTCCTCAAAATTTTCAAAAAAAAAATTTTTTTTTTTAAATTTTTTTACTTACAGTGATAGATGAAAAATGAAGGTTCTTAGCGCATAAATTGGCCAAATCATGTATGCTCATCAACCGCGGCAAGGTGAACTCCCTCTGATGGGTCCCTGCTCTACATACAAGCCACTTCTGGGCCACCAACCTGCAGCTTTGGACAAACATGTCACTACACGGCTAAGCCTACAATTTATGGGATGGTAGAGCTGATTGTGGCACCTGGACGGCCAATGGAGAGGGGTGCAAGATCAAACATGGAAGCAGCCAGCAACCATATATTGAGACAAAGAAAATCATGATCAGCACCTCCTGGTGTGAACAAGTGCAAGCTGCGACGACTGCACAATATAGAAAAAAACTTTTTGCACGTGTTCACACCAGGAGGTGCTGATCAGGTTTTTCTTTGTCTCAATATATCTATAGATAGATAATAGATAGATATATCTATAGATACATAGATAGCTAGATAATAGATATATCTCTCTATTATTGATCTATATATCTATTATCTATCTATATCTATGCAATTATCTATCTATCTATTATCTATCTATCATCTATCTATCTCTCTCTATCTGTCGGTTATCTATCTGTTATTTATCTATTATCTATCTATATCTATGCAATTATCTATATATTATCTATCTATCATCTGTTATCTATCTATTATCTCTCTATTATCTATCTATATATCTATTATCTATCTATATCTATGCAATTATCTATCTATTATCTATCATATATCTATTATCTATCTTTTATCTATCTATCTATCTATCTATCTATCTATCTATCTATCTATCTATCTATCTATCTATGTGTGTAAACAGTATTCTTCAATGGAGCATTCAAAATAAGAGGTTGACAAGAAATGACATAATGATTCTTTTTTTTTTTGTAAATCATAGATCTTTATTTAGCTTACAAATCCGCATTAAAAAAAACGCATCAAATCCGCATCTGCGTTTTCTGCCAAGAGATGCGGATTCTGTGCAGAAAATTCTGCAGACAGATCTGCAACGTGTGCACATACCCTTAATAGGATTTTTTTCCAGTCCCCTCCTCGTTTGGGTTTATTAAGTCTGGCACATCTGAAAAAAAAAAGTGAAAGCCTCCAAACTTCCTTCGTTCACTTCAGAAAAATATTTGGCGGCGCCCGAAGTGTTGTTTTTTTTTAATGTCAGCAATATGTTCCGCATTCCAAGCTTTTAACTTTCTTACGGTGCATCCTCTGCAGATCCCGCGGTGTGCATACATTCTCATACACAACACAAAGGATCACAATTAATAAATGATTTCATTTTGAAAGATTCCGAGTTTTTCTTTTTGATATATTTGGTTTCAGCAGTAAACAGACAAACCGCACTGCAGAGTCGTAACACGATGATCTGCCTTATCAGTAAACGTCGAGGAGTATTACATCATCACAATTCATGCAGAGATTGGTATAAATTATAGAGTAAATCTACGCCAGTCATGATTTCATTTTCTAGTGCATAGACTTCCAAATTCTTATTTAGAGATGTTCACCTGTAAGGAGATAGACATACTGCCCTCATCGCCCCTTGAAGAAAAAATGTATTATTGTATTGTGCAATGAGAACAGTTACATGCGTTAATAGTGCTAATGTTATGTGTTGCTTGACAGTAGAGTTATAGGTAATGTTTGGGACTAGCCCAGAGTGGGAGTGGCTGGGGTGAAGGGACAGAGACAGTTTCCGTTCCTCAGAGCACAAATCCATGCAACCAGCCAGGACCCCCATCTTCATGTAAGGTAAGAGATGAGTATCTCGCCCATGGCTACCGCCCCGCACCACGTTACACACTTGTAGGTAAATGAGGCACATCTTACACCAGCTGACGAAAAATGCCAGTCTAAAGCCTTCCTATTCATTTCTATTGTACATCCTCTTTGCTGTTCACATGTTCAGTCTTTTGAGCATATTTGCTTTTCTGCTTCAGGCTTTGAAACTGCCTGGCGAGAGTGGAGAAAGTGCGTGTAATAAAATAAATGTAATACCAGGTTATGTCCTCTAGATGGCAGAAGTAGCACGTTTTAAAAAACTTTGTAACTTTTCCCATTCTAGAACTTAGAACTATAGCGGGTGCAGGAGATGCTGTGCTCCCGGGCCCCGGGAACAGGGGGACCCAAAGGTCCTTGTGACTCATGAGAAGACAAAGTCTATTAAGGACCCATGATAGGGACACGATGGAGATTTTGCGTTGGGGAACATGAGCTTCTGGTTTTGCTTCTGAACTCTTCATATAGTGAAGGACATTGCAAACAAATAAGACAAATATTGCGTTAATGGGCAGGTGCATGTACGCTGTGGATAATATACAGGCAGTACAGATGAGCGGATCTATTCCCAGACTGGTGCAGTAGGTGCGTCATTATTCTGCGGCTGCCCAATGAGGGTCCGGGAATCGCCTCCTACCTGCCGGCGTTAACCGGCATGGCAGGACATTGCGCGAGCGTCACACTGGGGACAGTGACGGTGTGCCAGGCAGAATGATCAGCACCTGGATTCTGTCTCTGCCCCAGTACATTGGAGGAAGGAGAGCTAAATGACTGGAGCTGTGATATATCCGAGGAGGTCGCCTCGTCCTGGTCGACTGGTGGATGGATTATGTTTGCAGGCTTTACTGGAATTCACGTATCAATTAATGGCAGGGGCAGCTCCATAGGGTTTGTATATAGAGAGAGACGTTATCTGTGAACACTCAGGTCTCCTAAGGTTATAGATCACTGTCATAATCACATCACTGTCTGTAATTTCCCCCCGGGATCAATAAAGTGTGTCGTATCGTATCGTGTCATGGCTGAAAATGGCCGAAAGAGATTATAGCCGGTACTGGAGACCAACAACAAAAGGCATCAATAAGTGATGATGTGTGGCCCAGCTATGTCAGGCACACATAAATCCAGGAGAATGCACAGGAAGGTAACCGCAAAAGCTTGTTATCCATTCACTTCACTCACACTTTCAGACACACCCACCAGGGGTGTAGGAGGTAGTGACACGTAGCAGAGCTGATTCAAGTTTCCTGTCTGAGAAGAGCTCAGATCAGTCTGTTTCCTGTCTTAGGACAGTGCAGTTCAGTGCCAGTTCAGTCTGGACTTGGAGGGAGAGGAGAGAGGACTGAATCCTCGCAGAGCTAGCGTAGCTCACCTGACAAAGAAGTGGAGGCTAGTACGGGTGAAGTGAATCATCCTAGCCTAGTCAGAGCTACCCTTAATCAGTACCTCAACAGAAGCTGAAACAAGGAGGATACTGAGAGCTGCTCAGTGAGCTCTGGAGAAAGCTGACATTTCCATCAAAGCTACAAGTGCTTATGCTAAGAGCGAGAGCAGGGCGAAGGGCACAGTGGAGAAGACAGAGAGAAGTGCATCAGGTATTGGACTACCTGCACTAAATCACCGGACACCGGGGTCCGAAGCGTTGCTAGTGTTTCAAGCATAGTAACAAGATAACCGGAGGCTATCTGGACTACAGGTCGCAGAGAGCAGCCCTAAGTGCTGATACGTAAACGGAGTCAGGGAGAACAAGACGGGCAAGGCCTGATCACCCCTAACGACTTAGTTCTTTTCAATATCTGAGAATCAGAGACATAGAAGGCTCCACCACAATGTCAGCCGGGCTTGGCAGCTATTGAGAAAAGCTGGAGATTGCAGAGTTAACTTCGCTTCATGCAAGTTTGGACTCAGATATATATGAAGTAAAGGAGGCCTCTAACCTGCTCAGCGGTTATCCTGAATGTGCATTCTCCACCCCGACCAGCTCCCCGGGACCTGCTTGAAACACCTACAAGTAAAGGTATGAAAAGAAGCTGCATTGTGTGTGATTGAATTCTTAACTACACCCTGCATCATCACCATAGACTTCCAGGGACCCGTCTCACCTGTGGGAGACTTACCACCCAGCTGCCCCATAACATCCCCTGTGAAGATCCTTATAGCTGCGCTGGTCCAATTGATCAGATACCACAGGTGGCGTCACGAACTACCTATCCTTATAATCCCCTGTAAATATCCCCCATTGCATGACCGCCAGGGCCACGGACCGAGTCCCGCTGCCAGTGACATCTCCCATAGAAATCAATGGGCTCGGCTCCGAGTACCCCATAGCCCTGGTATCCACCTCAGTGTGGTGCGAGTCATCTAACTTGGCGTCACGAACAGGATGCGAAGCTTGCAATTGTGAGTCCTGTGTGCCTATTGAACTGTTTGGTGAAAAAGACTGTTTGCTACATTTGGCGCCAAATACCGCCATTTTACCGCCATATTCGCTCCCTAAGGCGCTGGAGAAGAAGGTGGGCGTGCATTTGTGGGCGTACCTGGAAGAGCACGCTGTTCCCTAGTCCCGCCCCCAACTCTGACGCAGTGGAAGGTCCTGTGGGAGCGGAAGTGAACGCTCTGACAACACAGCGCCAGCGACAAAGGTCCTGTCTCCACCGCTGTGCCTGCGACGCTGCAGCCTTTGAAAGAGGTAGGCTCCGACTAAACAGGGGGGCACCAACATGTCGCAGCAACCGGCAGACAGAGCGGCCCCCGCTGGAGGCCCCAATAGCCCACCGCTTGGCATTGTAGTGCAGGATGGAGGTGCGGGCCCCTCACCTGGTCCGGTGGTCCCGCTCATGCCCCTAACGCTCCCATACATGCCAGGAGCGAAGTGGCTCCCTCAGTACAGCGGCGAGCCAGACACCCTGCCCGGGTTTAAAAGGAAAATATGTAGCATCCTAGACATGTACTCAATGACTGAAAAGCAAAAAGCTGCTGTGGTAATAGGGCAGTTAGCTGGTGCGGCTGAGAGAGAAGTAGAGACTTGGCCCGCTGCAGACCAGGAGTCGGTACCTGCGATTCTCTTAAAGCTACAGGCCATCTTTGAGGACCGCACAGAAACGGATCTCCGGATGGCATTTTATCAGTGCTCTCAGAGACCAGGTGACAGTATTAGGGACTACGCCTGCCGACTACAGGGGGCCCTGCGAGCTCTCAAACAGGCTAACCCTACAAGTGCCATTGACGAAAGCAAAATGTTGAAAGAACAATTTGTACGGGACTGAGGTCTCCAGCGGAGGGCAGGACTGTAAACTGGTGGTCCTTGGATCATCCAGATGCCACTTTTGATGCCCTAAAGGACATGGCAATAAAAGGACTGCGACCCCTGGAAAAGCCAGAGGTGGCAAATCAGTATCACCCGGGTGAAGCCACTCTAAAGCCGGCAGTACCCACCTTTTCCCCGCAGGTGGCAGAAGCTACAACGCAGGTGGCGCCCCCTAGTGAGTTGGAATGTCTGCGCTCAGAAGTGCGCCAGCTAACTAAGAACTTGGCCACTGTAATGGATGCCCTGCAACTGCGGAAAGAAGAAGGAGGAAAGATCCTACTAGCCGACTGTCCGGAGGATATCCCTTGGATGAACCGGAGGAAATGGAGGACGTCGCCTCACCGGAGGAGGACCACGCCACCCCCAGGAGCGACTCCTGATCAACACCATCCTCGCCGAGAGATCATCTGCTACCGCTGCAACCAAAATGGTCATATGGCTCAGCAATGTCCTTTAAACGATCCGATCCTGGGTCAGAGGGCCAACACCCAGGAGTAGACTCATCAGGCCCCTTAGACTGGAACCGCAGGTTCGTGGGTGGACGACCCTACCTGTCCATCATTCTAGACGGGATTGCAATTCCTGCACTGCTGGACACTGGATCTCAGGTGACCATAATACCTGATGTCCTTTATAATAAATTTGGTCCATGGACAGTCTCCAGCCCCCGAGCCCTGACTTTACAGTGTACGCCTCTAATGGTCTCCCTGTTGAAGTACTCGGAGCCAAAAACGTGGACGTGAAGGTGGGCAGGGTGGAGCTGAAGGATCAGGGACTCTTAGTGGTAAAGACTGTGAACGAGGAAAATGGCTTAAATGTGATATTAGGTACTAACATTATCAGTAACTGTCTGGGAGAAGTTGTGTTTTTGCTCCAACAGCTCGCTGAAGTTGCCAAGCCAAAGCAGAAGGGAGTGATCCAGAGGGAGATCCGGGCCCAGATGTGTCAGCAGCAAGCGAAGCTTACAGATGGTGAAATCGGTAATGTACGGGTAACGGACCCGAACCCCATTGTGATACCCCAATGAGTGAAATGTTAATATGGTGTAGAAAAATATTTAGAGTTGAGAGTCCTCAGTGGTTGATACCTTTTAATGGCTAACTGAAAAGATGGTAACAAATTGCAAGCTTTCGAGACTACTCAGGTCTCTTCATCAGGCTGAACTAATACAAAATCTGAAGAATCACATATTTATACACAAAAACACAGAAAAAATGCAATAGGTAAGACAAGTGACGTGAAGCAGAATAGTCATTATGGCAGAGGAATGAGCATAAATATTGGAACAATTCATAGATAAGGAGAGAAAGTTTTATTACCCTCTGATTGGGGTCTGGTAATGTTTTGTGATGTTTTCACAGGGTATTTGGAGTAAATTCCTTAATTGATGTAATAGGCCATAAAACCATGTGACAGGTTCATTCCAGCATTAAGAGTGTCAAAGGTCACCATCAATTTGTATTCGCAAATTCTTCTCTGCCTTTGAGATGTGAATCTGCTTCTTAGTACCAGTATTTTCATATCTGACATGCTATGATCAGGGGAGCAAAAATGTTTTGCCACAGGTAGATCCATTCTTTTTCTCTTATTGCGTGGCGATGAGAATTCATCCTTGTTCTCAGTTTTTGCCCGGTCTCCCCCACATACAGACCCCCAGTTGGACATTTAGTACATATAATTAGGTACACAACATTAGATGTGATGCAGCTGAAAGTACCTGGTATCTTGTAGTCCTGATGTGAGTTGGGGATCTTTATCTTGTCCGTGGTCATTATAAATGGACAGGTTTTGCATTTCTTCTGATTGCAAGGCAAGGTTCCTGCAGCTGTTGGGGAGGACAGGGAACTTCTGACAATGATGCTTCTTAGATTTGGGGGCTGCACCCAAATCTAAGAAGCATCATTGTCAGAAGTTCCCTGTCCTCCCCAACAGCTGCAGGAACCTTGCCTTGCAATCAGAAGAAATGCAAAACCTGTCCATTTATAATGACCACGGACAAGATAAAGATCCCCAACTCACATCAGGACTACAAGATACCAGGTACTTTCAGCTGCATCACATCTAATGTTGTGTACCTAATTATATGTACTAAATGTCCAACTGGGGTCTGTATGTGGGGGAGACCGGGCAAAAACTGAGAACAAGGATGAATTCTCATCGCCACGCAATAAGAGAAAAAAGAATGGATCTACCTGTGGCAAAACATTTTTGCTCCCCTGATCATAGCATGTCAGATATGAAAATACTGGTACTAAGAAGCAGATTCACATCTCAAAGGCAGAGAAGAATTTGCGAATACAAATTGATGGTGACCTTTGACACTCTTAATGCTGGAATGAACCTGTCACATGGTTTTATGGCCTATTACATCAATTAAGGAATTTACTCCAAATACCCTGTGAAAACATCACAAAACATTACCAGACCCCAATCAGAGGGTAATAAAACTTTCTCTCCTTATCTATGAATTGTTCCAATATTTATGCTCATTCCTCTGCCATAATGACTATTCTGCTTCACGTCACTTGTCTTACCTATTGCATTTTTTCTGTGTTTTTGTGTATAAATATGTGATTCTTCAGATTTTGTATTAGTTCAGCCTGATGAAGAGACCTGAGTAGTCTCGAAAGCTTGCAATTTGTTACCATCTTTTCAGTTAGCCATTAAAAGGTATCAACCACTGAGGACTCTCAACTCTAAATATTTTTCTATCTACTGGCTAACACGGTACGAAGATATACATCTTTACTGTATCAATATGGTGTAGAGCAGCCATAGGTCTGAGGGGACGGAACTACCAAGCAGTAGTAGAACCCCATCATTCAGAGCACAGACCTACACTCTTAACTGCTAGAGGGGTAGTGGAAGTAATAAATGGGAGAGTACCAGTACGACTTCTCAACTGGGGAACGATGAAGTAAATTTACCACGTTATGCCACAGTTGCTAAATTACATGCCGTAGATAACAATTCTATCCTCACAACCGAGTCCTTAGCCTCCCGCCAACCAGCGGAGGATAATGATCCGGCAACCCCGGTAGCGGATTGGTGTCAGCAGCTTCATATAGGGACAGACACCACTTCCGTCCACCAGAAACAGGGGGTACTACGGGTGGTACAAGAGTACGCACAAGTATTTAGCAAACACCCACTCGACTTTGGGACAATTAAAGGAGTACAGCATCATATCCCCACAGGCAGTCATCCTCCCATCAAAGAGCGGTACAGGCCTATACCTCCAGCCCACTATCAGAAAGCTAAGGAAATGTTGCGTGACATGAAGGAAGCTGGGGTGATAAGGGATAGTTGTAGTCCCTGGGCAGCACCTCTAGTTCTAGTTAAGAAAAAGGATGGTAGCATGAGAATGTGTGTAGAATACAGACAAGTAAATCGCATAACACATAAAGATGCATACCCATTACCACGCATAGAGGAATCCTTAGCTGCTCTGAAAACGGCTAACTACTTTTCTACCCTCGACCTTACTAGTGGGTACTGGCAAGTAGCTGTGGCTGAGGAGGATCGGGAGAAAACTGCTTTCACCACCCCAATGGGACTCTGCGAGTTTGACAGAATGCCGTTTGGCCTCAGCAGTGCCCCAGGAACATTCCAGAGAGTGATGGAGAGCTGCCTAGGACATCTCAACTTTGAAACCGTGTTGCTGTATCTGGACGACGTGATTGTCTACTCCAAGACATATGAAGATCATCTGAAGCACCTGGCAGAGGTATTCGAGTCACTGTCCAAGTATGGGATGAAACTGAAGCCCTCAAAGTGCCATCTGCTCAAACGGAAGGTACAGTACTTGGGACATATTGTCAGTTCCGAAGGAGTAGCCCCGGACCCCGAGAAGGTCACAGCCATCCAGAAATGGCCGGAGCCGAAGAATCTAAAGGAGGTGCGTCAGTTCTTGGGACTAACAGGTTACTACAGGAGGTTTGTAAAAGATTACACCAAGAAAGCGGCGCCTTTACAGGACCTCCTGGTCGGACAACCTCTCAAGAGCAGAAACCCTCCATTCAATTGGGGTAAAGAACAAGCTGAGGCATTCAAAGAGATGAAAGAGATTCTGACAGGCGATGAAATCTTAGCCTACCCAGATTACAGCCAAATGTTCCTGCTGTACACCGATGCCAGTAACGAAGGATTAGGAGCGGTCCTCAGTCAGAAGCAGAACGGCCAAGAAAAAGTCATCGCATATGCCAGCAGAAAGCTCAGGCCAACTGAGAGGAACCCGGAAAACTATAGCAGCTTCAAACTGGAGTTCTTAGCGCTGGTCTGGGCCATTACCGAAAGATTCAAACATTACCTTGCCTCCAACAAGTTCACTGCGTACACAGACAACAACCCCTTGACGCACCTTGAAACAGCCAAGCTGGGAGCCATGGAGCAACGTTGGATGGCTCGGCTGTCTAACTATCAGTTTACCATCAAGTACAGAGCGGGCCGTAAAAATGCTAACGCGGACGCTTTGTCCAGAATGCCGCATGAATCCGACACGGAGGAAGAATCAGATGATCTGGAAGAAATCGAGCTACCTGCGTTCCACCGAAATGGGATGGTCCAAGAGCAACGAGTCTACAGAAAGCGGTGTGGTGAGATGTTGAACCCTTTACCTCATCACAGCTGGAAGGAAACTCAGGACAGCGATCCAGTGGTCAGCCGTGTCAAGGAGCTGATAAGACAGGAAGGTTCCTCCTTGGAGAAAGACGCACCCATACCAGCAAAGCTCCTGTGGAATGAGAGAAGCCGGTTGTTCATCTACCGTGAGAAGTTGTGCAGGAGATACGTCGACCCAAGGACCCATGAGATGATTTGGCAGATAGTGGTCCCCAGAGCAGACATCCAAATGGTGTTAGAAGCCTACCACGATCAAGCGGGACACTTTGGCTGGAAAAAGCTGGAAACCCTGTTGAGGTGTCGGTTCTACTGGGTAGGGATGTGCAGCTCCATCGAGAAGTGGTGCCGGAACTGTGGACCCTGCGGCCTCAGACGAAAAGACTACTGTAGTCAGAAGGCACCCTTGCAGCCTATCCGGACGACTCGTCCCCTGGAGATCGTGGCATTGGATCACGTCAAGTTGTCCCCAAGCAGGTCGGGATACACATATGCCCCGACCATGGTGGATCACTATTCCAGGTTTCTGGTGGTCGCCCCTGTCAAAGATATGACAGCAGAGACAGCAGCAAAAACCTTCCAAGCAAGTTTCTGCAGACCACACGGATATCCGGAGCAGGTACTGACTGATCGAGGTCCTGCATTTGAAGCTGAACTGTTTCAGGAATTCTGTCAGTTGTATGGATGTAAGAAGATCAGAACGACCCCGTACCACCCTCAGACCAATGGCCTTTGTGAAAAGATGAATCACATTGTCATGGATTTATTGAAATCTGTACCACTGGAAGAAAGAAATCGGTGGCCAGACTTGTTACCCGACCTGGTCGACTTGTACAACCACATACCAGTAAGTTCCACCAACTGCACTCCAGCCTACCTTATGAGAGCAAGGCCAGGAAGACTGCCAATGGATTTGGAGCTGGGAGTGGTAGAACCAGAGGCTGATGACAGTGCTGAAGATTGGGACACAACTCGACAAGAACAGTACAGGAGAGTACAAGCCTGCGTGGAAGACAGTCTCAATAAAGTAAGAGAAAAACAAGAGAAGAACTATAACAAAAATGCCCCCGCTAAGCCTTTGATGCCTGGAGAAATTGTGCTAAAAAGAAAAAGAAGAATGCACAAATTGGATGATCAGTGGGAACAGGAGCCATATGTCGTGCAAAATTCCAATTTTGATAACAGAAAGACCTGTACCATCAGCAAGGATGGAGGAAAAACGACGGCAACTGTGTCTAGAGATCATTTAAAGTTGTGTCCTGGCCCATTAAAGCTTCGTGAGGAAGAACCTGTTGTCCTTCAGAAAGAAAATGATGAAGCGGTCATACATACGGATTTGGGAGATTTACCTGCAGATTGGCCCAGATTGGGAGATGCTGTAATCATTCCTGTGCTGCAGTTTTATCAACCGCAAGAGGAGTCTCTACATCCAGTCATACCAATTGTGCCAGTTGAGCCAGTTACAGAAGGACCTATTCCGGCAGACCCTCAACTATTGGGATCCCAAGCAGCGGAATCACAAGAAGCAGCACCACAAGAAGTGGAGTCCCCTGGTGAAGCAGTACCGCCTCGCCCAGTCGCTAGCATGCTTGCCAGGTCCCTAGAGAGGTGGAGTCGTATCTATAGTTTGCCGTTACACAGAGCAGATAGGTTAGAGTCTACTACACTTGACACTACACCACGTAGGTCAGAACGTATCACTAAAGGAAAACTACCTATTCGCTATCAGGAGTAGTCCTAGTAAACTAGTTAGCAGACCCAGACAGGGTTTATTGCAACTGAAAAATGTATAAAGTTTGAAATGTGATATGTGTTTTAACCCTCATGGACTGCGTGGCTGAGGACTGTGCCAGCCCAAAAACTTTCTATGTAAATAGTTGCACTACGGTGCCTTATCTTGGTTTTACACGAAACCATTACTATCTACCTCTGAAGAAAAACCCGTATGGTGTGGCCTAGAGTGAGGTCTGCAGTCAGAAGTCCTGCAGCCCACCCAGGACCCACGTGGGAGGTTTTTGGTGCGGGTCCTCCACAAGAATTTGTCTTGTATTATGAGAATGTTTTAATACTTTTGATACTTTTGTATTTTTCTAATGTACAAATTGTAACGTTCAAGAAGTCTTACCTCCCGGATGGGAAGAGTTAAAATGTTGTTGTTTAATGCAAAACAAAAATGTTTTTCTTTTTCTCTTTTACAGCCCGGGAGTGCTGTGTTTAACCAAGGGGGGATGTGTGGCCCAGCTATGTCAGGCACACATAAATCCAGGAGAATGCACAGGAAGGTAACCGCAAAAGCTTGTTATCCATTCACTTCACTCACACTTTCAGACACACCCACCAGGGGTGTAGGAGGTAGTGACACGTAGCAGAGCTGATTCAAGTTTCCTGTCTGAGAAGAGCTCAGATCAGTCTGTTTCCTGTCTTAGGACAGTGCAGTTCAGTGCCAGTTCAGTCTGGACTTGGAGGGAGAGGAGAGAGGACTGAATCCTCGCAGAGCTAGCGTAGCTCACCTGACAAAGAAGTGGAGGCTAGTACGGGTGAAGTGAATCATCCTAGCCTAGTCAGAGCTACCCTTAATCAGTACCTCAACAGAAGCTGAAACAAGGAGGATACTGAGAGCTGCTCAGTGAGCTCTGGAGAAAGCTGACATTTCCATCAAAGCTACAAGTGCTTATGCTAAGAGCGAGAGCAGGGCGAAGGGCACAGTGGAGAAGACAGAGAGAAGTGCATCAGGTATTGGACTACCTGCACTAAATCACCGGACACCGGGGTCCGAAGCGTTGCTAGTGTTTCAAGCATAGTAACAAGATAACCGGAGGCTATCTGGACTACAGGTCGCAGAGAGCAGCCCTAAGTGCTGATACGTAAACGGAGTCAGGGAGAACAAGACGGGCAAGGCCTGATCACCCCTAACGACTTAGTTCTTTTCAATATCTGAGAATCAGAGACATAGAAGGCTCCACCACAATGTCAGCCGGGCTTGGCAGCTATTGAGAAAAGCTGGAGATTGCAGAGTTAACTTCGCTTCATGCAAGTTTGGACTCAGATATATATGAAGTAAAGGAGGCCTCTAACCTGCTCAGCGGTTATCCTGAATGTGCATTCTCCACCCCGACCAGCTCCCCGGGACCTGCTTGAAACACCTACAAGTAAAGGTATGAAAAGAAGCTGCATTGTGTGTGATTGAATTCTTAACTACACCCTGCATCATCACCATAGACTTCCAGGGACCGTCTCACCTGTGGGAGACTTACCACCCAGCTGCCCCCATAACATCCCCTGTGAAGATCCTTATAGCTGCGCTGGTCCAATTGATCAGATACCACAGGTGGCGTCACGAACTACCTATCCTTATAATCCCCTGTAAATATCCCCCATTGCATGACCGCCAGGGCCACGGACCGAGTCCCGCTGCCAGTGACATCTCCATAGAAATCAATGGGCTCGGCTCCGAGTACCCATAGCCCTGGTATCCACCTCAGTGTGGTGCGAGTCAATGTAACTTCTCAGTCCCCATAGCTCCTCAGTCCCCATTGCTTCTCAGTTTCCACAGCTCTGTGGTATTCGCAGGTACACGGATGCAGTGACGAGACGGAGACAGAGCAAGTTAAACTGAACCTTTATATTCTGGTTAGAGGGATAACTGGTGGATAACAGAGATTCTCCTCACATAGAAGCTATACAACAATACACATTAACGTAAGCGAACGGCTATTAGGCAAGTGCCAATACCTATAGGGCCGACTAAATGTCCTAGAACTATATTTAACAATAAACAGAGTCACTTATCTGGCTCTGATGTCCTGCAGAGTCGTGGTCAGATAGATGTCCGTTTGGCTTCTCAGCCGCTGGGCCCAGCCGACGAGGAGTTGCTGTAGACTTCAGGCGTTCTTACACCCGGGTGTAGATGGGGCGCAACAGGCACTGGAGAAGCACACTGGCGTTGAGTCCGCCCCTCCCGGGGGCGAGATGGCGGCAGTTGAGAGTTCTGTTGTGAAGGCCGCGGGCTGTAGTGGGGCAGTGGGACCGCAGATGGTGCGGGACAGGCCGCGACCGCGGGCTGGAGTGGGACAGCGGCGGTCGCGGATGGAGACGGACAGGCCACAGCCGGACAGGCTGGAGGTGGGCAAGCCGCAACGGTGGGCTGAGGCAAGGCCAAGGATGCCGCGGCTGGCAGAGTATAGGCCGCAGCCGCAGACTGGAGTAGGGCAGTGTCAGGTGAAGGCCTCACAGTTCTCCTCCTTCTGCGTTCCACTCGGGTACGTCCTCTCCCTGAGTCACGTGAGTCTCTGAGTCTGCTCATGTGTCAGCTGGCCTGGGCATCCTCTCCACTCCCCAGCAGGTCTCCCCTTCCTTCCTCCTGTCTGTCTCTGCGTCAACTCCCCCTGCTGGTCCCTGTGCTCCTTTTTTATCAGCCCCGCCCCGCACCTTCCAGAACAGTCTCTGGTTCCCCGGCAGTTCCTTCCCCGGGCACCTTCTCCCTAGGAACTTATGTGACAGCCTCCTTGGTTCCGGCCTGGGCACACAGCGGGGACCCACTCCCCTACAGCTCCTGAGTCCCACAGCTCATCAGTTCCCACAGCTCATCAGTGCCCATAGCTTCTCAGTTTCCTCAGCTCCTGAGTTCCCATAGCGCCTTAGTCTCCATAGCTCCTCAGTCTCCACAGCTCCTCAGTCCCCACAGCTCCTCAGTTCCCATAGCTCCTCAGTCTCCACAGCTCCTCAGTCTCCACAGCTCCTCAGTCCCCACAGCTCCTCAGTTTCCACAGCTCCTCAGTCCCCACAGCTCCTCAGTTTCCTCAGGTCCTCAGTTCCCATAGCTACTCAGTCTCAACAGCTCCTCAGTGCCCACAGCTCCTTAGTCCCCATAGCTCCTCAGTCTCCACAGCTCCCCAGTCCCACAGCTCCTCAGTTCCCATAGCTCCTCAGTCTCCACAGCTCCTCAGTTTCCACAGCTCCTCAGTTCCCATAGCTCCTCAGTCTCCACATCTCCTAAGTCCCCACAGCTCCTCAGTTTCCATAGCTCCTCAGTCTCCACAGCTCCTCACTTCCCCCATCTCCTCAGTTTCCACAGCTCCTCAGTCCCCACAGCTCCTCAGTTTCCTCAGCTCCTCAGTTCCCATAGCTCCCAGTCTCCACAGCTCCTCAGTTCCCATAGCTCCTCAGTCTCCACAGCTCCCCAGTCCCACAGCTCCCCAGTTCCCATAGCTCCTCAGTCTCCACAGCTCCTCAGTTCCCACAGCTCCTCAGTTTAAACAGCTCCTCAGTCTCCACAGCTCCTCACTTCCCACAGCTCCTCAGTCTCCACAGCTCCTCAGTTCCCATATCGCCTCCACAGCTCCTCAGTTCCCATAGCGCCTCAGTCCCAACAGCTTCTCAGTTCCCATAGCTCCTCAGTCTCCACAGCTCCTCAGTTCCCATAGCTCCTCAGTCTCCACAGCTCCTCAGTGCCCATAGCTCCTCAGTTCCCATAGTGTCTCAGTATCCACAGCTCCTCAGTCCCAAAACCTCCTCAGTTCCCATAGCTCCTCAGTTCTCCACAGCTCCCAGCCCCCACAGCTCCTCAGTTCCCATAGCTCCTCAGTCTCCACAGCTCCTCAGTTTCTACAGCTCCTCAGTCTCCACAGCTCCTCAGTTCCCATAGCGCCTCAGTCCCAACAGCTTCTCAGTTCCCATAGCTCCTCAGTCTCCACAGCTCCTCAGTTCCCATAGCTCCTCAGTCTCCACAGCTCCTCAGTGCCCATAGCTCCTCAGTTCCCATAGCTCCTCAGTCTCCACATCTCCTCAGTCCCCACAGCTCCTCAGTTCCCATAGCTCCTCAGTCTCCACAGCTCCTCAGTTCCCACAGCTCCTCAGTTTCCACAGCTCCTCAGTCCCCACAGCTCCTCAGTTCCTCAGCTCCTCAGTTCCCATAGCTCCTCAGTCTCCACAGCTCCTCAGTGCCCACAGCTCCTCAGTTCCCATAGCTCCTCAGTCTCCACAGCTCCCCAGTCCCCACAGCTCCTCAGTTCCCATAGCTCCTCAGTCTCCACAGCTCCTCAGTTCCCACAGCTCCTCAGTCTCCACAGCTCCCCAGTCCCCACAGCTCCTCAGTTCCCATAGCTCCTCAGTCTCCACAGATCCTCAGTCTCCACAGCTCCTCAGTTCCCTTAGCTCCTCAGTCTCCACAGCTCCTCAGTTCCCATAGCGTCTCAGTTTCCACAGCTCCTCAGTCCCAACAGCTCCTCAGTTCCCATAGCTCCTCAGTTCTCATAGCTCCTCAGTTCTCACAGCTCCTCAGTTCCCATAGATCCTCAGTTCCCATAGCTCCTCAGTTCCCATAGCTCCTCAGTTTCCTCAGCTCCTCAATTCCCATAGCTCCTCAGTCTTCATAGCAACTGATTCTCAATAAATCCTCAGTCCCCATAGCTCCTCAGTGCCCATAGTACCTCATTCACCATAGATTGTCAGTCCATATGGCTCTTCAGTACCCACAGCTTCTTAGTTCCCATAGCTCCTCACTACCCATAGCTCATCAGTTTCCACACTCCTCAGTCCCCATAGCTCCTCACTTTCCTCAGCTCCTCAGTCCCCACAGCTCCTCAGTCCCCATAGCTCCTCAGTCCCCACAGCTCCTCAGTCCCAACAGCTCCTCAATTCCCATAGCTCCTCAGTTCTCATAGCTCCTCAGTTCCTGAGTCGCCCTCCAGAGCAATGGGAACTCGGATCTGAGCCTATAGACTACTATGGGGGATGTCACGGCAACACAGCTCAGTCCGTGGCTCTGGTGCTCATTCTTTAATGTGGGATATTTACAGGTGAATTGAATATTGGTATGGGGATTCGTGACGCCACCTGTGGTACCTGGTCAGGGTGACCAGCGCTGCTATGCAGATCCACTGAAGGGTTAATATTGTGCAGCAAGATGTTAGGCCTTCCACAGGAAAGGCTGAGTCCTCCACGGCAGATAGATGTGTAAGGGTGCAGGACAGACGGGGACCCGGCAGTTAGGGGTAATAAGGTAGACACACACATAAGTCACTTTGGTACCTTTACTGAAGATGTTGCAGGCACTCCCCGGAGCACTGTAGGGTGAAGGGTGCACATCCAGATTCCTCCACTGAGTAGGTGTGTGGCCTCCTTTTCTCTGCCTTTTTGTAATGAAGTTTTGGCCTGTGTGTAGCTGGGCCTAACTTGGTCTCCGTCTTGTACCTGGCTGACCTTGTGGTTGGACCTTCTCTCTGAAAGGACAGGGTCTTTTATGGCGGATCCTGCCAGACTCCGTCCTCCTGATCCTGCTACGTATCAGCTCTGTGGTACTCCTGGGACTTGTAGTCCTCCAGGAACTCCGGTGTTCTCCTAATGGGTCGTGGAGATCCCTATAGGCTCGGACCCCGGTGTCCGGTAATACTTGCTGAGGTGAGCTATGAAGGCTCCTCTGTCTCATTAACTTTCCACTCGCCTTTGGCCTACCCGGGCCCTAACATGATCACACACTGGCAGTTGGTGGGCTGCCTCTTCACCGTTCTCTAAGCGTCGGCACGCTTTCTCACTGAGCTGCACTCCTAGATTCAGCTCTGACTAGGCTGGAGTGGTTTCTGTTCCACCCTTTACTAGACTCCACTCTCTCTTGAACTGAATAGCTCTGCAGCTTCTCTAATCTCAGCTCTGCACTTCACCTTACTGCAGACTGACTGAGCTCTCTGAGGTGACTAAACTGAAACTTCCTATGTTCACCCTCTTTTATATGTCTAAACAGATCCCTCTGGTGGTCTTTGGGATAAGTGAACGTGTGTTAATGTGCATAATGACCTCTAGTGGTATATTCTTTCAGTGCACCCTTCTGGAAGATATGGATCCAGTCGCAGCTGGGCTCCACATTCCCATAGCTCCTCAGTTTCCTCAGCGCCTCAATTCCCATAGCTCCTCAGTCTTCATAGCAACTCAATCTCAATAAATCCTCAGTCCCCATAGCTCCTTAGTGGCCATAGTTCCTCAGTCACCATAGATCATCATTCCCCACAGCTCCTCAGTCCCCATAGATCATCACTTCCCACAGCTCCTCAATCCCCATAGATCATCACTCCCCACAGCTCCTCAGTCCCCATAGATCATCACTCCCCACAGCTCCTCAGTCCCCATAGATCATCACTCCCCTCAGCTCCTCAGTCCCCATAGATCATCATTCCTCACAGCTCCTCAGTCCCCATAGATCATCAGTCCCCATAGATCATCACTCTCCACAGCTCCTCAGTCTCCATAGATCATCACTCCTCACAGCTCCTCAGTCCCCATAGATCATCATTCCCCACAGCTCCTCAGTCCCCATAGATCATCACTCCTCACAGCTCCTCAGTCCCCATAGATCATCACTCCTCACAGCTCCTCAGTCCCCATAGATCATCATACCCCACAGCTCCTCAGTCCCCATAGATCATCACTCCCCACAGCTCCTCAGTCCCCATAGATCATCACTCCCCTCAGCTCCTCAGTCCCCATAGATCATCACTCCCCACCTCTCCTCAGTCATCATAGATCGTCATACCCCACAGCTCCTCAGTCCCCATAGATCATCACTCCTCACAGCTCCTCAGTCCCCATAGATCATCACTCCCCACAGCTCCTCAGTCCCCATAGATCATCATTCCTCACAGCTCCTCAGTCCCCATAGATCATCACTCCCCACAGCTCCTCAGTCCCCATAGATCATCATACCCCACAGCTCCTCAGTCCCCATAGATCATCACTCCCCACAGCTCCTCAGTCCCCATAGATCATCACTCCCCACAGCTCCTCAGTCCCCATAGATCATCACTCCTCACAGCTCCTCAGTCCCCATAGATCGTCACTACCTACAGCTCCTCAGTCCCCATATATCATCACTCCCCACAGCTCCTCAGTCCCCATAGATCATCATACCCCACAGCTCCTCAGTCCCCATAGATCATCACTCCCCACAGCTCCTCAGTCCCCATAGATCATCATACCCCACAGCTCCTCAGTCCCCATAGATCATCACTCCCCACAGCTCCTCAGTCCCCATAGATCATCACTCCCCACAGCTCCTCAGTCCCCATAGATCATCACTCCCCACAGCTCCTCAGTCCCCATAGATCATCACTCCCCACAGCTCCTCAGTCCCCATAGATCATCACTCCCCTCAGCTCCTCAGTCCCCATAGATCATCACTCCCCACAGCTCCTCAGTCCCCATAGATCATCACTCCTCACAGCTCCTCAGTCCCCATAGATCATCATACCCCACAGCTCCTCAGTCCCCATAGATCATCACTCCCCACAGCTCCTCAGTCCCCATAGATCATCATACCCCACAGCTCCTCAATCCCCATAGATCATCACTCCCCACAGCTCCTCAATCCCCATAGATCATCACTCCCCACAGCTCCTCAGTCCCCATAGATCATCACTCCCCACAGCTCCTCAGTCCCCATAGATCATCACTCCTCACAGCTCCTCAGTCCCCATAGATCATCATACCCCACAGCTCCTCAGTCCCCATAGATCATCATACCCCACAGCTCCTCAGTCGCCATTAAAAAAGCAGCTTCTGATTACTTCTGACTTCTCTTGAGCAATGCTGCTGTCTTTATCATATCCGGATTGTTCATGTTTTTATACATTAATAACACATCCCATCAATTTGAAAAACCTAAAAACCATTTTGTACAACACCCCTGGGGCATTACACTGCCAGAATGGAGTAGAAATATCTGTAGCGGGGAAGATAGAGACTGTGTGATCCACATCTGCCCCCACTGGCCGCTGCCCCGAACCAGTAAACACGCCGGAGAGGCCGCAGCCTACAACAATGATAGATAGATAGATAGATAGATAGATAGATAGATAGATAGATAGATAGATAGATAGATAGATAGATAGATAGATAATAATAGATAGCTAAATAGATTGATAATAATAGATAGATCGATAGATAACAGATAATAGATATAGATAATATATAGATAATAGATAGATAGATGGAAATAAATCAGGCAGCACTCCAGTTCAAGGAAAAATTGTGAGCTTTAGTCACGAGGCTGAAGTTGGTTTCTTATTCGTCAGTTTCTTATTCGGCAAATTTTTATTTTCTGTTTTTTATAGGTTTAACAACAAAAAATAACATCACAATAATAAAAAACACTGCAGCGAGGAGCCCTGATGTGAATACACTTAAAATCTGCGCCAAAAATTATAAAACTGTATGTAAGAGAATGAACGTGTGCACTGCAGTATGTGGAGGTGCCAGAGTAGGTGCCCAAACCAAATGTTGTATAAGAAAACTCGGCACTCAACTTAAGTAAATGGTGGTTATATTTATTGTAGTCGGTGATGCCAAACGTTTCGGTCCTCAAGGACCTTCAACAGTGACTGTACAAAAAATAATGGTGAGTAAATTAAAACTTATGTTGCAAAGGCTAAATAAAGTATAAACACGTGGTCTTGAGGGTTAATATTGCAAAGAAAGGACATAGAAGAAGGCACAATAATGGTTCAGTCGTTTCAATGTTATACAGGATGTGAAAACTGCACGTACCGTGAATCACAATTCAGATATAGTTATAAAGCCAGAGCCAATCTGTTCGCCTAAACTGACCTGAAAAAATGGTGGTAGTGGCACAAGTGAAAAAAAGAGAGTACGATGGGTGGATGGTTACAGTGAAGTCTCATATGCTTACCCCAAACCAGCTAGGGAAATGCGGTAAACCACCGCTCATTAGTCGAGTGCTGTGGAGTGATATATTACAGAGACGTATATCAGGACGAGAGTTTAAGGTCTGTATATCGTGGTATCAGTGTGTACATACCATGCAAAACAGATGCTGGGGTTTAATACGGGTACAGACTGCTTTCTCTGGTCTATAGTTGTAAAGAAGGTACAGATTTATATATCATATCATGCATATGGTCCCACCAGATTTGAAGAAAATGTTACCTAAAGGAGGATTACCGAAAGTATAGGTTGCATATACCTAGGTAGAGGTATGTGTTGCTGCCTGTAAGAATATAAGCATAGATGTGAGCAAAGTGCGGCTGTGATCGGTGCTGGGCGCAGGAACGATGTGTCTTACCCTGTATCAGGAATATCGCGGTATCCACCGCTGGATAGAGGCAGGCAGCAATGGGTATGTTGCCGGCTTTTAATGGGGAAGCGAGTGTGACACTTCCTGGTTCCGGATAGAAGCGTGTCACCGGAAGTGACGTGCCCGGAAGTGAGATCTGCGTTCCAAATGCGTTCCAGTGACGTATGTGGGAGGTGTGCTTTGCCAATTGGAGCATGCTCAGAAGAGAAAAGGCAGTAACAATTGCTGAAATAAGTCTAAGAGGTGGTGATATCAAACGGAGGTGATTGAAGTGCCCAAACAAATTCTCTGGGGTCAGTATAGGCGGCTCTGGGGGAAAAAGAAACCATACAGTTAGGAGACAAGTAGTTATTTAAGTAAAAGACAAAATATCATAATCCCGATTGAGACCTTTGGGGGTTAATGTTTCTAAGGTGTGTATCCAGTATGATTCTCTTTTTTTGAGCAGAGAGATCCGGTCTCCACCACGTCTTAAAGGGGGTATGTGGTCGATCACCTGGAACTTTAATTGAGAGATGGTGTGTCCCTTAGAGTGAAAGTGATGTGGTACAGGAAGGAGTAAGTTAGTACACCGTATCGTTGATTTGTGTTTCGAGATTCTTTCCCTCACAGGGAGGGTGGTCTCTCCGATGTATAACAAACCACATGGACACTTAATTAAGTATACCACATAAGATGTCTCACAGGTGAAAAATTGTTTAATGTGAAACATTTTGCCAGTGTGTGGATGGTAGAAACGGTCGCCTTTTAGAACGTTGCTGCACTGGGCGCAATGGAGGCATGGGTAGGTCCCCATTTTGGGGCGAGTTAGGAATCTTTGTCTCTCAATTGATGATGGTCCAATGTCTGCCCGAAAGAGGTGGTTTCTGAGATTCGGTGGTCTTTTGAAACAAGGCATAAATGGCTCTTTGAATTCAGGGATATTCGGGTGGGCTGTCGCTAGAAGATGCCAGTGTCGCTTGATTGTTTTGTGGAGTAGGAAAGCAAAGGGGTGATATGTGTGGATGAAGGGGATACGTTTCTGATTCGTATTCAGACGTGTGCTTGATACATGATTCATGGATTCTCCTAGGAGTGAGGGTGGGTAACCTCTCCTAGAGAATTTGGAGGTCATTTCCTGTGTGCGGGTAGTTCGCAGGGTATCATTTGTCACTATTCGTTTAACCCTCTGATATTGGCTGATGGGAATGGATTTTTTAACTGAAGAGGGATGAAAGCTAGAAAAATGTAAGATGCTATTCCTGTCAGTAGGCTTGACATATAGGTCTGTTGTGATGGCGCCATTGGCATCCTTAATGACCATTGTGTCCAAAAAATTAATTTGGTTGAAGTCATGCGTCATGGTGAAGGTAATGCCTGGCCAAGTAAAAATTAAGGAAAAGAAGGAATTCTTGAAGGGATTCCAACGTGCCTCCCCACAGACAAAAGACATCATCTATGAATCGTTTCCAAAGGATAACGTGTTGGAGATATAGCGAATGTTTATAGATATGGGTGGACTCAAAGTCCGCCATGTACGTGTTGGCGTACGGGGGGGCCACGTTGGATCCCATGGCTGTGCCGCGTATTTGTAGATAATATGTATTTTGGAACAGAAAGAAGTTGTTAAATAGGACGAGGGAAAGTAGTTCAATGACCAGATTGACCTGGTCCTCTGTCAAACCCTTTGTTGTAAGTAGATGGTGTACTGAGTTGATCCCATCGATGTGAGGGATGGACGTGTAGAGATCCCTCACATCCATTGTGACTAAAATAGCGTTTGTTGGGATATGTTGTAGTTTATGAATTTCATTGAGGAAATCACCCGTGTCTAACAAAAATGAAGGAGAGGAGTGTGTGAGAGGTGTTAGAATTTTTTCAAGGTATTTTGCAATGGGGGACAGTACAGAGTTGGTGGAGGCCACTATGGGTCTCCCTGGTGGATTTTGTAGGTTCTTATGGACTTTTGGTAAAGTGTAGAACACAGGGGTGATGGGATTTTTATTGCGAAGATAATCGCCCGTTTTGGAATCAAGAATCCCTAATTCAGTGTATTTGGAGATGATAGTTTCGATTTTAGACTGGATCTCACTGGTCGGGTCTCTAGGTAATTTATGATAGATGGAAGAGTCTAATAATTGTCTATTGATCTCAGATATATAAGAAGACTTATCCATGACTACCAGGGCTCCGCCTTTGTCTGCGGGTTTGAATATTAGTGTATCATCATCTTGGAGAGATTTTAAGGCCTGTGTTTCTATTTGGGACATGTTAGGTGGGTAAAAGAGTTTCCCTTGTTCGATGTCTTTCCGTAATTGCAGAAAAGATGATTGGACAAAACCTATAAATGTCTCTACCGCATGTGAGCCATGTGGAGGACGGAATAAGCTCTTATTACGGAGGCCTAGGTTCAGTATGGACAGTGTGTTGTGGGGAGCCCCTGAGGGGGGATTAACTGTATCTGCAGAAGAAAAATATACTTTAAGTCGTAGTGTCCGGAAAAAGCGCTGTAAGTCCATGTCCAGATCGAAGGTCTTGTATTTGTATGCTGGACAAAAGGATAAACCTTTTTGAAGTACTTGATGTTCGGCTATGCCCAGGGATCTAGAGGAGATGTTAATTACCAACGACTCTGTACCTGTGAGCGGGTGACCCGCATCTGGTCCGTGTTGTTTCTTGTGTCTTGAACTCCGTCTGGTCTTCTTCTTGAAAATCGACGTCGCTGTCCTAAAAAAGGAGCTGGTGGGGGACCAAAGGATCCTCGTTCCTGTTCGGACCCTGATGTAGAATAATCTGTCGATGAACGCTGACCTCGTGTAGGTTGTCGTCTGAAGGAGGAGTTGTCCTGCCATTTGTAGACCCTGTTGGACTCGTAATCAGCTGTATCCCTGGAGAATTTGTTTCTTTTACGGCTCTCAGTGTCCCTGGCGTGTTGATCGATGCGTCCCTGTATCTGGGTCTTCAGTGTCTGCAGTTCCTCAGGGGTGCCGGTTGTGGCTAACTGGGTCTCTATATTCTGGATGGCTGCTGTATTGATCTCAATGGCTTTGTGCAGGTGTTCTAGCGTTAGAGTCATGAGATCAAATGAACATTTGTTAAGAATTTGTTCGTATCGCACACAAAAATCTGGGGAGTCGTGAAATAGTGTGGGGCGAAGTGGTACACGCAAGCCCCTTGGTATTCTCTTTACCCGTAGATACTCCGACAGGGTGGCACTGTGCAATCTAAGATTAACTTGGTGCCTAAGTGCTTTCTCTAAATCACGTCCCCGTGTCTCGCGGGGTGGTGCCTTAAGGAAATCGCTAGAGAAACGAGACTGAGCCAATATTGCTGAGGTTTCTTCTGGGTTATAGGAGAAGGTAGTAGACGTCATGCCCACTGTTGGCGTGCCACACGTTAAGGGGAGATACTATATGTAAGAGAATGAACGTGTGCACTGCAGTATGTGGAGGTGCCAGAGTAGGTGCCCAAACCAAATGTTGTATAAGAAAACTCGGCACTCAACTTAAGTAAATGGTGGTTATATTTATTGTAGTCGGTGATGCCAAACGTTTCGGTCCTCAAGGACCTTCAACAGTGACTGTACAAAAAATAATGGTGAGTAAATTAAAACTTATGTTGCAAAGGCTAAATAAAGTATAAACACGTGGTCTTGAGGGTTAATATTGCAAAGAAAGGACATAGAAGAAGGCACAATAATGGTTCAGTCGTTTCAATGTTATACAGGATGTGAAAACTGCACGTACCGTGAATCACAATTCAGATATAGTTATAAAGCCAGAGCCAATCTGTTCGCCTAAACTGACCTGAAAAAATGGTGGTAGTGGCACAAGTGAAAAAAGAGAGTACGATGGGTGGATGGTTACAGTGAAGTCTCATATGCTTACCCCAAACCAGCTAGGGAAATGCGGTAAACCACCGCTCATTAGTCGAGTGCTGTGGAGTGATATATTACAGAGACGTATATCAGGACGAGAGTTTAAGGTCTGTATATCGTGGTATCAGTGTGTACATACCATCCATACAAAAATTATAAAACTGGCACAAAAATGGGCATCAAAGTGGGCACCAGAGGGCGTTAATGAAAGGGTTAAATGACTTTGGGCCACTGATATGATACTGCAGACATATAGAAAAGGGCGCCCCACATTAAAAACAAGTCTCTCCAGCCTGGCCCAAATGGGTTCTGGGCATCAGAATTGGCATCAAAGTGGGCAAACAGCCAATTTTCACAGCTTTGAATAAGTAACAGGTGTTTTTCAAGGGTTAAATGACTTTGGGCCACTGATCTCATTCCACCCTTAGATCCCCCATAATGGCTGTGTGGTCCTCCAAAGAAATGCCACCCCACACCATTAATGACCCACTGCCAAACCGGTCATGCTGAAGGATGTTGCAGGCAGCAGGTTCACACTGAGCACATGTGACAGAGTCTGGAGACGCCGTGGAGAGCGATCTGCTGCCTGCAACATCCTTCAGCATGACTGGTTTGGCAGTTGGTCAGTAATGGTGAGGGGTGGCATTTCTTTGGAGGGCCGCACAGCCCTCCATGTGCTCGCCAGAAGTAGCCTGACTGCCATTAGGTACCGAGATGAGATCCTCAGACCCCTTGTGAGACCATATGATGGTGCGGTTGGCCCTGGGTTCCTCCTAATGCAGGACAATGCCAGACCTCATGTGGCTGGAGTGTCAGCAGTTCCTGCAAGATGAAGGCATTGAAGCTCTGGACTGGGCCGCCCGTTCCCAAGACCTGAATCTGATTGAGCACATCTGGGACATCATGTCTCGCTCCATCCACCAACGTCACGTTGCACCACAGACTGTCCAGGAGTTGCCAGATGCTTTAGTCCAGGTCTGGGAGGAGATCCTTCAGGAGAACATCCGCAACCTCATCAGGAGCATGCCCAGGCCTTGTAGAGAGGTCATACAGACACAGGGAGGTCATACAGGCACGTGGAGCCCACACACAATACTGAGCATCATTTTGACTTGTTTCCACTTTCATTTTGGGGGTCTCTCCAAATCCAGGCCTCCATTGGTTCAATAATTTGATTTCCAATGATGATTTTTGTGTGATTTTGTTGTCAGCACATTCAACTTTGTATACAACAAAGTATTCAATGAGAATATTTCATTCATTCAGATCTAGGATGTGTTATTTGAGTGTTCCCTTTATTTTTTTGAGCAGTGTATATATACTAGCTATGAACCTGTTCTACGCCCGGGTGGCAAGCATTTTTATTGGTATATGGTCTCCCATCCTGGTATGCGCTGCTGCCCTCCTATCCTGGTATGCATGGCACCCCTCATCCCTATCCTGGTATGCATGGCACCCCTCATCCCTATCCTGGTATGCATGGCACCCCTCATCCCTATCCTGGTATGCATGGTTCCCTCACCCCCCAATCCTGGTATGCATGGTCCCCTCACCTGCCAATCCTGGTATGCATGGTCCCCTCATCCCCAATCCTGGAATGCATGGTCCCCTCACCACCCAATCCTGGTATGCATGGTCCCCTCATCCCCCAATCCTGGTATGCATGGTCCCCTCACCCCTCAATCCTGGAATGCATGGTCCCCTCACCCCTCAATCCTGCTATGCATGGTCCCCTCACCCCTCAATCCTGGTATGCATGGTTCTCTCAGCACCCCAATCCTGGAATGCATGGTCCCCCTCATTCCCCAATCCTGGTATGCATGGTCCCCTCACCCCTAATCCTGGTATGCATGGTCCCCTCACCCCCAATCCTGGTATGCATGGTTCTCTCAGCCCCCAATCCTGGTATGCATGGTCCCCTCACCCCCAAATCCTGGTATGCATGGTCCCCTCATCCCCCAATCCTGGTATGCATGGTCCCCTCACCCCCCAATCCTGGTATGCATAGTCCCCTCACCCCCCAATCCTGGTATGCATGGTCCCCTCATCCCCAATCCTGGTATGCATGGTCCCCTCACCCCCAATCCTGGTAAGCATGGTCTCCTCACCCCCAATCCTGGTATGTATGGTTCTCTCAGCACCTCAATCCTGGTATGCATGGTCCCCTCACCCCCAAATCCTGGTATGCATGGTTCCCTCACCCCCCAATCTTGGAATGCATGGTCCTCTCACTCCCCAATCCTGGAATGCATGGTCCCCTCACCCCCCAATCCTGGTATGCATGGTTCCCTCAGCCCCCCAATCCTGGAATGCATGGTCCTCTCACCCCCCAATCCTGGTATGCATGGTGACCTCACCCCCTATACTGGTATGCATGCTCCCCTCACCCCCCAATCCTGGTATGCATGGTACTCTCACCCCCCTATTCTGGCATGTATGGTCCCCTCACCCCCCATCCTGACATGCATGGTAAACTGCACACATACCAAAAAAATATATATATACTCACCTTTCTTCCCTGTGCTCCAGCGCTGTCCCGTTCTGCTGGAGGCAAGGGGAGGAGTGTGGCGCCGGAGTACGCGCATGCCCATACCGCGCTGTCCGGCGCCATATTGCTGAAGACACACTGCAAATGTGTCTATAGTAAAATGGCGCCGGATAGCGCTATGCGTATGCGCGATTCCGTTCGCACTCCTGCCCGGGTCTCCGGCGAGAAGAGAAGCGCCGCGGCAACGCTCCTCCTGGTCAGGCAAGCATATAAGTATGGCGCTGGAGATCGCAGTATGCATTCAGTGTCTACGCGTACCGCGATCTTCGGCGCCATACACACTCGTCTTACCTGTAACCGCTGGATGCCGTCTTCTGTCTGGAGCAGACTGCGCCGTCTATAAAGGCTTAAGAGTGACGCTCCCAGCGTTATATTATACATATGTACAGTATATATACACACACACACACGTATTCTATGTGTAGATCTCAATTCTATCTATTGTAATCTAAGGCCTCTTTCACACTTCAGTCGTCTGGCGTCAGTCCCAGTCCGACAGATGACTGTAAATAACGGATCCGTTGCATTAGGGTGAAAACTGAGAGAGATGAATGGGTTTTCATACAAGAACGGATCCGCTGTCGGATTTCGTCAAGAACAGATGAAGACGGATCCGCCACCCATAGGCGTCCATTATACAAAACGGCGGACGTGACGGATCCGTCATGGTCCGCCATTTCGACGCACACAAAAAACATCCCATTGTCCGTTTTCATAATAGAACGGACGCGAAATTACTGACGGATCTGTCATTTGACCGATCAAACGGACGACCATCCGTCAAAATCCGTCACTAATGCAACTCAATGGCAAAAAAACGGATCCACCAAAAAAAAAGGCGGATCCGTTTTTTTCACACTTTGGCAGATTTGACTGACGTCGAACGACTGAAGTGTGAAAGAGGCCGAACCTGTCACTCTGTGGTGACAATGTACGGGGCAGATCTAAAATCTATATATATGTATATGTGTTTTGAAGAATATTTCGTTTTAAAACTGTGTGTAATTGATTTAGAACATTTCTCTATGTAAAAGCTCATGTTACAATCGCACTGCGATCATCAGATGCTCGGTGTGAAAAATCAGATTATACCCACATAAAAAACGCCTGACACTCACATGACAATTGCATTACACTCATCCGACTCTCCTGCATCAAAATTGGACCAATTTTTAAATCGCTAGTGTGTCTCCAGCCTTACTGTCTATGTAACGGTGATGTGACATCAGTGGCCCAAGGTCATTTAACCCCTGAAAAACAGCTGTTACTTATTCAAATCTGTGAAAATCGACTGTGTGCCCACTTTGATGCCAATTCTGATGCCTAGTACCCATTTGGGCCAGGCTGGATAGACTTGTTTTTAATCTGAGGCGCCCTGTTCTATATGTCTGCATTTAACCCTTTCATTAACGTCCTCTGGTGCCCACTTTGATGCCCATTTTTGTGCCAGTTTTATAATTTTTGGCACAGATTTTAAGTGTGTTCACATCAGGGCTCCTCGCTGCAGTGTTTTTATTATTTTGATGCTTATTTTTTGTTGTTAAACCTATAAAAAAACAGAAAAGAAAAATTTGCCAAATAAGAAACTGACGAATAAGAAACTAACTTCAGCTCCGAATAAGAAACTGAACGAATAAGAAACCAACTTCAGCATCGTGCTTTAGTCCAGCACCAAGTGGTGCAACGTTTCGACCTCACAGCACGGTGTTTGCCCAGCAGCGTTACCATAGAATAGTGCACTTTTTATACAGATCTCTTCAATTTACCAATATACAAAAATTAGCATACATTAAATATAAAATAAATAATAATCAAAGTGTATAAACAATTACATTGCAGTAAATATAAGACCCATCATAGTGTTTACATATATAAGGTGCATGGTAGAGTGCAAAAACCTATATCCAACCATACCTACAATCATTGATGCAGCTAGATTAACAATGATTAAAAAATGTGAAACACCTATGTGGTATTAAAATACAGAGACATTATAAATCACCTGGGACACTCAGAGCCATACATCATGCTGTAGTTCCACCATAACTGCATTCTCAGAGCACAACTGAGCATGTCAGTAGTCAGATACTCCCGATTGGCCACTCGGCAGTGATGTCAGCGATGATGTCAGCGCACGCGCTCACTAGGCACTTCCACGCCCCACTCCACAATTACAAGTGCTGGCAACTATGCCCACACAGTATTTCATAAGAAAAAACAGTATTTATTCACAAAAGAGATAAGTCTCAATACTTAAATGGAGTAGAGGACTTGTAGTGATCATATTAAGTGATGAACTGGACACCCAAAGCATTCACACCAATGGCTGTGCATAAGCCACAAGCACTACGCCACATGCCCCCTAGAGGACAGAGGCGGAGTACCAGCACACAGACAGTAACCACAGAAGGGGTTAACCCCTGCATCACCACTGTGCACTATGGGCTAAATGCACATGCCAACAGACATTCACCATATACACTAGGTGCCAGATGTCACTCATAAAATTAGGGCCTTAGGAATAAATTTATCTCATATACTTTATACGATAAACAGAAAGGACATACAGCAATTATTGGGATGAGTTTCTATCCAGGGATTCAACCTTTAAAAATAAAAACAGTATTTAGCAATTAATAATAAAAAAATCAAAAAATAATGAACCAAAATTGGCTCAAATAAATACAAATAAATTCATATCAGAATTTAAGTGTAAGGGCTCATATTCCCATGAGAGAAAAGCGTCCGATGCTCGCATGTGAAATCCCAGCTCTGGCGCCGGCACTCGGGAGTGGAGTGCGCGGCTGCATGTATTTCTATGCAGCCACTCGCTCCATTCCCGTGTGCCGGCACCAGAGCTGGGATTTCACATGCGAGTGTTGGACGACTTTGTCGCAAGTGTGATCCCGGCCTTAGTGTTACACTCGGTTCCGGTCCTTTACCTCCGCGGGGTCCCCGTCTGGTCTCCCGCTCTGTGCCGGCCTTGCGCCGTCTATCCGCAGTCTCTGCTCCTGCTCTCCCCTCTGCTTCCTGGCGTGCTGTCAGCAGGTCCCCAGGGAGAGTACTTAGGTTGCGCGCGCGCGCGCACGCTCCCGGTCACTTAAAGGGACAGCATGCATTTTTCAAAAATGTTTCAGACCAATGGCGTGGTACTGATTACTATTTCTGGCCCCTCCGAAACTCTGGACAATGCCGGTACCAGCTTTTACCCGTATACCCGGAACTCGCCAGTCAGCTCCATCATATCTGTTAAACCTGTTTACCATTGGTCCCGCTGGGACAGCTGCCATGTGTCCGGGGTCTAACTGGAGGTACCACCTGTATCCCCCAGACATTCCATTCTGACCCTGTTCGAGGGGACTATTTTAGAATTTTGGATATCAAGAGGAGGAAGACCTGTGAAGACTCAGACGTCAAGGTTAGATTTCAGAAAGGCAGATTTTAAGGAACTCAGAAAGAGAATTGGAGGGATCCAATGGCTGGATATCCTTAACCCCTTCACCCCAAGGGTGGTTTGCACGTTAATGACCGGGACAATTTTTACAATTCTGACCACTGTCTCTTTATGAGGTTATAAACTCCGGAACGCTTCAACGGATCTTCGCGATTCTGAGATTGTTTTCTCGTGACATATTGTACTTCATGTTAGTGGTAAAATTTCTTCCATATAACTTGCGTTTATTTTTGAAAAAAAACGCAAATATGGCGAAAATTTTGAAAATTTAGCAATTTTCAAACTTTGAATTTTTATTCCCTTAAAACAGAGAAATATGTCACACAAATAGTTAAGAAATAACATTCCCACATGTCTACTTTACATCAGCACAATTTTGGAATCAAAATTTTTTTTTGTTAGGAAGTTATAAGGGTTAAAAGTTGACCAGCGATTTCTCATTTTTACAACAAAATTTACAAAGCCATTTTTTTTAGGGACCACCTCTCATTTGAAGTCACTTTGAGGGGTCTACATGACAGAAAATACCCAAAAGTGACACCATTCTAAAAACTGCACCCCTCAAGGTACTCAAAACCACATTCAAGAAGTTTATTAACCCTTCAGGTGCTTCACAGGAACTAAAGCAACGTGGAAGGAAAAAAATGAATATTTAACTTTTTAGCCACAAAAATGATCTTTTACAAACTTTTTTTTTATTTTCACAAGGGTAAAAGGAGAAAATGGACAGATAAGGTTGTTATGCAATTTCTCCTGAGTACGCCAATACCCCATATGTGGGGGAAAACCACTGTTTGGGTACACGGCAGAGCTCGTAAGGGAAGGAGCGCCGTTTGACTTTTTCAAACTAAAATTGGCTGGAGTTGAGATTGGACGCCATGTCGCGCTTGGAGAACCTCTGATGCGCCTAAACAGTGGAAACCCCCACAAGTGACACCATTTTGGAAACTAGACCCCCTAAGGTACTTATCTAGATCTGTTGTGAGCACTTTGAACCCCCAAGTGTTTCACAAAAGTTTATAATGCCTGGGTGTGAAAAAAAAAAAAAAAAATTTCCACAAAAATGATTTTTTAGTCCTAAATTTTTGAATTTTCCCAAGGAAATTGGACCCCAAAAGTTGTTGTCCAATTTGTCCTGAGTACGCTGATACCCCATATGTGGGGGTGGAAAACTGTTTGGGCGCACGGCAGGGCTTGGAAAGGAAGTAGTAACGTTTTGGAATGCAGACGTTGATGGGGGTCATGTTCCGTTTGCAGTGCCCCAGATGAGCCTAAACAGTGGAAATCCCCACAAGTGACCCCATTTTGGAAACTAGACCCCTAAGGAACTTATCTAGATCTTTGGTGAGCACTTTGAACCCCCAAGTGCTTCACACAAGTTTATAATGCCCGGGCATGAAAATAAAAAATCCTATTTTTTTCCCACAAAAATTATCTTTTAGTCACTAATTTTTTATTTTACCAAGGGTATCAGGAGAAATTGGACCACATAAGTTGTTGTCCAATTTGTCCTGAGTACGCTGATGCCCCATATGTGGGGGGGAACCACTGTTTGGGCGCACGGCAGAGCTCGGAAGGGAAGGAGCACCATTTGACTTTTTCCAACCAAAATTGGCGGGAATTGAGATTGGATGCCATGTTGCATTTGGAGAGCCCCTGATGTGCCTAAACAGTGGAAACCCCCCACAATGACCCCTTTTGGGAAACGCCCCCTAAGGAACTTTCTAGATCTTTGGTGAGCAATTTGACCCTCAATGCTTCACACAAGTTTAAAACGTAGAGCCGTAAAATTTAAAAATCATATTTTTCCACAAAATTGATTTTTCCCCCCGAATTTTTATTTTTCCAAGGAACAAGACTCCAAAAAGTTTTGTGCAATTTGTCCTGAGAAGATACCTTTGTGGGGGTATACCACTGTTTGGGTGCTGGCAGGTTTGGAAGGGAAGGAGCGCCGTCTCACTTTTTCAACGCAGAATTGGTGGACGCCTGGTGTTTGGAGGCTCTCATTGCCTAAAACAGTGGAAACCCCCCACAAATGACACCTTTTTGGAAAAACTCCCCCCAAAGGGAAAACTTATCTAGAGTGTGGTGAGAACTTTAAACCCCCCAGGTGTTTCAACTAAAGTTTATAACGTAAAAGCCTTAAAATAAAAAAAACCCTTTTTTTTTTTTTTACAAAAATGTTTTTTGCCCCAATATTTTATTTTCACAAGGGTAACAGAAGAAATTGGAACCCAAAATTTGTTGTCCAATTTGTCCTGGTACGTGATACCCAATATGTAGGAGAAAACTACTGTTTGGTGCACGTCAGGGCTCGGAGGGAAGTAGTGCGTTTTGGATTGCAGACTTTGATGGAATGGTTGGGGGGCGTATGTCGCATTTGGGGCCCCTGATACGCCTAAACAGTAAAACCCCCCCCACAAATGCCCCCATTTTGGAAAATAACCCCACAAGGAACTTATCTAGATGTGTGGTGAGATTTTGAACCCGAAGTGCTTCACAGAAGTTTTTAACGCACAGCCGTAAAATAAAAAATCCTTTTTTTTTTACAAAAAGATTTTTTCGCCCCAAATTTTTTTTCACAAGGGAACAGGAGAAATTGGCCCCCAAAATTTGTTGTCCAATTTGTCCTGAGTAGTGATCCCCAATATTGGGGAGAAAACTACTGATGGGGCATGAGGGTGGGAAAGGGAAGTAGTGCGTTTTGGATTGCAGACTTTGATGGAAGGTTGGGGGGCGTCTTGCATTTTGGAGACCCCGAGGCCCCCTTAAACAGGGGAAAACCCCCCCACAAGTGACCCCATTTTGGAAAATAGACCCCACTAGGAACTTCCCTAGATGTGTGGTGAGCCCTTTGAACCCCGAAGTGTTTTACAGAATTATAACGCACAGCCTTTAAAAAAAAAAATCCTTTTTTTTTTTTTACAAAAAGATTTTTTTTCCCCCCAATATTTTATTTTCACAAGGGTAACAGGAGAAATTGGACCCCAAAGTTGTTGTAATTTGCCCTGGTACGCTTACCCAATATGTGGGAGAAAAAAACTGTATGGGGGGCTGTCGGGGCTCGGAAAGGGAAGAGTGACGTTTGGATTGCAGACTTTGATGGAAGGTCGGGGGGGCGTCATGTCGCATTTGGGAGCCCCTGTGCGCCTAAACGTGGAAACCCAACAAGTAAACCCCTTTTTTGGAAAAATGACCCCCAGGAACTTATTTAGATGTGTGGTGAGCGCTATGAAGCCCCAATGCTTCACAGAAGTTTATAATGTACAGCCGTTTAAAAAAAAAAAAATCTTATTTTTTTTTTCAAAAATAATATTTTCGCCCCCAGTTTTTTATTTTCCCAAGGGTAAACAGAAGAAATAGGACAAATTTCACAATAACTCTTGGGGCCAAGTACGCTGATACCCTTGGGGGATAAAACTACTGTTTGGACGCATGGCGAGCTCAGAAGTGAAGGAACACCGTTGACTTTTTCAAAGCAGAATTGGCTGGGAAAGGAGATCGACGCCATGTCACATTTGGGAGCCCCTGATGTGCCTAAACAGCGGGGAAACCCCCCAATTCTAACTCAACCCTAACCCCAACACACCCTAACCCTAGTCCCAACCCTAATCCCAACCCTAACCTAATCCAAACTCTAACCCTAATCCAACTTTAGCGCCAACCCTAACCTAACTTAGCCAAAACCCTAACCCTAACCCAATGGGAAAATGGAAAAAAAATACATTTTTTTTATTTTATATTTTTTTTCCCCAACTAAGGGGGTGTAAAGGGGGGTTTTTGATTTACTATTTATAGCGGTTTTTATATTGGCAGCTGTCACGCTAAAGACGCTTTTTATTGCAAAAAGTGTTTTTTTTTCATCGCCAATTTTGAAGCTATAATTTTTGATATTTTTTTGGGCCCCCAGAGTCATGTGGGTCTTAATTTTTGCGGGACGAGGTGCGCTTTATTGGTACCATTTTTGGCACGTGAATTTTTTGATCGCTTTTTATTTCGATTTTTGGGAGGTTAGAATGAACAAAAATCACAATTCATGAATTTCTTTTTGGGTGAAGCGTTTTTATTGTTCCGGTGTGGTAAAATGATAAAGCAGTTTTATTCTTGGGTCAGTACGATTATGGCGAAACTCATTTATATCATTTTTTTTGTTTTCGCGCTTTATAAATAAAAACAATTTTATAAAAAAAAATAATTATTTTTGCATCGCTTTATTCTGCGAGCTATAACTTTTTTATTTTTTTGCTGATGAAGCTGTGTACGGCTCGTTTTTTTTGGGGAAAAATGACGTTTTCAGCGGTACCAGTTTATTTATATCCGTCTTTTTGATCGCGTGTTTTTTTCCACTTTTTGTTCGCGGGATGATGATAAAGCACTGTTTTTTTTGCTTCGTTTTTATTTTTTATTTTTTAGGGGTTCACAAAAGGGGTTAAATAGTGGGAAATTTTTATAGGGGGGGTCGTTACGGACGCGGCGATACCATATATGGTACTTTTTTGTTTTATTTTTTTTATTTACAATAAGTAATGATTTATTGGGGAATATTTTTTTTTTTTTTTTTTTTGGATTTTTTTTTTACACATGTTTTTTTTTTATTTTTTTACTTTTTTATTTGTCCCGGGTGGGACATCATGTATTTCTCAGATCGGGTGAAGTGTGCACAGCACTTGTCACACCACGATCGCTCAGGCAGTGCAGCAGGTTCTCGTGCCTGCTTCGGCAGGCACGAGGAAGCCCCCCTCCCCCAGGACCCAGCGCCATCTTGTCCGGGTCCTGGGGGGAAGGAGCCCTCAGAACAGCGCGATAAATCGCGCTGGTCTGGGGGTCTCAGGGGGCGCGCAGGGGCCCCCACACTGCGCGATCCTCCCCTGTCCCCCGTACACGCGTCTGTTTGATGCGGTGTGCAAGGGGTTATTGGCCGGGAGCGGTCCGTGACCCGCTCCTACACACAGTCCGGGTGTCAGCTGGAATCAGCTGACACCCGGCGGCGATTAGCTGCCCCTCCCCGGGGAGCGCGTAATCGCCTATGACTACATCCCGTCCATGGTCAAATGGACGGGTTTTATGGACGGGTAGTACGTCTAATGTCAAGGGGGTTAAGGACAAAATATGTCCAGAAGGGGGAAAAATCTTGAAAAATGAGATTCTAAAAGCAAAAATCGTTAAAATTCCAAAAAGGGAAAAATGGGAAGCATTTAAAGGGAAAACCCCAGTGGATGAACACAGAACTAAACACATGCTAAAAAGGAAGAAAGAAAGTTTATCAAATGGAAAGAGGGAGGCATATTAAAGAAGAATAAATGCAGTTGCAGAACCGCAGGGACAAATCGATTATCTAAAGCTGCAATGAATTAAGGTTGCAAGGCTCAAAGCAACAAAAAGGATTTTGGGGTACGTCAAAAGTAAAGAAAAGTCAAAGATGCTATGGGATTTTAAGGATGAAAATGTTAATGGTAAGTCATGAGTTGAGAACTGAATTTTAAATTCTATTTTTGCATTGTTTTCTCTCGAAAGGAAATGTAACATCAACTGAACTTCATTTATTAAAGGATAAGAAGAATCCAGGATACTATAAACAGAAAAGAGTGAGGAAACACTTAGTAAGGCTACTTTCACACTTGCGTTTTTTTGCGTGGTTTCGAGGCACTGAAGCGCATTAAAAAAACACATCAAACGCTTGAAAACGTGCGATATTTTTGTCGCATCAGCATGCCATTTCGACAAAAAAACGGGGCGTTTGTCTGGATTTCAGGTTTTTGCATGCTTTTGGTTTTTTTTGGGTCATGCTTGTCTATGGTCACATTTTTCATCTCTGTCTCCCTCATCTCTGTCTGTCCCCCATCATTTGTTTCAATTCTGTTCCCTCATCTCTTCTGTCCCATCATCCTGTCTCCATATCCTGTCCCCCATATCTCTACTGTTCCTCATCTCTGTCTCCCTCTCCTGTTCCATATTCTGTCGTCTCCTCATTTTCCTCATCTCTGTCTGTTCCATTTATCTTGTCTCCATCATCTCTGTCCCATATCTCTGTTGTTCCATCATCCTGTCTGTCCTTTTCTCTGTCTCCATCTCTTGTCTGTCCCATCATCTCTGTCCCCCAAATCTCTGGCTCCATTTTTACAGAAAAATTGCGTTGCGGAAAACGGGTGGGCGCAAAGCCCTGGACGCCAGCGCCCCCCATAGACTGAAATGTTATTTTTTGGCATAGATGCCACACGTGGACGGGGTTTTTAAAAAGCGGTTGACCGAAAAAAAATGCAAAACATTAGCGTTAGCGCGTATGGGGGCAACCGGGGGAAAATGGGGCAGCGCACGACAATGCAAGAAGGTGCAAGCGCTGACCGCACCTGCCATGTTAAAGATAGGGGAAATTGGCATGCATCCGATAGCGCAGAAGCGCTGCGCGATAAAACCAAGTGTGAAAGTGCCTAACCTAAATGAATTCAAGTCTCCAGGTCCAGATGAATTAACCCCCCTAGTACTGAAGGAGATAGCAAAGAAATTCTTTGAACCACTGTCCATAATCTTTGAAAATTCTTGGAGAACAGGAGAAGTCCCAGAAAATGGAGAAGAGCAAATGTTGTTCCTATCTTAAAAAGGGGAAGAAGGTGGACCCAGGGAATACAGGCCGGTGAGTCCCCCCTTCTATACCGGGAAAAATCTTTGAAAAAATTATTAAAGAACATGTATGCAAGTACCTGGGGTAAGAATAAGTGATTAAACAGAGTCAGCGGGGTTGTAACTAATAAGTCATGTCGCTAACTTAATTTCCTTCTATGACAGAAACCTGACTGGGTGGATCAGGGAAATGTGTAGTATAGTATATCTTGACTTCGAAAGCATTTGACAAAGTATCCACACAATCCTTATTGAAAAAAATGATAAGTATGGAATGGAAAGGCACTGTTAGGTGTATTCATAATGGCTTAGTGATCGGACCCAAAGAGTGGTCTAAATGGCTGCACATCCAGTTGGAAAATGTTTAAGTGGGTACCACAAGGCTCTATTTGGGGCCCGTATTGTTCAACATCTTTATCAATGATTTAGAGAAGGAATTGAGGGGTAAACTGATCAAATTTGCTGATGACACAAACTAGGGGGGTAGCTAATACTAGAGAAGAAGAGAGAGGATTCAAAAAGATATAAAAAAACGGAGCAGGGGGGCAACTAAAGAATGGATTTTAACAGGGAAAAATGCAAAGTTTCATCTGGGAAAAAAAATGAAAAAACATATCAAAATGGGGGGAATAGGGCAAGTAACAGACATGTGAAAAAGACTTGGGGGTCTAATTGTCAAGACTTAACGAGTAACTTGTGATGCAGCAGCAAAAAAAAGGAAATGAAAAATTTAGGGATCAACAAAGCATAATTGATCACGTGAGGGGATTAATTTCCCCCCATCCTCTTTGGCAGATTTTGGAAAAAGTGTCCAGTTTTGGGCCCCCCTTTTTTAAAAAA
>JARQOD010000001.1:5133068-5203418 GCA_033576555.1 Oophaga sylvatica | reverse complement strand
GTCTGTTATTGAAATGGACCCGGTCAAGGTTCAGGCCATCTGTGATTGGGTCCAACCTACTTCATTGAAGGCTCTTCAGAGATTTTTGGGTTTTGCCAATTTTTATCATAAATTTATTGGTAATTTCTCCGGTATTGTTAAACCATTGACTGATTTGACCAAAAAGGGTTCTGATGTGGTGAATTCGCCTCCTGAGGCAGTCTCTGCGTTTCAGGAACTTAAGCAGAGATTCACTTCTGCTCCTGTTCTACGGCAGCCTGATGTTTCTCTACCGTTTCAGGTGGAGGTTGATGCCTCTGAAATTGGGGCAGGTGCCGTTTTGTCCCAAAGAGATCCAGAGACCTCTAAGAGTAACCCTTGTGCCTTTTTGTCTCGAAAATTTTCTCCAACTGAACGTAATTTTGACGTGGGTAATCGGGAGTTATTGGCCATGAAGTGGGCCTTTGAAGAGTGGAGACATTGGCTGGAAGGAGCCAAACATCAGGTGGTGGTCCTCACGGACCATAAGAATCTGGTTTATCTTGAATCAGCCAAGCGACTTAATCCTAGACAGGCCAGGTGGGCCTTGTTTTTCACACGTTTTAATTTTGTGGTTTCTTTTCTTCCTGGCACTAAGAATGTTAAGGTGGATGCCCTCTCGAGGAGTTTCTTTGCGGACTCTCCTGAGTTATCTGATCCTACTGTTATTTTGAAAGAGGGTGTAGTTCTTTCCGCCATCTCGCCCAATTTGAGACTGGCCTTGGAAGGGTGTCAGGAGGATAAACCTGAGCGCTGCCCTATTGGGAAATTGTTTGTCCCAGACCAGTGGAAGAAGAGTGTGATGTCTGAGATTCATTGTTCCGCGTTGGCTGGTCATCCCGGGATTTTTGGTACCAGAGACTTGGTGAGTCGGTCCTTTTGGTGGCCTACTTTGTCTCGTGACGTCAGGGAATTTGTGCAGTCCTGTGGGACTTGCTCTCGCTCCAAGCCTTGCTCTCGCTCTAGTGGTTTGTTAATGCCATTACCTGTGCCCAAGAGGCCATGGACCCATATCTCTATGGATTTTATTTCCGACCTCCTTGTTTCTCAGAGAATGACCGTTATCTGGGTAATCTGTGATAGGTTTTCCAAGATGATACATCTTGTGCCATTACCTAAGTTGCCTTCCTCCTCCGAATTGGTGCCTTTGTTCCTTCAGCACGTGGTTCGGTTACATGGCATTCCAGAGAACATTGTGTCTGACAGAGGAGTCCAGTTTGTTTCCAGATTTTGGAGGACATTTTGTTCTAAACTTGGTGTTCAATTATCTTTCTCCTCTGCTTTTCATCCTCAGACCAATGGAGAACAAACCAGACCTTGGAGACTTATTTGAGATGTTTTGTGTCTGCTGATCAAGATGACTGGGTCCTCTTTTTGCCTTTGGCTGAGTTTGCTCTTAATAATAGGGCTAGCTCTGCCACCTTGATGTCTCCATTTTTCTGCAATTTTGGGTTTCACCCTCGATTTTCTTCGGGACAGGCGGAGGCCTCTGTCTGTCCGGGTGTTGACTCTGTTGTGGAGCGAATGCAGCAGATTTGGGACCAGGTAGTGGAGAGGTTGTCTCTCTCTCAGGAGAAGGCCCAACGGTTTGCCAACCAGCATAGGACTGATGGTCCTCGGTTTGAAGTGGGGGACTTGGTTTCGTTGTCCTCAAGAAATATCCCTATGAGGGTTGCATCTCCAAAGTTTAAGCCCAGGTTCATTGGACCTTATAAGATCATGGAGATTCTTAATCCTGTTTCCTTCCGTTTGCTTCTTCCAGGGACATTTAAGATCCATAACGTGTTTCACAAGTCCTTATTGAAGAGGTTTGTCGAGCCAGTGGTTCCTATGGCTGCACCTCCTGACCCTGTTTTGGTTGAGGGCAATCTGGAGTATGTGGTTGAGAAAATATTGGATTCTCGTTTTTCTAGACAGAAACTCCAGTCGTTGGTTAAGTGGAGAGGTTATGGTAAGGAGGACAATTCTTGGGTGTTTGCTTCGGACATCCATGCTAGGAGACTGATCCAAGCCTATCACCGAGCTCATCCTGATCGGCCTGGTTGCACAAGTGAGGGTTCGGTGACCCCTCCTCAAGGGGGGGGTACTGTTGTGAATGTGTTAGAGATGGTTTCTGAGCAGAGGCTCCCTCTGGTGGTTACAGACAGTACTGAACCTTTCAGCAAGGAGTGGCAATCTGGGTTCACTGACTGGTCTGATATAAGGGAGGTTCCCTCCCATGATGGTTGCCGGTGATCAATTGTTCTTGTCTCAATTGTGGTTCCTGGTTCATTTGGAAGTTTGCTGGAGTCTTGCCTGCATCTCCTGCTTTCAGATATTTTTTGCTTTTCTTTTTGTGCTTGCTTATTGCATTGTTTTCTGCACTTTTGTGGAGGTCAGCCAGGTCCCCTCCTGGGGCCTGAGCTCCTCACAGTTTATCTGCAGCCACTGTTATTTGCTCATTTGCTCTTTCCTGTTTTTTCAGCGGCTGCGGCTTGGTTTTTGTTCACACTGAGACCTGATTTAGTGGGTGGCGAGATCGTGTGATCTCAGTATTTTTGTAATCAGAATTGTTGGATTTTTGTAGGGTTTTCTGGGTTGCAGAAAGTAATCTCTCCTGTCCTATCCTATTTAGTTAGCTTGTGGCCCCAGCGTTTGCTCAGTCTATTTTCTGCCTATGTTTGTATTTTCATCTTGTCTAACCGCCATTATATGTTTGGGGGCTTCCTATTTTCTTTGGGGATCTGCTCCAGGGCAGATAGCTTTCATCTTTCTGCCTTTAGGTGTAGTTATCTCTCAGGCTGTGACGAGGCGTCTAGGATCAACGTAGGAACGCTCCACGGCTACCTCTAGTTGTGTTGTTAGTTAAGGAATCTGCAACCCATCAGTTACCAACATCTCAGATGTTCGGCTGCCCTGCTGTTGTTCCTGTCCTCCTCAGCTACCAAAACATAACAATAGGGGCATTGAAGACAAAGAGTGGAGCGTCTCTTGCCCCGTATATGTAGTATCTTGATTAGGTAGATCTGATGTAAAAAACAGTGTAACTTCTTAATATTTATAGTAGAAAAAATGAGACAAGACCCTTTACGTTTTTAGAAGTGAGACAACGGATAGATTCATTTCCCCTTAGATTTAGCCGTTTAGTCTGAAACAAGGTTCTTGATGTTGAGGAGTTTGTATGTAGTTCTCGGTTATCAAGTAAAACATAGATTATCCAGTTAATGGTGCTCACGAGACCAAATGTCCAACCAAGCATTTAATGTCATCATGAGTTCTTGTATCCATCCTCAGTGACATGGGGCTATTGTGTGCTTTTCCTGGTAATTTGTGGTGGTGTTTCTTCTTTCTGGTTGCACATAGCTTGGAATATTCAAATGGTTCAGATTTTGCTCCATGGTAGTTCATTGCCTTGTGTCCAGTCCTAGCTGATAAGTTATCTGGTGTCATTTTCTTTGGTAATCATTTCCATTAGATCCAGCAGCTGGTGACTTCCTCTTGCACAGTTCAGTTATTGTTGACTTTGGGTCCTCATTTCCATAGTTTCAGCATTGATCACTGGTCAGGTTGTAATGAAATTGTGCATCTGTTTTGACCCACGCACCACAATTGTGGGTTACCAGGGCAATGGGGTACCCAGAGCCGAGCCCATGGAAGTCTATGGGGTTGTCACAGGTAGCGGTGGCTCGGTCTGTGGCCCTGGCGGTCAGGCGTATGTTGGGGGGTATATTTACAGGGGATAGGTATATATACAGTTCGTGACGCCACCTGTAGTTCTCTGATCACTAAGACCAGCGCTGCTGTAGATCTCTGAGGGGATGGTGAGGCAGCCAGATGTCGGGTCCCCTACAGGTGAGACGCTTCCCTCAGGTCGATAGTTATGGTGGGGTTGTGCAGGGATGCAATTAAATAACTCAGTCTCACACATAAAAGCTTCTTTCCATACCTTTTACTTCAAGTTGTTCAGGCAGGTCCCAGGGAGGCTGTTCGGGTGGATGAATGCACGTAGCGGTAACAGCTGAGCAGGTTACAGGCCTCCTTCTCTTTCCGAATGATGAGTGAGTCAAAGCTTGCCTGTAGCTAAGTTAACTCTATAGTTTTCAGCTTTTCCCACTAGCTGTACTGCCCGGCCGGTTTTGTGATAGAGCCTTATAAGTGGTGAACTAAGTACTTTCTTTTGCCGCGCGCCGGACTCAGAAGCCTTGTTCTCCTGACTCGGTTACGTACTGGCACTCTAAGGGCGGCTTTCTGCAACCTAAGGTCCAGTAAGACTCTGGCTTTTCTATCACTATGCCTGGAGCTATAGTGACGCTTCGGTCCCCAGTGACCGGTGACAATGTGCAGGATAATCCGATCCTTAAGGCACTTCTGAATCCTTCCCACTATGCCCTTCGCCCTGCTTCTGCTTTCAATGTAGCACTGAAGCGTGAAGATAGAAAGTCAGTTTCCTTCCTTGGTCTCACTGAGTAACTCTCAGTTTCCTCAAAGTTCAGACTGAGTAAAAGGTAACTCTGACTAGACTCGGGATGATAACTAGTCATCCGTTACTAGACTCCACTTCGTTGAATTGGCAGGAACTAATCTTCTGCTCACCCAGAGCTCTGACAGGAATCCTCACTGTCTGAGAACTAGCCCCGACTGCTCTGTACGATGACAGGAAGCTAGACCAGACTACTCTGTGCTACACGTCACTCCCCTATACACCCCTGTGGGTGTGTCTGAAGTGTGTGCGTGATGTCAAGCTTTAACTGTTACCTTACTGTGCATTCTCCAGATCCTGTGTGCCTTACATACCAGGGCTACACATTCCCCCTTGGTAAAGTACAGCACTCCCGGGCTGTGAGATATAAGAAAAAAAAGACATTTTGTTTTTCATTTAAACAAGTAACATTTTAAACTCTTCCCATCCGGGAGGTACGGATTTCTTGAACGTTGCTTTATAACATTAGACATAGAAAAATACAAAATACTAAATAGACATTTTCATATAAATAGATGACAATATACTTGTGAAGGACCCGCACCAAACCTTCAACGTGGGTCCTGGGTGGGCTGCAGGACATCTGAATGCAGACCTCACTCAGTGCCTCACCATACGGGTTTTATGTTCAGAGGTAGGTGTGCTGGTAGAGAATGCACAAAGTGCAACTATATACAAGATCAGTTCTTGGGCTGGCTCAGTCCTCAGCCTCAGAGTCCATCATGAAACATTTTCAAGTAATTTACATATCATAACAATACTTTATACAATTATCCATACTTAGTAAACTAGTTTGCTAGGACTACTTTTGATAACGAATAGGTATCTTCCCTTTCATTGTACGTTCTGATCTACGTGGAGTAGCTTCAGGTATATTAATCTCTAACCCAACTGTTCTACGTAACGGCAAACTATAGAACTGTCTCAATCTTTCTATGGATCTGGCAAGCGTACTGATGGCTGGGCGGTGTGAGTCAGCTTCACCAGGGGTTCCCATAGCATGGGGCGCTGCTTCTGTTGGTCCTTCTTGAGATTCTGTAGACTGGGGTGTTGCTGGAGTAGGTAACTCCTGAACTGGCTCAACTGGCACCATGGGCACAACTGGAGGTAGAACTTCCTCTTGCGGCTGATAAAACTGCAACACCGGAATTATTACAGCATCTCCCAGTCTCGGCCAATCTGCAGGGAAATCTCCCAGATCCGTGTGTATGACCTCTTCTTTTCTTTCTTCTTGATTGATGACAGGGTTCTTTTCACAAAGCTTTAAGGGTTCTGGACACAATTTCAAATGGTCTCTGGACACAGTGGATATGGTTCTTCCTCCGTCCTTACTGATGATACAAACTTTTCTATTATCATATTTGGAATCTTGTACGACGTAGGGTTCTTGCTCCCACTGGTTATCCAATTTGTGCATTTTCCTTTTCCTTTTCAATACCACTTCTCCAGGCATCAAAGGCTTGGCAGGAGCATTCCTGTTGTAAATATCTTCCTGTTTTTCCCGTGCCTTGTTGAGACTTTCTTCTACACAGACTTGCACTCTTCTGTATTGTTCTTGCCGATTGATGTCCCAGTTTTCAATGGCGTCGTCTGCCTCCGGTTCTACCACTCCAAGTTCTAAATCCATTGGTAGTCTTCCGGGCCTTGCTCTCATAAGATAGGCTGGAGTGCAGTTAGTGGAACTTACAGGTATATGGTTATACAAGTCAACCAAATCAGGCAGTAAGTCCGGCCATCGATTTCTGTCTTCCAACGGTATGGATTTCAACAAATCAAGGACAATATGGTTCATTTTCTCGCAAAGACCGTTGGTTTGAGGATGGTATGGTGTTGTTCTAATTTTCTTACACCCATACATGTGACAGAATTCCTTGAATAGATCAGCTTCAAAAGCAGGTCCTTGATCGGTTAATACTTGCTCCGGATACCCATGCGGTCTGCAGAAGCTTGCTTGAAAGGTTTTTGCTGCCGTCACTGCTGTCTGATCCTTAACTGGAACAACCACCAGAAATCTAGAGTAATGGTCCACCATGGTCAAGGCGTATGAGTATCCAGATCTACTTGGCGACAGTTTGACGTGGTCCAGGGCCACAATCTCCAAGGGACGAGTCGTCCGGATAGGCTGCAGGGGTGCCCTCTGACTACCGTAGTCCTTTCTTCTGAGACCACAGGGTCCACAGTTCCGACACCACCTCTCGATGGAGCTGCGCATCCCTACCCAGTAGAACTGGCACCTCAACAGGGTCTCCAGCTTTCTCCAGCCAAAGTGTCCTGCTTGATCATGGTATGCTTCCAACACCATTTGGACGTCTGCCTTGGGGACCACTATTTGCCAGACCATCTCGTGGGTCCTGGGATTGACGTATCTCCTGCACAACTTCTCACGGTATAGGAATAACCTGCTTCTCTCGTTCCACAGGAGCCTTGCTGACATAGGTGCATCTTTTTCCAAGGAGGAACCTTCCTGTCTTAACAACTCCTTGATACGGCTGACCACTGGATCGCTGTCCTGAGTCTCTTTCCAGCTGTGATGGGGTAAAGGATTTAACGTTGCACCATACTGCTTTCTGTAGACTCGATGCTCGTGGACTACCCCATTTCGATGGAACGCAGGTAGCTCAATTTCTTCCAGGTCGTCCGATTCTTCCTCCGTGTCAGAGTCATGCGGCATTCGGGACAATGCGTCAGCATTAGCATTCTTTCGGCCTGCCCGGTACTTGATAGTAAACTGGTAATTGGACAACCGAGCCATCCAACGCTGCTCCATGGCGCCCAGCTTGGCCGTTTCCAGGTGCGTTAACGGGTTGTTGTCTGTGTACGCCGTGAACTTGTTGGAGGCCAGATAGTGCTTAAATCTTTCAGTAATGGCCCAGACCAGCGCCAGAAACTCCAGCTTGAAGCTGCTATAATTTTCCGGATTCCTCTCAGTTGGCCTGAGTTTTCTGCTGGCATAAGCGATGACTTTTTCTTGGCCATTCTGCTTCTGACTGAGAACTGCTCCTAAACCTTCATTACTAGCATCGGTGTAGAGCAGGAACGGTTGGCTGTAATCAGGATACGTCAAGATCTCATCACCTGTAAGGATCTCTTTCATCTTTTGGAATGCTTCAGCCTGTTCCTTACCCCAATTGAAGGGAGGATTTCTGCTCTTTAGGGATTGGCCTACTAGGAGGTCCTGTAGAGGCGCTGCCTTCTTCGTGTAATCTTTCACGAACCTTCTGTAGTAACCCGTTAGTCCCAGGAACTGTCGCACTTCCTTGAGGTTCTTCGGCTCCGGCCACTTCTGGATGGCAGTGACTTTCTCTGGGTCCGGCGCTACTCCTTCCGAACTGACGATGTGCCCCAAATATTGTACCTTCTGTTTGAGTAGATGGCATTTTGAGGGTTTCAACTTCATCCCGTACCTGGACAGGGACTCAAATACTTCTGCCAGGTGCTTCAGATGGTCCTCATATGTCTTGGAGTACACGATGACGTCGTCTAAGTATAGCAGCACGGTTTCAAAATTGAGATGTCCCAGGCAGTTCTCCATCACTCTCTGAAATGTTCCTGGGGCACTGCTGAGCCCAAACGGCATTCTGTCGAACTCACAGAGCCCCATTGGGGTGGTGAAAGCCGTTTTCTCACGATCCTCCTCAGCCACAGCCACTTGCCAGTATCCACTAGTCAGATCAAGGGTAGAAAAGTAGTTAGCCGTTTTCAGAGCAGCTAATGACTCCTCTATACGTGGTAACGGGTATGCATCCTTGTGTGTTATGCGGTTCACCTGCCTGTAATCCACACACATTCTCAAGCTACCATCTTTCTTTCTAACCAGGACTAGAGGTGCTGCCCAGGGACTACAACTATCCCTGATTACTCCGGCTTCTTTCATATCTCGCAACATTTCCTTAGCCTTCTGATAATGGGCTGGGGTATAGGCCTATACCGCTCTTTGATGGGAGGATGACTGCCTGTAGGGATATGATGTTGTACTCCCTTAATTATCCCAAAATCAAGTGGATTCTTGCTAAATACTTGGGCGTACTCTTGCACCACCCGTAATACCCCTTGCTTCTGGTGAGCGGGAGTGGTGTCCGTCCCAACATGGAGTTGCTGACACCATTCCGCCACCTGGGTTGCCGGGTCATTGTCCTCCGCTCTTTGGCGGGAGTCTAAGGACTCAGCCGGGAGAATAGAATTATTGTCAACAGCATGTAGTTTAGCAATGGTTGCATAACGGGGTAAGTTTACCTCATCATCTCCCCAGTTGAGAAGCCGTACCGGTACTCTTCCATTCACCACTTCCACTACTCCCCTAGCAGTCATAAGTGTAGGTCTATGTTCTGAATGGTGGGGTTCTACTACAGCTTGGTAATTCTGTCCTCTCAGACCTATGGCTGCCCTGCACCAGATTATCATTTCACTCATTGGTTGTATCACAATGGGATTCGAGTCAGTGACCCGTACATTACCAATTTCGCCGTCTGTAAGCTTCGCTTGCTGCTGACACACCAGGGCCCGGATCTCTCTTTGGATTACTCCTTTCTGCCTTGGTCGGGCAATCTCAGCGAGCTGTTGGAGTAAGAACACAACTTCTCCCAAACAATTACTGATAATGTTAGTACCCAAAATTATATTTAAACCGTTCTCCTCATTTACAGTCTTTACTACCAGAAGCCCCTGGTCTTTCAACTCCTCTCTGCCCACTTTCACATCTACACATTTTGTCCCGAGTACTTCTACAGGAAGACCATTAGAAGCATACACGGTAAAGTCAGGGCTCGGGGGTTTAAGACTGTCCATTGACCAGAACTTAGTATATAGGGCATCAGGTATTAGGGTCACCTGAGACCCAGTGTCTAACAATGCCGGAACAGCAATACCATCTAGAATGATAGACAGGTAGGGTCGTCCACCCACATACCTGCGGTTCCAGTCTAGGGGGCCTGACGGGTCTCCTCCTGGGTGTTGGCCCTCAGACCCAGGTTCTGCCCGTTTAAAGGACACTGTGGTGACATATGACCTTTCCGGTTGCATCGGTAACAGGTGATCTCCCGACGAGGAGGGTGTTGATCAGAGGTCGCTCCTGAGGGTGGCGTTGTCCTCCTCCGGGGGGGCAACGTCTTCCTTCTTCTACGGTTCATCCACGGAACGTCTTCTGGGCAGTCCGCTAATAAGACCTTCCCTTCTTCCTCTTTCCGCAGCTGCAGGGCACTCATCACAGCAGCCAGATTTTTAGTCAGCTGGCGCACCTCTGAGCTCAGACAGTCCAATTCACTAGGGGGTGTCACCTGCGTTTTTGCTTCGGCCACTAGCGGGGAAAGGGGGTTACTGCCGGTTCCAGAGTGACTTCAGCCTGATGATGTTGGGTTGCCACCTCAGGTTTGCCCAGGGGCCGCAGCCCTTTTATTGCCATGTCCTTTAGGGCATCAAAGGTAGCATCAGGGTGATCTAAAGACCACCAATTCACAGTTCTGCGTTCCGCTTGGGACCTCAGTCCCTGCACAAATTGTTCTTTCAGCATCTTATTTTTATCAATGACACCTATGGTATTAACCTGCTTGAGGGCTCTCAGGGCCCCTTGTAGTCGGCAGGCATAGTCCCTTATACTGTCACTTGGTTGCTGTGAACAGTTATAGAATGCCATCCGGAGATCTGTTTCGGTGCGATCTTCAAAAATGGCCTGTAACTTTAAGAGGATTGCAGGCACCAACTCCTGGTCCGTGGTAGCCCAAGTCTCCACTTCTCTCTCAGCAGCGCCAGTTAGCTGCCCTATTAAAACTGCAGCTTTTTGCCTCTCAGACATAGAGTACATTTCCAGGACACTGCATATCTTCCGTTTGAATCCTGCTAAAGTGCCTGGCTCGCCGCTGTACTGGGGAAGCCATTTCGCCCCAGGCATATATGGAAGCGTTAGTGGCATGAGCGGGACCACCGGACTGAGTGCTGGGCCTGCGCCCCATCTGGCGCTACAACGCCACGCGGTGCGGAGTCGGGGCCTCCGGCTGGGGCCGCACTGTCGGCCGGTTGTTGCAACATATTAGCGCCCCCTTGGTTAAACGGAGCCTACCGGTTTCAGAAGCTGCTATTTCACAGGAACAGCAGTAGGAACAGGACCTTCGTCGCAGGCGCTCTGATGACAGAGCGTCCACTTCCTGTCGCAGGACCTGCCGCTGAGTCAGAGCCGGGGGCGTGTCCAAGACTTTGCGCGCTCTCTCAGGTACGCCCACCTTCTTCTCCAGCGCCTCAGGGTGCGAATATGGCGGCAAATATGGCGGTATTTGGCGCCAAACAATAGCAACAGTCTTTTTCACCAAAACACTCCACAGGCACACAGGGCTCGCAATTCTGCAAGTTTCGGATCCTGTTCGTGACGCCAAGTTGTTTTGACCCACGCACCACAATTGTGGGTTACCAGGGCAATGGGGTACCCAGAGCCGAGCCCATGGAAGTCTATGGGGTTGTCACAGGTAGCGGTCGCTCGGTCTGTGGCCCTGGCGGTCAGGCGTATGTTGGGGGGTATATTTACAGGGGATAGGTATATATACAGTTCGTGACGCCACCTGTAGTTCTCTGATCACTAAGACCAGCGCTGCTGTAGATCTCTGAGGGGATGGTGAGGCAGCCAGATGTCGGGTCCCCTACAGGTGGGACGCTTCCCTCAGGTCGATAGTTATGGTGGGGTTGTGCAGGGATGCAATTAAATAACTCAGTCTCACACATAAAAGCTTCTTTCCATACCTTTTACTTCAAGTTGTTCAGGCAGGTCCCAGGGAGGCTGTTCGGGGTGGATGAATGCACGTAGCGGTAACAGCTGAGCAGGTTACAGGCCTCCTTCTCTTTCCGAATGATGAGTGAGTCAAAGCTTGCCTGTAGCTAAGTTAACTCTATAGTTTTCAGCTTTTCCCACTAGCTGTACTGCCCGGCCGGTTTTGTGATAGAGCCTTATAAGTGGTGAACTAAGTACTTTCTTTTGCCGCGCGCCGGACTCAGAAGCCTTGTTCTCCTGACTCGGTTACGTACTGGCACTCTAAGGGCGGCTTTCTGCAACCTAAGGTCCAGTAAGACTCTGGTTTTTCTATCACTATGCCTGGAGCTATAGTGACGCTTCGGTCCCCAGTGACCGGTGACAATGTGCAGGATAATCCGATCCTTAAGGCACTTCTGAATCCTTCCCACTATGCCCTTCGCCCTGCTTCTGCTATCAATGTAGCACTGAAGCGTGAAGATAGAAAGTCAGTTTCCTTCCTTGGTCTCACTGAGTAACTCTCAGTTTCCTCAAAGTTCAGACTGAGTAAAAGGTAACTCTGACTAGACTCGGGATGATAACTAGTCATCCGTTACTAGACTCCACTTCGTTGAATTGGCAGGAACTAATCTTCTGCTCACCCAGAGCTCTGACAGGAATCCTCACTGTCTGAGAAGAACTAGCCCCGACTGCTCTGTACGATGACAGGAAGCTAGACCAGACTACTCTGTGCTACACGTCACTCCCCTATACACCCCTGTGGGTGTGTCTGAAGTGTGTGTGTGATGTCAAGCTTTAACTGTTACCTTACTGTGCATTCTCCAGATCCTGTGTGCCTTACATACCAGGGCTACACACATCCTGTCCTACCAGAAGTGAATCTTATTGTCTCCGGTATTACACAATCAACAGAGCATAGGAAGAGTGAACAATCCCAAGGCCTTTATTTTAGGCAAATAACCGAAAGGTTCATATAAAATCCATCACACAAATGATAATACAGTCCAGAACCCGAATGCAGTTCAGTAACAGGATTAAAGCCCTGGGAGATGAGAGTCCCACAATCAAACAGACAAAGGATAAAATAGTCCATATACTCTTTCTCTCTGAGATGCTGTGTTCACATCATCATCGCACATCTCTCTCTCTTGTCTCTCCTGGCTGATGTTTTAAAAGACCCTCTCCTCATTCACAGGTCAGGGAGGAAGGTCCCAGGAGCTCATTGTTTGAGCAGTTTATCAATTTGCATTGTGCATCTTCCATTGCTTTGCAAAATCAACAAGCTAGTTCAATATGTCATTAGCATATTAGCAAACAGCATTATTCACTGACCCTGTAGAAAGATAACAGTACAGCACTGTGGGAGCTGATATCAGATGGCAAATAACAGCTATTCATCAATTCACAAATATCATCTTGTCCTACAAGAGAACACCATGAAAATCAGTAAAATATGAATGTAGACTAGATCATACCCCCATACCATATCCCACCCACCATCACAATTACTTTAATTTTTTTTTTACAATACTCAGAGGAATTCTGGTGATGTTTATGGGGCATGCTCTCTGTGGAATCCTGAGGGGGAGGCCTTCATCATTTACTGTTTGACGATCCTTTCCTGTGGTGTAGTGGTAGGGAGGTGGTCACACATACTGCAGTTTAAGTTTTCCAGGTAACTTTTCAGAGTAATCTGTCGAGGGTTTACAATATTTCTGGCCATTATATCTCTCATTTTTTTGCATTTTTCCATTTCCTCTCAGCATGATCTAATTTTCAGTCATCTCTGAGCTAGTGGTGGAGGCTAGCTGCTATCATATCTCTCATACACATCACACACAGACATGAAGGATTCCTTCTCTCCTGTCTCTCTGTAGTACATGTTCAGAAGCAGCAGCAGCTCTTAATAAGTGAGCACGCCATGAGATCTACCCAGACTTCTGGCCTGCTCACTTTAGTCCACATTGCTCAACTGCAATAGTCCTTTGTACATTGGCAGGGTAGGGTAGCCTGAGGGAGTCTATAGTTCTTCTTGTCGAGACAGTCCATCGGCGTTCTGGTGCTGGCTGCCCCACTTGTATAGGATGGAGAAGCTGTAGGGTTGTAGGGACAAGCTCCATTGCAGCAATCTTCCATTGTCTCCTGATACGCGGTTCAGCCATGTGAGGGGGTTGTGGTCTGTGACAATTGTAAAGTCTCCGCCATACAAGTATGACTGCAATTTTTTTAGTGCCCATACAATGGCAAGGCACTCCTTTTCAATGCCAATTCACTGCAATTTAATATAGTCGATATCTCCCCAAATTTTTTTTATTAATTAATTAATTAACTCTCTCTAATCCAATTGGAGTAATTTTATATTATTGGATTAGATTACAGTATATAATATTACTGTGAAGGATATTATTCAATATCCAGCAATTTTATATATTACTGCAATATATTGTTCTCCTGCAGTAACATAATATCTAATCTAATATCTTATTAATAAAGTGCTCTAGCCTATCCAACTGTAGCAGCTGATTTAATAAACCTGGCTAGTTGGGATTATAGTTAAAGTGCTCCTATTAAGGTGCCCCAGTGGCTGATGTTCCTCCACATGCCAAGCAGTCAGTGCTCAGATGTCTCATCGGCTGAGCTAATACCCAATATGCAGTGATTCCCCAAGCTCTGCAATGGTTCTCTAAGCCCTACACGTTTCATCATAGTAATATAACCGCCATTGAATAATATCCGTTACAGTAATATTGCAGGTTGTGGTTATTGATAATATCTTTGATACCACAACAGCAACTGCAATAATAGGTGTTGGTTCTTTTTGAATATAGTAATTAAAACTTAAATACAAAGAATGTTTAAAAAGTTAAAATTTATAAAATTACTCCAATTGGATTTGAGAGAGTTAATCTTTCCTTTTCAATGGTGGCATAGGCAACTTCCCTATCCAACAACAAAAAATTCCCATATGTCTAATACCCGGGGGAATATGAAGAGATCCAACAAATATATAAAAAAAAAAATATATATATATATATATATATACTGTATTAATAATCAATTAAAATACCATATAAAAAAGCAATAATACCATCAAGAGACACCAAGCAGAAAATGGGACCTAACATAATAATAGGTGCATCAAAAAGGACAAATCTATGAAGCACACTGTTCTGATAATAAGGTTTACATTAGAATGCTATTTCCAAGTGGTCAGCTCTTTTATATCCAGAAAATCCAATAAAAGCGTGTATGTAGACTATAACCCCATAAAGTAACCCCTGCATGTATATACCGGTAAATGAAATGGACAGAAGGCAATACCCATAAGAACTATCAGGTCATTCAAGATCAAATGCATCAGTTTATACCAAATTGGTTATAAGAGGAAAGGTGCGTTATGCCCACAGCAGAAATCTGTATATAAGGGTAACATTACCAGTATCATGAGGTTACAGATGGCTGCTCGGCATGCCCTCACCCCGACGCGCGTTTCGTCGCCAGCTTCTTCCGGAGCGGCGATACACTTATCTTTATGTTAGGTACCCTTTTCTGCTTGGTGTCCTTTGATGGTATTTATTTAAAGTATATATATCGTTTATACATTTGTTGGATCTCTTCATATTCCCACATTATATTAGACATATGGGAATTTTTTGTTGTTGAATTCTGTTGAAGGGCCTGCCACACTTAGGACATTTTTTGGTGATACAACTTACCCTATCCAGTATTTTCCGACTGGCAAAAGCAACAGGATGCTCTTCTCACATCATCTACCCACACGGGATCTCCTCTATTGTCTCTCCTGGGTGATGTTTTAAAAGTCTCTCTCCTCATTCACAGGTCAGGGAGTAAGGTCGCAGGAGCTCAATTAACAAATATCAACTCGTCCTAAAGAGAACACTATGAAAATCAGTAAAATATGAATATAGACAAAATGAAACCCACATACCATATCCCACCATCACACTCTCAGTATGATACGAGTTGATAAGATATTCCAGCTGATAATGTGGTATATTGATCAGTCCTTTTCCAATCAAGGTCATTTTGCCCAATACTTGAGGACCAAGTTTGCAGTCCCAAATCACCAGAGCTTTAAACCATTATGTCCAGTCCTCATGCCTTGGTATCAGTGTCCAGTCCTTGCCATTGTTTTACCATTGTGTCCAGTCCCTCATCCCTTGGTGCCAGTGTCCAGTCCTTGCCATACTTTTACCATCGTGTCCAGTGCTTTAATCTTGATACTATAGTATTAATTCTATAACATATTGTTACCATTGTGTCTATTCCCGGTATTCATGTGGCGCCCCTGAGGGTTCAGTCGCCACAGAGGTGTTTCATTTCACCCAGAGGTGTGACACCTGACTCTCAGGTAAGGAGGAAGCACCCCTAGGACTCCACATCTGCATCCAACACTTGCATCCAACACACCATGCCAGCTGAGCATACGGACGTACCATTCGGGAGGATGGTCTGACTCAGCCTGGTTAGCAAAGGGTGTAGATATGGGTGGGTGGAGTTAGCAGCAGCACTTAGGCTGCGTGGGAGAATAGAGGGCAGCCAGTCTCTGACTGAGTCTTCATCTGAGTTCACCTCAGGGAGAAACTGCTAGAGTTAGTGAAAGGGTCCGAAAAGGCACGGACGTTGGTTTATCCATCCGTGGCCCCCATCCTGAAGAAAAAAGGACCAAGGCCATCAGGGAGCGGCCCCTAGACTAGTGGGAAAGCTTCACGCCCTGCTAGTAAGCCGACAGCAGTGATCACTCTATGGGTCATTGCCAACACCACCAGCAGCACCCCTGGAAGGAAGCTATATAGGACCAAGGACGTACAGCATTGATCTGTTTCCCGACAGGACCGCAGCTTCAGATCCAAAAGACTGTATGGTGAGGTGCTAGGAAGTAGAAAGGAGTAAAGAGCACCGAGAGTGAAGGCCAGAAAGGAACATACTGAGAGGGAGTCCTGGGAAGTGCGACCAATCTACCTGGGGGTTACTGGACCACTGACCCTGAGGACACAGTGCCAGGCGGGCATCTGTCTTTTGGCCAAAGACCGTGAGTAAAAACCCTGAACTGCACTTGGAGTTTTTTCCTTGAATTATTCCAGCGTCGCACATTCCTCTCTGCTACATCCACAAGCACCATCCCTTCATTACCACATCTACCTGCCCTGGAAGGACACAGCCTCACCTGTAGGAGGCTTACCAACTAGCTTTACTACACCATCTCTTTCAGAGGACCTGCACAGCAGCGCTGGTCACCCTGACCAGACACTACAGGTGGCGTCACGAATCACTATACGAACATTAATCCCCTGTAAATATCCCATTTTTGGTAAGCGCCCAGGGCCACGGACCGAGTCGTGGCTGCTGTGACATCCCCCATAGAAGTCAACGGGCTCAGGTACGAGTACCCCACAGCCCTGACGGGTGGCTCATTCACTCCTACATTCCTTGGAATCTTGTGACCATTGTGTCCATTTCATGGTGTCTTGATGCCACTAAGTTCATTCCTTGCCATCGTTTTACCATTGGGTCAACTGTCTCATGTCTTGATGTCATTGTGTCTAGTACCTGGTGTCTATGTGTCATTATTTTTCATATGTCCGTGTCTTAATACAATTGTGTTCCTAGACTCCTGGACATCTTGTTTCCATTGTAAATAAACCCTCATGTCTTAGTTGTAATATCTTCAGTCCTTATTACTTACTGGTAGCGATGAACGGACCCGTGGATGTTCAAGTACGTCAAATTCGACTGAACTTTGTTGTGAACTTGACCAGGAACTCGATAGAAGTCAATGGGAACCAGAACTTCTGTGCTTTAAAATAGATGTAAAATGGTCATAGTAGGGGCTAGAGGGCTGCAATATGAAGGAAAATGGGGATAAGAGCAGGACAACTGCCTTACAAACAAATGTGGATAAGGGAAATTGCTTAAAATAACATAGAATTAAAAAAGAAATAATAATAATAGTTTTGAACCAGGAGGTGAAGGTCCAAGTGTAGGAAGTGGAATACATGGAGATGGATGTGGCAGTGTATGTTGTAGAGGCTGAGGAGGAGGTATCCAACACTGTTTTTGTGTTGTTTTTTGAGAGGACAGATTTAAAAGAACATAGAATTTAAAAAAAATAATAATACAAAACTAAGTGGCGGAGGTAGAAGTGGAGGAGGAGGTGGAGTAGGTGGAGGAGGTGGAGATGGATGCGGCGGTGTAAGTAAAAGAGGCAGGGGAGGAGGTATCCAACATTTCTTTTAGTGAACAGTTAAAAGAACATAGAATATAAAAAAGAACAATCTAGAACCAAGAGGCGGAAGTCCAAGTGGAGAAGGAGGTGGATGTGGCGATGTAGGTGGAAGAGGTGGAGGAGGAGGTTGTCCACACTGTTTTTTTAAAAATTTTTTTATTTGTGAAGGCCCAAAATTAAACGAATAACAAATAAAGTTGAACAATGGCTCGGTGCGGCTGGTATAGTTGTCTAGTCAGCCAAAGGTGCTGCACCCCTTGTTTTATTGGCTACGCTGCAGCCTTTCAACAAACTTTATTGGGCCTCCGAACCCAAACAGTAAACCGGACTTCCGATGAAAAGTTCGGTACTGGTTTGAACCCCGAACTTTAGAGTTTGGGTTCGCTCATTCCTACTTACTGTGAATAGCTCAACGTTACCCATTTCTGTCCAGTCCCTGATCATCCAGTAAATCACCGGCTATTACCAGACCATCTAGTAGACCAGTGATTTCTGCAAGCGGCTTTCCTCTTCCTTCGTACATGTCTAATATAAATGCCGTCACTTAACTCCCTGCAATGATCTCCTGGATGAACAGCGATTCATCTCTACCATGAGAGATACTTACTCATTAGTCTGTACCAGACGCTTCTCGACTCCTCATTAAAATACATTTCTCCCACATCATTATGTGTTGCGGGATTTATAATGAGACGTGACAATTAGAAGGTGAAGTGGATTGAGTCAGAGCATACTGTATATTACTGTATATTAGCCGTGACACTATGGCTGCAGTTATGTAAGATTTCCTGTGACACATTCTTGGCAGCCTTCAGTTTTCCGTATCCGCTCTTCTGATAAAGGCAGTCGTTTCTGCTTTGTCCTCCTCATTACTCATGCATATTATCAGTATCTAATACTAAAGGCAGAGTCCAGCGGTGACATATCCTCAAGTGATTTCATTACCAAAGGAGAAAAAGATCTAATAGTGATGAACGAGCACTAAAATGCTCGGGTGCTCGTTACTCGAGTCAAGCAAATCGTAATGCTCGGGCGCTCATCCCGAGTAACGAGTATAATGGAAGTCAATGGGAAACTTGAGCATTTTTTCGGCGCCCCCCCAGAGGTCTGGAAGGGTCTAAAAATTCGATGGAGGCTCACATTGATAGAAACATCACTGAAATGGCATGGGAAAGCATGGGGAAGACCCCTGGAAGCATCTATGAATCCCAGGTCGCTGCTGGGAACAATGTTGTCAGAGTATTACACCACTTTTACAGACTGACAATCAAAACGAAGATAAAATAGATTTTACTGAAAAAAATGTTAAGGATTATTCTTTCCAGGATAAGGCAAAATAAATAAGAAAAAAAGTGCTCCTCCACACCTTGGGCTGTGTTCACATGAATGTCTTTACTGCGTCATTGCACTTTTGCATTACTTTCAATAGTGTAAAATAGCATTCACCAAGAAAAGTAATTTTAAAATTTACTACCTTTTCTGGCCATGTGGCGTGTGAGACATGATCAGACACATTCTGTTTAATTTATGAAGGAGGGACTCTGAAAGTCACTCATTTTTGTTTTCCGTGCCATCAGGCGGCCCTCACTATTTGTTAGAGGGCCAACAGCCGGCCCTCACAATTTATAGAGGGCCAGCTGGCGACTCTCACAATTTTTAAGGGCCAGCAGGCATCTGTGGAGAGATAAGACCAACATAGAGGTTTTTGGTAAAGCACATCATTCTACTGTTTACTGTAAATGGAATGAGGCGTGCAAATACAAATATACAGTAGTTACAGTCAAATATGGTGGAGGTTCAAAGATATTTTTGGTTGTTTGCTGCCTCTTGCACTGTATGCCTTGAATGTGTGCAAGCATCATGAAATATGAAGATTCCCAAAGAATTTTGGGCTGCAATGTGTGCCATGTCGAAAGCTATATATGCATTGTAGATAATGATCTTCCACATGACATGACCCATCATACTTCAAAAGCCCCAGAATGGATGGAAACAAGCATTGGAGAGTTCAGAAGGGATAATTTTGCCTGCTTGATGAATTTCTGAGTACGATCACCGTAAAAAGATTAATCGTCAATGAGTGTATGGAAAAGCAATCAGTATGACTGTGAAGGATGTATGTGACCGCAATGAAACTATTTCCAGCAGTGAGACCTAGCACCTATCCTACACTAAACGCAGCTAACAGCAATATTAATAGGATGATAGCTGTACCTTGATATTTTTACATTTAGATTGCAGCAGCAAGATTATATTCAAAGGCAATAATCCCTGACTAGAATGCCTGGAATACCTATCCCTACTGCGACAACTCAACCTAGACAATTTGCAGATAAGAGCAGTAATTTGCAGAATATAGAAGGGATTTGAATGTGCCCTGAAAAAAAATATTTACTTGACGCGGCACGCAATAACTGAGAAAAGCAAGTAACACTATCAATTTGATAAATCGCTAAGTACAGATCACTGCAAAGACACAAATCTGTCAATGAGTTTTATGGAAAAATGCAGCAGCAATGATAATTTCTAAGGCAACAATCTCTGACTAGATTTTATTATTATATATATACATGATATAGCGCCAATTTATTCCAATGGCGCTTTAATTGAAAAGGGAAAATATTTAGACAGATACAATAAACATGTGCAGACAAGGGAACACACAGTATGTAAGTAGAGGACCTGCCTGGCAGGCTACAGTCTCAGGATGGTGAAATACACTAGAGAGTGTATAAGACATGTACGTGCGTAGTTCAGTAGACTGAGGATCATTGCAGGTTGTAGCTTGTCGAACAGGTGGGTCTTAGGTTTTTCTTGAATCTCGCCTGTTGGTGAAAGTCTGATAGTTTTGCGCAGGAGTTCCAGAGTATGGTGGAACCCGTGGGAATCATGTAGCGGTTGTGGAAGAAGAGATGAGGGGGGAGTCGAGAAGGAGATCTTGAGAGGATCGAAGGTTGCGTGTAGGTAGGTAGCGGGAGACCATGTCACAGATGTATGGAGGAGAAAGGTTGTGGATGGCTTTGTATGTCATGGTTAAGGTTTTGAACTGGAGCCTCTGGGCAATAGGAAGCCAGTGAAGGGCCTGGCATAGTGGGGAGGCTGGGGAATAGCGGAAGACAGGTGGATTAGTCGTGCAGCAGAGTGTAGGATGGACTGGAGTGGTGCCAGAGTGCTAGAGGGGAGGCCAGACAGTAGGAGGTTGCAGTAGTCGAGGCGGGAGATGATAAGGGCGTGCACTAGTGTTTTGTGGTTTCATGGTTGAGGAATGAGCGGATCCGGGAAATATTTTTGAGTTTGAGGCAGCAGGAGGTGGCGAGGGCTTGGATATGGACTAGATGCCTGTAATACGCTACACCTAATGCCACACCTCACCGTAGATTGATTGCAGATAAGAGCGGTATTATTAGAGAATAGAATCTATTTGAATTAGCCCTGAATAAAGCGATTAGTTTAATGTAGCAGCATCAAGGACTGTTATTTCATCAACCCTGCTGGGGAATATAGTGGAGCGTTTCACATCTACTCAGCCTGATGTGAAGGAGACCAGGATCTTCTGTACTTTCTGTACAAAGTCTCCTGTCCCGGCTATGAAATCCTGTATAAAGTGTGATAACTCCCTATTTGATGACCATCTGACAGCCTACAACAAGGCACTGGATCACATATTAATAGAACCCACTGGGTCTTTTGGTTTCCAAAAATGTTCCCTCAACTAGAAGGTGGATCCACAGAAAATAATTTTTTCCTATTACTAAGGAGTGGGTCTCATAGACTGGTAAAGCGTATGCACTAAGTGCAAGGGATGCCGAAAATTAGAAGGAGGCACTCCAATACGCCTCTGAAGAGACATAGTGGAGGACCTCAGAAAATATTTTTTCCATTATTAAGGAGTGGATATCTCAGACTGGTAATGAGCATGCACTAAGTGGGCTGAAAAACATTTACCCCTGGGGGGTATACAGATATATCAAAGAATAATATAGTTAAGCCTCTCAAAATTCTTAATACGGGAATCATAAACACCCTTTAATAACACTATGTAACACAATTTTTGTTCCTGGCTTCCAAGTGTAATATTTCAACTGCTTATGTTTAAAGACTATGGAAAAACTACTACATTCAGCACAAACTTTGATTTTATGACCACAGGCCAGAAAATTTTGTATTTATTGTGTCAAAAAAAGGAAATTATTTTATTTTCGTTCATGCGGTCTAATAAAAAACAACACTTGCATGGTAAATAGATAAAGACAATCAAAACTCACTCATAAAGGTTCAGAAATGAGTAGTTTTTCTAGATTTGTGAGTGTACAGCAAATCACTTAATCGAAGAAGACCCAAATGTAGTCCCCCATCATGTTTTCGTTATACTGTCCTTGGTAATGACGTTCAAAGTCCAATATATCTTGATGAAAGGCTCTGCCTTGCTCCTCTGAGTAAGAGCCCATGTTCTCCTTGAACTTGTCAAGATGAGCGTCAAGGATATGGACTTTGAGAGACATTCTGCATCCCATTATGGCGTAATTCTTTTGAGAGTCTGAACCAACTGCGCATAGTTTTCAGCCTAGTGATTACCTAGGAAGCCATGAACCACTGCAACGAAACTATTCCAAGCTGTTTTCTCGGTCCTGTTCAGCAGCCTGGCGAACTCGTCACATTCTATGATCTTCTTGATCTGTGGTCCGAAGAAGATACCAGCCTTGACCTTTGCCTCGAACAGCTTTGGAAAGAGATCTTGGAGGTACTTGAAAGCAGCTGACTCCATGTCAGGAGCCGTGACAAATTGCTTTGTCTCGACCACGCACCACAATTGTGGGTTACCAGGGCAAGGGGGTACTCAGAGCCGAGCCCGTGGAAGTCTATGGGGTTGTCACTGGTAGCGGTGGCTCGGTCTGTGGCCCTGGCGGTCAGGCGTATGTTAGGGGGGATATATTTACAGGGGAAAGATTTATATACAGTTCGTGACGCCACCTGTAGTTCTCTGGTAATTTGTACCAGCGCTGCTGTAGATCTCTGAGGGGATGGTGGGGCAGCTAGATGTCGGGTCCCCTACAGGTGGGACTCTTCCCTCAGGTCGATAGTTATGGTGGGGTTGTGCAGGGATGTAATTGAATAACACAGTCTCACACATCAGCGTCTTTCCATACCTTTTACTTCAAGTTGTTCAGGCAGGTCCCAGGGAGGCTGATCCAATGGAGGACGTGTTTCGAGGTAGCAGCTGAACAAGTTAGGGGCCTCCTTTACTTTCAAAATGGTGATGAGTCCAACCAGCATAAAGCGTAGTTCACTCCTGAAACTCCAGCTATTTCAAAGCTGTACTGCCCGGTCAGTTTTGTGGTCGGGCCTTCCTATGAGAGAGCTGAGTTCCTACTCTTGTCCTGCAGAGACTCAAGGTTCTCACTCCCCCTGACCCAGTTACATACCGACACTCCAGGGCTGCTTTCTGTTACCTAAGGTCCAGTAAGCCTCTGGTTTTTCTACCACTATGCGTGAAGCTATAGTGACACTTCGGTCCCCAGTGACCGGTGACAATGTGCAGGACTTCTCCAATCCTAAGCACTTCTAAGAATCCTTCCACTGTGCCCTTCGCCTTGTCCGCGCTTTAGCATAAGCACTCCACACTTCCTAAGGCCCAATAATATCCTTGTTCGAAGTTTTGCCATCTCAGTATTCCTCTGAGTAGAGCCGTCTCCTTTGAACTTGTCACTGATTGGGTCAAGGACTTGGACTTTGAACTATCTCTTCCTTTATGGGTAATTCTTAGACGTCTGACCACTGCGCATAGCTTCTGCCAGCTGAGGTGATTACCTAGGAAGCCTGCCACTGAAGAAACTGTTTCCAATGCTGCTTCTTCCTCCTCCGTCCAGCCTGGCGATCTCGTCTTCTAAGAAACTTCTTGTCTGGCTCCAGAAGAAGGATCCCTGACTATGACCTTATTCCTGGATCAAGGCTTTGGATAAGATGAGCTTGGAGCTACTTCACACACTGACTGCGTTGTCCACGGGCGTACAATGCTTGATGAGGCCTAACTTGATATGCAGTGGTGGCATCAGCACCTTCAGAGGTTTTTCCATCAATATGGCCATGTGAGGGCTTACTTTTTGCGGGACGAGTTGTAATTTTGAAAGACTCAATTGTTTTAGCATGTCTTGTACTGAAAACAGGAAAAAAATTTCAAGTGCAGTGAAATTTCAAAAAAAGTGCAATCCTACACTTGTTTTTTTGTTTGGCTTTTTTGCTAAGTTCACTAAATGCTAAAACTGACCTGCCATTATGATTCTCCAGGTCATTATAAGTTCATAGACACCAAACATGTCTAGGTTCTCCTTTATCTAAGTTTGCTAAAAAAATTGCGTGATCTCCGGTTAGGTGAGAGCTTATTTTTTCCGTGCCCAGCTGACGTTTTTAATGACACCACTTTTGTGCAGATACGTTCTTTTGATTGCCCATTATTGCATTTTAATGCAATGTCGCAGCGACCAAAAAAAGGTAATTCTGGCGTTTTGACTTTTTTTGTCGCTACGCCGTTTAGCAATTAGGTTAATCCTTTTTTTTATTGATAGATCAGCCAATTCTGAACGCGGTGATATCAAATATGTGTATGTTTGATTTTTTTTATTGTTTTATTTTGAATGGGGCGAAAATGGGGTGATTTGAACTTTTTTTTTTTAAAACATTTGTTTTTACTTTTAGTATGCTTCAATAGTCCCCATGGGAGTCTAGAAGATGCCATAGCTCGATCGCCTCTGCTACATAGAGGTGATGCTCAGATCACCTTTATGTAGCAGAATTACTGCATTGCTATGTAGAAAATTTTCAATATGCAATCCTCTAACACAAAGAGGACTTGATCTATATGCGCCACCATGGACGTACCGACCCACAAGTCACGATCAACCCTTAAGACTTGTTAAATGACGTTAGGATTAAACCAACAGATTTCCATTTGAGGCCGGAGTGATCGCTGTTTCCTCGTCATGCCAAGTCAGGAGAGATCTGATTGGCTTAGATGCGGGCTCACTGGGGTCTGGGGGGTAAGGTCGGACTACTTGTGCCTAGGTTATGTAGCGACAAAATTGTGCTCATAGCAATCCGGCATAACAGCCTTAGAGGTCTCAAGGAGACCTCTGATTGTTATGCCGATGCACCGATGACCCCCGATCACATGACGGGGGTCAGCGGTGTGCGTATTCTCGGCCGGAAGAACTTGTTAAATGCCGCTGTCAGTGTTTAACAGCGGCATTTACCTACTTAATAGGCGCGAGTGGATCGCGATTCCACTCGTGCCTATTGCAGGCATATGTCAGCTGTTCAAAACAGCTGACATGTCCCGGCTTTGATGCGGGCTCACTGCCGGAGCCCTCATCAAATCGGGGGGATACTGGCTACGGACGTACTATTCCGTCCGACGGCAGTAAGGGGTTAAACTGTACTCGATCTAAATCATTGAAATTCTACAAAATAAAGCACTGCCATGTAAACGAGCAGCAATTATTCACCTTACCTTCAAGAGTTTTCTTGCAATATTCGCATGTGAAATGAGGTGCCCAGGACTTGTTTTAATCCCTGACAGGCATGCCGAAATATGCCTTGTAGGCCTCGCACATCATACGACATGCTTTCACTGAATACTTTCTCACTCGTCTTTAGAAATTGTCCACACACGTTGCAAAATGTGTCTTCTGGGCGCAAACAACATCTTGATGCCATCTTAAACAAATAATTGCTCTTTAACTATGATTCGTTATTCTCTTACTCAGCAATAACATAAACCGAAATGTTGGATCGAGTCACCTGTGCTTTCATACTTGTATGACTACTATTGAACAGTCCGAGAACGTTCTAGAAAGTTCTAAAAGTTTCTAGACACTTCCAGATAATTCTGGAAAATTGTAGAAACTTCTGCACAATTCTAGCAGTTAAACAATAATCTAGAAGACTACTTCGTATTGAATAAGAATCAAGAATTTTCCCGAAAACAGACATATTTTAAAATTTCATTGTCCTGATCACAAAAGCAAAGTTTTTGTGGAACAACAACTTTTTCTATTTGTTTTAGGCATAACGGGTTAGGAAAACACACTTTGGACCCAGGAACAAAAAATAAATAAAAATTTGTTACATAGTGTAATTTATATCCTATGGTGCTGAAGGAAAAGGAGGAGGAGAAGAAGGAGGACACAAAAAGACGAAATCCTGAAGCGTATACCCTGTTTGGGTGGAAAGGAGTGCAAGGGAATAGACCAGAAAAAAACACAAAAAACTGGATTTGAGTTTATGTTCCGCTGCTGTCTGCTTCAAGCCCTTGTTCATTTTAATAAGAATCAGCCTGTCAGCATTTTCAGTTGAACTATATGGAAGACAGGGTGGTGCTGGCAGAATGACTGGAAGCATTATCTGCTATCCATCCAACAACCTTTTCACACTGGTCTAGCTTCAAGAGTGGTGTTCCATGCCCCCTACAAAGGGGGAGAGGAAGCTAGGTCATGTGTGTGTTGTGCTCCCACAGTAAGCACAGTTTTACCTTGCCCATGGCTTCTACCACTGCACTCACCATCAGCATCACATCCACTTCCCTGTCCCTTACCGTGCGCCTTGCCCATTTTAAATTATGTATGATATATGTCTGTTGAGAAAACTTTGCAGGATTAGTATCGCAGGAAAATTTGCCCATCTCAGATGGACTTGTTACACTGCAGTATCAATAGAGTGATGCTATTGATAACCAACCAAGTCTAGCTGTATGCTTTTGACGCACAACTGGTGTAGTATAAAAGGCGTATATTTCCCTGTTGAAAATTTTTTGCAGGATTAACCCTATCCTGTCCTACACTATCCCTTCACCTTCAGTGCAATCTTTCCCTAAATGCTGCTAACAGCAGTATGAATATTGATGATAAGTAAAGCTAATAAGGGCTGTTGTTGCAGTTTAAAAAAAATTAATGGTGTCTAATCCCTGCCTATACGCAGCTACAACTCTGTCCTTAGCTCAGCAGCGCAGCACTTCTCGCTGCTCTGCCTGTGACCGGGGTACAGTGTGCCGAGCATGGCGTCACAAGTCTTATATAGATCTGATGACGCTATGCGGCCAGCCAATCACAGTAATTCCACAACCAAGATGGCTACGGTATTACTGTGACTGGCAGGCATGTTTATTGGCTGTCTAACAAGAACCAAACATGCGGGGTGGGGACTCGAGCTTGTGTGCAAGCATTCAAAAATACTCACCGAGTAACGAGCATCCCAAGCACACTGATGATTGAGCGGGTAACGAGCAGTGTCGAGTACGCTCGCTCATCACTACTAATAAATCCTACAGAACAAAGGCACGGAGCATCATCCGCACTATGAAATGGCGCCAGTGTCTATAGATTCTCATGGCTTGTTGCAGGTCATTTGCTTGTCACTAGTTGCACAGGCATCTGGGGTTGTAAAGGAAACTCATCCAACTATCTCCAGTCTCAGAATGATGGCCCAACGTAGGGTAAAAAAAATCACATGCTGACACTGGAATAAAAAGGTATTGACGCTGATACTTTCGGTAAAAGGATAATGGCACTGACACTCGGGGTACAGGATAATGGCACTGACACTTGGTGTACAGGATAATGACACTGACACTTGGGGTACAGGATAATGACATTGACACTTGGGGTACAGGATAATGACACTGACACTTGGGGTACAGGATAATGACATTGACACTTGGGGTACAGGATAATGACACTGACACTTGGGGTACAGGATAATGACACTGACACTTGGGGTACAGGATAATGACATTGACACTTGGGGTACAGGATAATGACACTGACACTTGGGGTACAGGATAATGACATTGACACTTGGGGTACAGGATAATGACACTGACACTTGGGGTACAGGATAATGACACTGACACTTGGGGTACAGGATACTGACACTGACACTTGGGGTACAGGATAATGACACTGACACTTGGGGTACAGGATAATGACATTGACATTTGGGGTACAGGATAATGACACTGACACTTGGGGTACAGGATAATGACACTGACACTTGGGGTTCAGGATAATGGAACTGACTCTCGGGGTACAGGATAATGGCACTGACACTCGGGGTACAGGATAATGGCATTGACATTTGGGGTACAGGATAATGACACTGACACTTGGGGTACAGGATAATGACATTGAAATTTGGGGTACAGGATAATGACACTGACACTTGGGGTACAGGATAATGACACTGACACTCGGGGTTCAGGATAATGGAACTGACTCTCGGGGTACAGGATAATGGCACTGACACTCGGGGTACAGGATAATGGCACTGACACTCGGGGTACAGGATAATGGAACTGACTCTCGGGGTACAGGATAATGACACTGACACTCGGGGTACAGGATAATGGAACTGACTCTCGGGGTACAGGATAATGACACTGACACTCGGCGTACAGGATAATGGAACTGACTCTCGGGGTACAGGATAATGGAACTGACTCTCGGGGTACAGGATAATGGCACTGACACTCGGGTACAGGATAATGACACTGACACTTGGAGTACAGGAAAATGACACTGACACTCGGGGTACAGGACAATGGCACTGACACTCAGGGTTCAGGGTACAGGATAATGGCACTGACAGTTAGTGTACAGGATAATGACACTGAAAAACAGGCACAAAAAAACAAATATCCAAAAATGAAATAAAAAATCTTTTTGCAAAAATGCATGAAGGTAGTAATAATCATAAGGGTTGCCTTGACGTGGCGGGATGGCTTGTACATTATTTTGATCAAAATTATGTTTACTAAATACCCTTATGATTATTACTACCTTCATGCATTTTTGCAAAAAGATTTTTTATTTCATTTTTGGATATTTGTTTTTTTGTGCCTGTTTTTCTGTGTAATGGTCATGTGTTAATATGCATTTACATTTTGCATACACATTAACTTACTTTTTCAGTTCAGATCTAGTTTTCTAGGATAATGACACTGACACTTGGGGTACAGGATAATGACACTGACACTCAGGGTCAGGGGTGAACCTAGCCTCTGTGCTGCCTGAGGCGAACTGCAAAACGGCGCCCCCAAAATTCGAGTGAGGAAGGTTGCAATTTTAGGCCACGCCCCGACCACACCCATTTCACAACTAGTCACACCCATGTCCACGCCCCGACCACACCCATTTAGCACTGGTGATCACACTGACTGGTACTGAGGGCAAAGTGACTGGTACTATGGGCACACTGGTACTGAGTAAAAGAAAGAACAGAGAGAGAAAAAAGAAAACAGAGAAAGGAGAGAGAGAAAGAGGGGAAAGCAAGAAAGAACAGAGAGAAAGTAGAGAGAGAAATAAATAAACAAAGAAAGGGAAAAGAAAGAACAGAGAGAGAGAAAAAAAACAAAGAGGGGAAAGAAAGAACAGAGAGAGAAAAGAACAGAGAGAGAAAGAAAAAAAGACGGGAAAGAAAGAACAGAGAGAAAGAAAGAAAGAACAGAAAAAGAAAGAGGGGACAGAAAAAAAGAACAGAGAGAAAAAAAGAAATAGGGGAAAGAAAGAACAAAGAGAGAAAGAAAGAACAGAGAGATAGAGAGAAAGAAAGATGGGAAACAAAGAACAGAGAGAGAGAGAGAAAGAGAAATAAAGAAAACAGATAGAAAGAACAGAGAGAGAGAGAGAAAGAACAGAAAGAAAGAGTGGAAAGAAAAAGAAAGAAAGAACAGAGAGAAAGAAAGAACAGAGAGAGAAAGAAAGAAAGAACAGAGATAGAAAGAAAGAGGGGAAAGAAAGAACAGAGAGAAAGAAAAAGAACAGAGAGAGAAAGAAAGAGTGGAAAGAAAAAAACTACTGAATAATGGCCCCATATACTGCTGCATACAGTAAAATGGCCCCACATGATGCTCCATACTGAATAATGGCCCCATATACTGCTGCATACAGTATAATGGCCCCACATGATGCTCCATACTGAATAATGGCCCCACATAATGATGCATACAGTATAATGGCCCACATGATGATGCATACTGAATAATGGCCCCATATACTGCTGCATACAGTATAATGGCCCCACATGATGCATACTGAATAATGGCCCCACATAATGATGCATACAGTATAATGGCCCCATATGATGATGCATACTGAATAATGGCCCCACATGATGATGCATACAGTATAATGGCCCCACATACTGCTGCATACAGTATAATGGCCCCACATGATGCTCCATACTGAATAATGGCCCCATATACTGCTGCATACAGTATAATGGCCCCACATGATGCTCCATACTGAATAATGGCCCTACATAATGATGCATACAGTATAATGGCCCCACATGATGCTCCATACTGAATAATGGCCCCATATACTGCTGCATGCAGTATAATGGCCCCACATGATGCTCCATACTGAATAATGGCCCCATATACTGCTGCATACAGTATAATGGCCCCACATGATGCTCCATACTGAATAATGGCCCCATATACTGCTGCATATAGTATAATGGCCCCACATGATGCTCCATACTGAATAATGGCCCCATATACTGCTGCATACAGTATAATGGCCCCACATGATGCTCCATACTGAATAATGGCCCCATATACTGCTGCATACTGAATAATGGCCCCATATATTGCTGCATACAGTATAATGCCCCACATGATGCTCCATACTGAATAATGGCCTCAAATATACTACTTGCACAGTATAACGTGTCCCACCTGATCTATACAATAAGCCTGCTAACAACACAAACACACATACATACTCCCGTTCCAACGCTGAACACGCTTCCTCACACACACACAACAGCGTCTCACACACACACAACACATACATACACACACCACACACACACACACACCACACACATACACACAGCTTCACACACACACAGCTCACACACACACAACTCACACACACACACACACAGCACTCACCACACACACAACAGCTCACACACACACACACAGCAGCTTCACAGGCACAGCGGCCAGACTCACCTCTCCACGATCCGGCAGCTTCCTTCTCTCACTTCCTCTCACACTGCCGGCCGGCTGACGTCATTTTTCAGCTCCGTGGCCGCGCCGCTCAATGTGAGAGGTAGCTGCAGGGAATAACTGAGGCGAGGCCGCGTGCCAGCTGAGAGGGCTCTGCGTGCCATAGGTTCGTCATCACTGACATATAGTGTCCAGAGCGGGACAGCTGGAGGGGGGGTCAGAACTCAGATGTGACTATGTGAGGGATTAAGGAGAGGCGGCCGGCACCACACGAGGTGTTATGAGTTCTGCTCTGCCGCCCCCTGGCTGCCGCCTGAAACAAGAGGCTCAACTCGCCTCATTATAGCGGCACCCCTGCTCAGGGTACAGGATAATGACATTGATAATGGGATACAGGATAATGACACTGACACTGACACCTGGGATACAGGATAATGACACTGACACTTGGGGTTCAGGATAATGACATTGATAATGGGATACAGGATAATGGCACTGACACTTAGGGAGCAGGAAAATGACAATGACATTTGGGGTACAGGATAAGGACATTGAAACTTGGGGTACATGACATGCTGACACTTGAGGTATAGACTAATGACACTGACACTTGGGGTACAGGCTCGTGACACAGAGACTTGGACTATAGGACAATGACACTGGCACTAGGGGGACAGAATAATAACACTGACACTTGGGGTACAGACTCACGACACTGGCACGTGGGCTACAGGACAATGACACTGAGACTTGGGATACAATGGACAATACCAGCAAACAAAGGTGTAGATTAAAGCTTTCTGCACCCTTACGAGGGAGACTTTTGAAAAGAGAGTTTGCTCAACTACAGATCATTTTCCCCAAAAGTCATAAAACAGCTCATCCGCCAGCAGTAAGAACTGTGCCCACACTGCCCTCTTTACTTTCCTAGTCTTTAAAACTGCTTCAGTAGTCACAGCCACTACTTCCACTTCACTATTAGTCACAGCAGACCGTCCGCTCAGAAGTCACAGCAGACCGTCCGCTCAGAAGTCACAGCAGACCGTCCGCTCAGAAGTCACAGCAGACCGTCCGCTCAGAAGTCACAGCAGACCGTCCGCTCAGAAGTCACAGCAGACCGTCTGCTCATAGTCACAGCAGACCGTCCGCTCAGAAGTCACAGCAGACCGTCCGCTCAGAAGTCACAGCAGACCGTTCCGCTCAGAAGTCACCAGCAAGACCGGTCCGCCTCAGTAGTCACAGCAGACCGTCTGCTCAGAAGTCACAGCAGACCGTCCGCTCAGAAGTCACAGCAGACCGTCCGCTCAGAAGTCACAGCAGACCGTCCGCTCAGAAGTCACAGCAGACCGTCCGCTCAGAAGTCACAGCAGACCGTCCGCTCAGAAGTCACAGCAGACCGTCCGCTCAGAAGTCACAGCAGACCGTCCGCTCAGAAGTCACAGCAGACCGTCCGCTCAGTAAGTCACAGCAGACCGTCCGCTCAGAAGTCACAGCAGACCGTCCGCTCAGAAGTCACAGCAGACGTCCGCTCAGTAGTCACAGCAGACCGTCTGCTCAGTAGTCACAGCAGACCGTCCGCTCAGAAGTCACAGCAGACCGTCCGCTCAGAAGTCACAGCAGACCGTCCGCTCAGTAGTCACAGCAGACCGTCGCTCAGTAGTCACAGCAGACCGTCCGCTCAGAAGTCACAGCAGACCGTCCGCTCAGAAGTCACAGCAGACCGACCGCCTCAGAAGTCACAGCAGACCGTCCGCTCAGAAGTCACAGCAGACCGTCCGCTCAGAAGTCACAGCAGACCGTCCGCTCAGTAAGTCACAGCAGACCGTCCGCTCAGAAGTCACAGCAGACCGTCCGCTCAGAAGTCACAGCAGACCGTCCGCTCAGAAGTCACAGCAGACCGTCCGCTCAGTAGTCACAGCAGACCGTCGCTCAGTAGTCACAGCAGACCGTCCGCTCAGAAGTCACAGCAGACCGTCCGCTCAGAAGTCACAGCAGACGTCCGCTCAGTAGTCACAGCAGACCGTCTGCTCAGTAGTCACAGCAGACCGTCCGCTCAGAAGTCACAGCAGACCGTCCGCTCAGAAGTCACAGCAGATCGTCCGCCAGTAGTCACAGCACCGTCACTCAGTAGTCACAGCAGACCGTCCGCTCAGAAGTCACAGCAGACCGTCCGCTCGTCCAGCAGAGTCCAAGTCACAGCAGACCGTCGCTCGAATCCAGCAACCGTCCGCTCAGAGTCACAGCAGACCGCCGCTCAGTAGTCACAGCAGACCGTCCGCTCAGTAGTCACAGCAGACCGTCCGCTCAGAAGTCACAGCAGACCGCCGCTCAGAAGTCACAGCAGACCTCCGCTCAGTAGTCACAGCAGACCAGTCCGCTCAGAGTCACAGCAGACTGTCCGCTCAGAAGTCACACAGACGTCCGCTCAGAGTCACAGCAGACCGTCTGCTCAGTAGTCACAGCAGACCGCCGCTCAGTAGTCACAGCAGACGTCTGCTCAGTAGTCACAGCAGACCGTCAGCTCAGTAGTCACAGCAGACCGTCCGCTCAGTAGTCACAGCAGACCGTCCGCTCAGTAGTCACACCAGACCGTCCGCTCAGAAGTCACAGCAGACCGTCCGCTCAGAAGTCACAGCAGACCGTCCGCTCAGTAGTCACAGCAGGCCCGCTCTCAACTTTATATATATTAAATGCATCTTCCAATCTCGCTTTGTGTCCTGTAGTAAAAGAAATGAGTACGATCAGTACAATATATTACAAACATCTATAAATTCAAAGAGGAGTCATTACACAATAGACTTTTCACCAGGAGAATAATGAACACTGTATCACATTGCTCTGTATGGCGGCGTGGCGTAAATGACTTCTTCCATCAGCCAGGCTATTTTCTCTTACCAGGAACTGCTCATTTATTCAGCAGTTCTTTATCTGTGCTTTAATGTAACCACGTCAGTCATATGGACGTCAGTTATACATCACTGTCTTATTTTACATTCACTGAGAAAGCCATTCAGATGTGAACTATTACAGTTTGAACTGAGCTGCTTGATTCAAAGAAATTAAATTTGTGTAGAATTTTAGGAAATTCACTGTTCTTGGCAAATTGTAACAATTTATGAATTTGACTCTCAAATCACAAATTGTTGTCCAAAAAATGCTCTGCTGTCTTTTTACACAAATGCCGAAGACTACAATAGGCACTGAAGGCTTACGTGCAGGAAAACCACATGTATATATAAATTGCTTCTCTGGGACTCTTGGGGGCCCTCAAAGTCAATGTTGTATGCAGCAGGATGTGGAGGAGGAGTAGGACGAGTAGCAGGAAGTAGATGTGGAGGGGATATTGAGTTATCTTAGGCACAGGTAGGTGACAAGGCTCATAGTCAGTGTGAAATAGATTATGATTATGATGACCGTGGCCATCATGACCAGCCATTACAGGAGGCTGTGGAAAGTAAAACAATAGATCCCTTGGTAGTGCTGGTGAATATGGCAAGCTACATGCTTGATTTCTTGTTGACTGACAAGCATATTGTTAGCATCAGCCAAAGGCATAACTATTGGACATCCATGACTTTAGATCCTCTCTATAAAAGTAAAATTGGATTTTTTCCGGCTTCTGAAAGAGATATAAAATTGTTCTATTAGTAGGCTAAACAGTGTTGTCTGCTCGTAAGTGCATGTCAGACCTGGAGACCCCTCTCCATTTTCCACAGAGCCAACAATCCCCTACCTGTGCCTGAGCTAGGACTACATGATGGACCAGATGCTTTATCTACTGATGCGTCAGCATTGACGCCCTGCAGCAAACAGAGAGGCAGCACCTGAACAGTCAAGCTTAGTCATACATAAACTATGGCCCAGATTCATCAAAGCTTTTACGCCAGAAAACTGTCCATTCTCCGGCAGATACCCTGAGCAAGATCCCATGGACTGGATAACACCACACCTTTTAGGGACGGCGTTACTGACTGCAGAAGCAAGGTCTAAGCTTCTAATAAACACTGCCAGACTTGGCATATGAGAGGGTGGAGAGACATGGCATTTGATTGGGGAGAGACATGGAATATGATTGTTTTCTTAAATGCATTTTTCCAATTGGGTCTCATTAATCAGTTTGATTTTTACAGGCTGTTTTCCTGCACATTCAAGTTTGATGTGTCCTGTGGTCATAAATCAGCAAACAGGAGGTCAGAAGAAGTCGATAAGACTGAAAAACTTCCCTTCAGACCATCATAGGGTGCTGACTGATGGATTCTTAGTTAACATTTTCAGCAGCCTGCAATAGACTACAACACAACCTGTAGGCAAATGGTGAATATTTTTTAATGGAACTCAGTTGCAAAAATAATTTTTCGCCCCACATACATGCACTTCAGTAAGGAAAAAAAAACAAAGAAACAAACTGCAGCTGACCCCCATTTAACAAAAGAGTTTATGGGTTGTGTTATTTGGCCAAGAGAAGTGGGAGGACAATGGTTAATATGTTTTCTGAATTCTTCTCGGTTAACTGATTGGACCAGAGGCAAGAATTTTCTCCAGCCTCCAGTGTAATTGTAAGGGGGTGGCAGGTCCCCTCAGTTGCGCCCTCCTCTCATTCCGTGTGACCCCCACCCCGTGCACCTTATGTAAAATGAATTTTGCCATGTGTCTACATTGTTTCATTGATGTAATGTGTGATGTCCCTTTAATTCTATATTGTACCACTGTGTTTTCTAATTTTGTTGCACTGCATCTGTCATGAGGTCCTGTTGTGTTGATTTCCTGCTGTCATTTGCTGTGCTGTGTGAGTAATATCCCCATATGTACTTGCTGTGCACTGTGTTATATATACTGTTGTAGAGTTAGGGACAGCCAAGGGTTAAGGATATGGGCTGGGCCAGCAGCAGGAAGGGCAGGAAGCTGCTGCTTGTGAGTTAGTTCTCCTCCTGATTGTCAGCCAGAGCCAGGATCTCTGCGCCTGTCCCCATCTCCCTCCACCTCCTTCCTCACTGCGCAAGCACCAGATTCCCAGCCCCGCAGTGTGAATATATCATAACACACTGGGGCGCATATCATTACATCACCTGACGTAAGTTCCCCGGCGGTGCGCACGGCGCATGCCCGAGAACTGATTGGACAGGCGCCGGTGATGTCACAACAAAGAGAGGAGGCGTTGGACGGAGCCAAGAGGGGGATGATGGACGGCTGCGAGGACGTAGAGTCAGGGGGAGAAGACATACCTCCTTGACACAATAGAGGTTTGGCGGGAAAATGATAAAACTTATTATTTCAGCGATTCTAGTGATAAGAAACATAAGCGCCTCCTTCACAGAATGCAGCCTTAGTGCTGCTGAAGGTGGCTCTTTTACTTTAATAGGCCCTGGGGGGGGTGACAGGTTCCCTTTAAATCATCCATACCATTTCCCTGCCTGACTGCCCACTGTTGACAGTCCACCATTTCCTGCCTGTCCATCATTTTAGATCTAAACTGTTCTACTGTGGGTGCTGCCACTGCTTGGCCCTTCACAGCCGGTCATCCTCTTGCCTGTCCCTTCATATTCTATACCATGTGGCTGCTGTCATTGTCACCATGTGGCTGCTGTCCACACTTTCTGGAAGTATCTACAGGAGTGTAGTTTCTATCCTTCCTCAGGACAGAAGTCTTCTTTGTCAGACATTGATGGCATGTCCTAGCACATTTCCATTCTGTACATTCTGCTGCTCCCTTCACTTGTCAGCTAAGGAATTGGAAACCTTGATTTGCTGTTTATTCCACCACACCTGAAGATTTACAGCAGAGTGGGCTGTCTGTAATTGGCAATTAGACACGCCCACGAGGATCCACACTTCTAACAGTCATAAAGGGAGCACCATGGTTCTCTATACTTACTAATAGCACTGGAGCTGTAAAGATGCACATACACTACACTGAGAAGTATATTTCCCCTCCACATTACACCTATAGGAGCTTTTATGACATTCCATCCTACATCCATTAATCAAGTTTGTCCCTCTCTTCAGAAGTAACACCTTCCATTCTTCTGAGAAGACTTTCTAATTTTTGAGCAATCGCCTAGAAACGTTTAAGTGAGGTCAGACACTAATGTTGAAGGAGAGGCCGGACTTATAATCTCTATTTTAGTTTATCTCAAAGGTGTTGGGTGAGGTTGAGGTCCGGGCTCTGTGTGGCCGGATATGTTCTCCCCTCTCCATGTCTAAATAGACCTTGTGCACTGGGCACATTCATAGAGAACAGAAAAGGGCCTTCTCCAAACTGTTTCCAAAAAGCTGGAAGCTACAGTTGTCCACAATGTCTTGTATGCTGAAGTATTAAGATTTCCCTTCACTGGAACTAAGGGGCTGAGGACGAACCCAGAAAAACAAGCCCATAGCATTCTCCTCCTCCACCAAACTGCACAGCGGGCACAATGCAGTGACATTCTGGTATTCGCCATACCGTGACTCCTCTATCAGACCTAGAGAAGCCTGATCCATCATAACACAGAACAGACTCCAGTCTTGGAGGATTTACACCACTTCATCTGACGCTCGGCATTGTGCTTGGTGATGTACGGCTGCATGCAGCTGCTCGGCCATAAAGCTCCCGTTAGGTGCATAGTGTTTGTGCTGATGTTATACCAGAGGAGGTCTGGACTCTTTAGTTATGGAGTTAGCAAAGCGGTGGTGACTTTTTGCCCTCTGCTCTTCAGCATTCGGCCTCCCACTCTACTGGGTCTCCACTTTGTGGCTGAATTGCTGCGGTTCCTTCCACAGGACCGCGCTGGTATCAGTGAGCTCTGCACCTCCAGCCGTTCTTTCTCATGTTAGTAAAGGCAGACTGCTTGGGGGGCAGAGGTTTTAGACCGGGGGTGAGGGGCTGGAGGTCATACATTGGGGGCGAAGGGCCTGATGTTATACACCGGGGAAAACGGGCCCGATGTTATACATTGGAGATGACAGGGTTGGATGTTATACACTGGGGGGCAACAAGGCCGAATGATATAGACCAGGGTGGGGGGCCGGATATTAAACATCGGAGGTAATGGGGCTGGATGTTATACACTGTGGGGGTGGGGGAAATGGAGCCAGATGTTAAACACTGAGGGAAATGGGGCCGGATGACCTACTCAAGGGGCAATGGGACCAAATGTTATAAAATGAGGGCAACCGGGCCAGATGTTCTAGACTGGGGGTAATGGGGTCAGATGTCATACACCATGGGGTAATGGGGCCAGATATTATATACAGGGAACTATGGGACTGAATGTGAAATCTGAATTCAATGATTAAGATGTGTGACCCAATCCATTTACAGTATGCACAGCACCTGGGATCGGGGTACATAGGGGGGCCCGAAGGCTTCTCTGCCACAAAGAAAACATTACAAATAGCATATGTATTAGGGTCCGGGATCATAAAACGTGACCTCTGCTGCCATTATATAGTAAGTGTAAGGTGCGCAGGACGGTAGTCATGGCCGAGAGGCTGATGTTCCCCCACACCTTGGCACCCCACAAATAAATGGTGTCCCAGTTGCCATGCGCCGTAAGTGCAGTGCAGTTCACTCATGTTTTGGCCGCAGGCCTCAGCTGTCTCCGCGGCTCCAGGAACAGCGGTACATCCAATAGGGGACACCCGGTTCATTTTACTGAACAGTTCAAATACAGCCATCTTTATCACGCTGTATCGGGCACAGCACCCTCCGTCACTTTCTTCCTCCACACAGAATATCACACTCGTATTCTCACGTTCAGCATGGATCACCCCTACGCTTCACCCTCCTGTCAGCCACAGGGTTTCCCAGTTCAGCTCTGCAGTATGCCAGACATCCGCAATGTTTCCCTCACATGGTTCCCATCTTCCACTGTACGGAAGGATTGTCGCCGCTCTCCATAGCCCCCAACTCGAGCCATGGCTCCAGACGTTGATGGAATTTCCGTAGAGAGTTTTGTGTAGCCTCATACCTCCAGAACGTCTTTGCCCACGCCGTGCTTCAAGCCACTGCACCTTGAACTGTCACCAACAAACTCTCCTCACTCACTGACTAAACCAGGAAGTTGCTGCCTTTAACTGGCCCTGACCCCTCCCACTTTGGGCTGGACCAATCACCAACTGTCTGCCCCTGCAGTCAGTTGCTGGGCAGACTTCATCTTTCACCTATTTAACTGCAGTTCCTACCTTCTAACAGTATGCACTGAACTTTCTACGTCTAAAGTGCCCCCCAACTAAATATTCCCCCCATTCTAACTTAATCCCTAAGTCCTATGCTTTGCTTTAAATACTCTAAACTTAACCCTAGATTTTCCCTATACACCATACATAACATTATACATTAATCGCAATGCATTGCATTAACTGTGTACATTAGTGCCTATGAAACTCTATGCAGGTTCACATATTAATACAGTCAGAAAAATACAATAAAACCATACACTAGGTACAAACACTGTTTAGAGAAGGGGATGCATATGACAGCCCCTGTCACACCCCACTAATTTTCATGCATGCTGTTCCCTTACTTATCTAGTCCTCTGTCTATTATATTTACATCTGCCTTCAACGTAAAATCCCCAAATATTGAATTTACAATAAAAGACGGTAAATGTGATGCTGAATATCTCGTAACAATTAATTATTGTGAAAGTCTCCAGGAATCCGGCATTATTATTCCTTTGATAACGCGGCCAGTCGATTAATTTGCGCTGCAGCTATTTAAAGAATTAATCGGCTTTTCTTGTAAAGTAGGTTCTGAGCCGGAGAAATGAATCAGGCCACCTAATATGATTAAGGCAAGAGAGTTTAGCAATTAATTATATAAATAGGGAGATTATTGTATGTGTGACTTGTTATATAATGAAGCGCACGTTCACACATAGCGGGAGACCGGGCGGCACCAGGAGCTCAGGCGTGTAGTGATACACCAATACTGAGAGTCTGGGTCACGCTGGTATAACCTGGGCATCCTCTGTATTTAACCCCTTCCTGATAGGGCGCTTCTCCTTTTTGGCGCTTACGTCTTTTCCTCCGCTTTTTCCAAGAGCCGTGATATTTTTGTTTTTCCACCTACATAGACATTTGAGGGCTTTTTTTTTTTTTGCAGGGTAAAAAGACGTTGTTTATTATTCCATATAATGTACTGAAAAATAGGAAAAAAAATTCAAGTCAAATTGTGAAAAAAAAGTCCAAAAATGCAATTCCGCCATTGTTTTTTTTGTTTATTTATTTTTAATTTATTAATTTATTTTTTATAGCAAAGTTGTAATTTTTTTAAATTAATTTAGGTATAGAAAAAAAAGATATTGTTACAAAAATTTGGTTTGTGACGCCATTTTCTGAGATCTGTAACACTTTTTAAATTTTTTTTTGTAGACATACCTGTGTGATGAAGGATTGTTTTTTTGCATGTCGTGCTGATATTTTTCATAGATTCCTTTCTTGAGTAGATTCAACACTTCAGAGAGATTTTTACTAGTAGAAAACTGATATTTTTACATTTCAATTTTCTTTCTCCTTTTGGGTAATTTAATTTTCGATTTTAATAGATCAAACTTTAACACGTGGCAATACCAAATATGCTTTTATTATTATTATTATTACTTGAGTAAAAAGGTATGATTTTAATTTTTATGTTTTTTTACTTTTTTTCTCATATTTTTAATTTTTTTTTCATTTCTCTTAGAGCACTTAAACCCACATATATAGAGTATATCCTAATAATTAACAAAACTATCATTCATTTTCCTTTTGCATGCTGAATTAAACAAATGTAAAAATAATATTAAATTTCTTATCATGGTGCTGTAGAATCTCTGTAACTTCTTCATGTAGCTGGCTGTTGTGTTTTGATAGCTGAGGAGAATAAGCAAAAACGGCAATACACCAGAGAGGCTGGAACCTATTGGATTGCAGTAACCTGAACTAACCACACAACTAGCGGCAGCCGTGGAGCGTTCCTACGTTGATCCTAGACGCCTCGTCCCAGCCTGAGAGATAACTACACCTAAAGGCAGAAAGAGGAAAGCTATCTGCCCGGAGCAGATCCCCAAAGAACATAGGAAGCCCCCAAACATGTAATGGCGGTTAGACAAGAAGAAGCACGGACACAGACAGAAAATAGAATGAGCAAACGCTGGGGCCCAATCTGTCTAGACAGAAAAGTACAGGAAAGGATACTCACTGCAATCCAAAAAAACCCCTAAAAAATACCAACTCTTCTGATTGCAAAAAAAACTGAGATCACACGATCTCTACCACCTAAAATCAGATCTCTGGTGTAACAAAACTAAGCCGCAGCCACTGAAAAAACAGGAAAAAGCAAATGAACAAATAACAGTGGCTTCAGATAAACTGAGAGGAGCACAAGCCCCCGGAGGGACCTGGCTGACCTCCACAGAAGTGCAGGGAACAATGCAAAAAGCAAGTACAAAAATGAAAGCAGAAAATATCTTATCTGATAGCAGAAGATGCAGGCAAGACTCAGCAAACTTCCAAATGAACCAGGAACCACAATTGAGACAAGAACAATTGATCACCGGCAACCATCATGTGAGGGAACCTCCCTTATATCAGACCAGTCAGCGATCCCAGATTGCCATTCCTCGCTGAAAGGCTCAGTACTGTCTGTAACCACCAGAGAGAGCCTCTGCTCAGAAACCATCTCTAGCACATTCATCACAGCTGGCTGTCCTGCTGAATCTGACCTACATCCCACAACACTTTCTTATGCCTAACTTTCAATGCCCTTTCTCCTAACATTGATTCTTTCTGTGTTGAAGATAAGGGCCCAGTCTCACATAGCGACGCACCAGCGATCCCGACAACGATATGAACTTGTCAGGATCGCTGGTGTATCGCTACATGATCGCTGCTGAGCTGCCAAACAGGCAGCTCAGGGCAGTGATCAGCACAGTGACACTGCGGGTAACATCGCTTAGTTACCCGCAGTGTACGTTGGATACCAGCCCGCTGATGCAGGGAGCTGGTAACCAAGGTACACATCGGGTTTGCAGGCGCTGTGTGGTGCCTGGAAACCCGATGTGTATGTGTGGCCCAGCTGCGCTTGGTACTAGTTTTGAGCGATACTGCTCGATATCTAAAAATATCGGATCGGAATGGTATCGCCGATATCACTAAATATCGGCGATATCCGATTCCGATACCGGAAGTCCCATGTAAGTCTATGGGAACAAAATATCGCAACTAAAAAAACCCTTTCTTTCGTTGTAAACACAAAATATACACACATAGAATACATATATATATATATATGTCATTGTGACATATATATACATATATGTATAGTTTATACACTTCTACATAGTAAAATAGCCTCTGATTCAATTGCCGGGTAAAGCCGGCTTCTGTGAAAAGACAGAAGCACCCGACATGAAATGACACTTGGTGTACATAGGGTTAACCATGTCTTTTCATGTCGTTTGCTATCTGATTTGCACAAACAATTACATCAGTCTATGTGTGCAAAATTTCACACCTGTAGGGGTTAATTAAAGGTGTAAATTCGTTGTAAAAAAAACGGACTTTTTTGCTACGAATTTACACCTTTAATTAACCCCTACAGGTGTGAAATTTTGCACACATAGACTGATGTAATTGTTTGTGCAAAACAGATAGCAAAGGACATGAAAAGACATGGTTAACCCTATGTACACCAAGTGTCATTTCATGTCGGGTTCTGCATTTTCAGAAAAGCCGGCAATTGAATTAGCGGCTATTATACTATGTAGAAGTGTATGAACTATAAATATAAATATATATATATGTGTCACAAATTCAATGACATGTATATATATATAATATATATATGAGGTGTAAAATTGTTTAAAAAAAATGCGTGGGCTCCCGCCCTATTTTCGCAACCGGACAGACAAAGCCAGCGAATGGGGGCAGATAATAATAGCCCAGAGAGGGACCATTATTTTTGGCCCCCCCCTGGCTACTAACATCTGCCCCCAGACACCCCAGAAAAGACAAATCTATAATTAGATTCGCCCTTTCTGGCACTTTGCCCGTCTATTCCCATTGCCCTGTAGCGGTGGCGAATGGGTTAATATGGGGTTAAAGCCACCTTGCAATTGAAAGGTGACCTTAAGCCAGGTTAATAATTGAGAGCTGTCAATTAGACAACTATCAATTATTAATCCTATTGCATGAAATAAAAATAAAACACACACACTTTAATTAAAAATCATTTTAACCCCTTCCCGACCCATGACGCCGACGTTGGCGTCATGAAAACCTGTGGCATCCCGACCCATGACGCCACCGTCGGCGTCATGCTATAAATCATGTTACTGCGGGTCGGGGGTCCGGGGTCACTGAAAGGTCACCCGACCCGCAGTAACAGGACCCTTACTGCATCACCACAGGGGGGTTGGCTTAACCCCCACGTGGCCACGATCGCTCTGATTCGCTGTTAAAAGTGAAACTGCCAATCAGAGCGATTTGTAATATTTCACCAATGAAACTGGTGAAATATTACAATCCAGCCATGGCCGATGCTGCAATAGCATCTGCCATGGCTGGAGACCGCGATCAGACCCCCCCCACACCATGTCACGGCGGTGATCGGCCGCCGCCATCGAAAGATGGCAGCGATCGGTCACCGCCGTCGCTGTCTGCTCCCCTGCTCCTGCGATCACCCCCCCTCACCTTCCGATCCCCCCCCCTCACCTTCCGACGTCCCCTACTCACCTCTCCCGGTCCACCGATGTCCCTGGATCCGTCCCGGCGGCTGCCCGGGATTCTTCATGGGCGCCGCCATCTTGGAAAATGGCGGGCGCATGCGCAGTGCGCCCTCCATTGTAAAAAAAATTATTTTGATCACTGTGATAAACTGTCACAGTGATCAAAATAAAGAAAAAAAGTAAATGAACCCCCCCCCCGTCATAGGTAGGGACAAATAATAAAAAAAAGAATTTTTTTTTTTTTTTCCTAGCAGATTTTGCTGCTGATCCGCGGCGGATATCGCGGCTGATCCGCGGCGGATTTCGCGGCGGATCCGCGGCTGATTTCGCTGCTGATCCGCGGCGGATTTCGCTGCTGATCCGCGGCGGATTTCGCTGTGGATCCGCGGCTGATTTCGCTGCTGATCCGCGGCGGATTTCGCTGCGTATCCGCGGCGGATTTCGCTGCTGATCCGCAACTGATTTTGCTGCTGATTCGCTGCGGATCCGCGGCGGATTTCGCTGCTGATCCGCGGCGGATTTCGCTGCGGATCCGCGACTGATTTCGCTGCGGATCCGCGACTGATTTCGCTGCGGATCCGCGGCGGATTTCGCTGCTGATCCGCGGCGGATTTTGCTGCTGATCCGCGACTGATTTTGCTGCTGATTCGCTGCGGATCCGCGGCGGATTTCGCTGCTGATTCGCGGCGGATTTCGCTGCTGATCCGCGGCTGATTTCGCTGCTGATCCGCGGCTGATTTCGCTGCTGATCCGCGGCTGATTTCGCTGCGGATCCGCGGCGGATTTTGCTGCTGATCTGCGACTGATTTTGCTGCTGATTCGCTGTGGATCCGCGGCGGATTTCGCTGCTGATCCGCGGCGGATTTCGCTGCTCATCCGCGGCTGATTTCGCTGCTGATCCGCGGCTGATTTCGCTGCTGATCCGCGGCGGATTTCGCTGCTGATCCGCGGCGGATTTCGCTGCTGATCCGCGGCGGATTTCGCTGCTGATTCCCGGCGGATTTCGCTGCTGATCCGCGGCGGATTTCGCTGCTGATCCGCGGCGGATTTAGCTGCTGATTCCCGGCGGATTTCGCTGCTGATCCGCGGCGGATTTCGCTGCGGATCCGCGACTGATTTCGCTGCGGATCCCCGACTGATTCCGCTGCGGATCCGCGGCGGATTTCGCTGCGGATCCGCGGCTGATTTCGCTGCGGATCCGCGACTGATTTCGCTGCGGATCCGCGACTGATTTCGCTGCGGATCCGCGACTGATTTCGCTGCGGATCCGCGGCGGATTTCGCTGCTGATCCGCGGCGGATTTTGCTGCTGATCCGCGACTGATTTTGCTGCTGATTCGCTGCGGATCCGCGCTGATTTCGCTGCGGATCCGCGACTGATTTCGCTGCGGATCCGCGACTGATTTCGCTGCGGATCCGCGGCGGATTTCGCTGCGGATCCGCGGCGGATTTCGCTGCTGATCCGCGGCGGATTTTGCTGCTGATCCGCGACTGATTTTGCTGCTGATTCGCTGCGGATCCGCGGCGGATTTCGCTGCTGATTCGCGGCGGATTTCGCTGCTGATCCGCGGCTGATTTCGCTGCTGATCCGCGGCTGATTTCGCTGCTGATCCGCGGCTGATTTCGCTGCGGATCCGCGGCTGATTTCGCTGCGGATCCGCGACTGATTTCGCTGCGGATCCGCGACTGATTTCGCTGCGGATCCGCGACTGATTTCGCTGCGGATCCGCGGCGGATTTCGCTGCTGATCCGCGGCGGATTTTGCTGCTGATCCGCGACTGATTTTGCTGCTGATTCGCTGCGGATCCGCGGCTGATTTCGCTGCGGATCCGCGACTGATTTCGCTGCGGATCCGCGACTGATTTCGCTGCGGATCCGCGGCGGATTTCGCTGCGGATCCGCGGCGGATTTCGCTGCTGATCCGCGGCGGATTTTGCTGCTGATCCGCGACTGATTTTGCTGCTGATTCGCTGCGGATCCGCGGCGGATTTCGCTGCTGATTCGCGGCGGATTTCGCTGCTGATCCGCGGCTGATTTCGCTGCTGATCCGCGGCTGATTTCGCTGCTGATCCGCGGCTGATTTCGCTGCGGATCCGCGGCGGATTTTGCTGCTGATCTGCGACTGATTTTGCTGCTGATTCGCTGTGGATCCGCGGCGGATTTCGCTGCTGATCCGCGGCGGATTTCGCTGCTGATCCGCGGCTGATTTCGCTGCTGATCCGCGGCTGATTTCGCTGCTGATCCGCGGCGGATTTCGCTGCTGATCCGCGGCGGATTTCGCTGCTGATCCGCGGCGGATTTCGCTGCTGATTCCCGGCGGATTTCGCTGCTGATCCGCGGCGGATTTCGCTGCTGATCCGCGGCGGATTTCGCTGCTGATTCCCTGCGGATTTCGCTGCTGATCCGCGGTGGATTTCGCTGCGGATCCGCGACTGATTTCGCTGCGGATCCCCGACTGATTCCGCTGCGGATCCGCGGCGGATTTCGCTGCTGATCCGCGGCGGATTTCGCTGCTGATCCGCGGCTGATTTCGCTGCTGATCCGCGGCGGATTTCGCTGCTGATCCGCGGCGGATTTTTCTGCTGATCCGCGGCGGATTTTGTTGCTGATCCGTGACTGATTTTGCTGCGGATCCGCGGCTGATTATCTGCTGATTCATCTGCGCTAGCGGGTATAGCATAACGCGATCGCGTTATGCTATACCGTTACCAGCCGGTCAACGCTACGTGTTGAACGGGCTGGTAAAACGCAATATGAACCCAGCCTTAGGGTTAGAACTAGGGTTAGGGTTAGCATTAGGGTTAAGGTTAGAATTACGGTTAGGGTTGGAATTTGAGTTAGGGTTGGAATTAGGGTTAGGGTTGGAATTAGGGTTAGGCTTGTAGTTAGGTTTATGGTTAGAGTTGGGATTAGGGTTAGGGGTGTGTTGGGGTTAGGGTTATGATTAGGGTTTGTATTAGGGTTAGGTGTGTGTAGGGGTTAGGGTTGGGGTTAGGGGTGTGTTGGGGTTAGTGTTGGAGTTAGAATTGAGGGGTTTCCACTATTTAGGCACATCAGGGGGTCTCCATACGCGACATGGCGCCACCATTGATTCCTGCAAATTTTGCGTTAAAAAAGTCAAACAGTGCTCCCTTTATTCCAAGCCCCGACGTATGCCCAAACAGTGGTTTATCCCCACATATGAGGTATCAGCGTACTCGGGAAAAATTGCACAACAACTTTGGGGGTTCTAATTTCTCCTGTTAACATTGGGAAAAAAATTGGGGACTAAAAATTATTTTTGTGGAAAAAAAATGATTTTATATTTTCACGGCTCTGCGTTATAAACTTCTGTGAAGGACTTGGAGATTCAAAGTGCTTATCACACATCTATAGGAGTTCCTTGGGGGATCTAGTTTCCAAAATGGGGTCACTTGTGGGAGTTTCTACTGTTTAGGCACATCAGGGACTCTGCAAACGTAACATGACGCCCGAAGACCATTCCATCAAGTGGGCATTTCAAAACGTCACTACTTCCCATCCGAGCCCCGACGTGTGCCCATACAGTAGTTTTCTTCCACATATGGGATATCAGCATACTCAGGACAAATTGGACAACAACTTTTGGGGTCTAATTTCTCATGTTACCCTTGGGAAAATAAAAAAATTGGGGACTAAAAGATCCTGATTGTGGAAAAAATATGATTTTTTTATTTTCATGCCCGGGCGTTATAAACTTCTGTGTAGCCCTTGGGGGTTCAAAGTGTCCACCACACATCTAGATAAGTTCTTTGCGGGGTCTAGTTTCCTAAATGGGGTCACTTGGGGAGTTTCTACTGTTTAGGCACATCAGGGCTCTGCAAACGTAACAAGATGCCCGCAGACCATTCCATCAAGTCGGCATTTCAAAGCGTCACCACATCCCTTCCGAGCCCTGACGTGTGCCCAAACAGTGGTTCCCCCCCACATATGGGGTACTAGCGTACTCAGGACAAACTGGACAACAACTTTTGGGGTCCAATTTCTCCTGTAACCATTGTGAAAATAAAAAATAGTGGGCTAAAAAATCATTTTTTGAGAAAAAAAATGATTTTTTATTTTCACGGCTCTGCGTTATAAACTTCTGTGAAGCACCTGGGGGTTCAAAGTTCTCACTATGCATCTAGATAAGTTCCTTAGGGCGTCTAGTTTCCAAAATGGGGTCACTTGTGGGGGAGCTCCAATGTTTAGGCACACAGGGACTCTCCAAATGCGACATGGCAATCGCTAAATATTCCAGCATATTTTCCATTCAAAAAGTCAAATGGCGCTCCTTCCCTTCTGAGCCCTGCCGTGCGCCCAAACAGTGGTTTATGACCACATATGAGGTATCTGTGTACTCAGGAGAAATTGCCCAACAAATTTTAGGATCCAATTTATACTGTTGCCCATGTGAAAATGAAAAAAACTGAGGCTAAAAGAAAATTTTTGTGAAAAAAAAGTACTTTCTTTTTTTTACGGATCAATTTGTGAAGCACCTGGAGGTTCAAAGTGCTCACTATGCATCTAGATAAGTTCCTTAGGGGGTCTAGTTTCCAAAATGGAGTCACTTGTGGGGGAGCTCCAATGTTTAGGCACACAGGGATTCTCCAAATGCGACATGGCAACCGCTAAATATTCCAGCATATTTTCTATTCAAAAAGTCAAATGGCGCTCCTTCCCTTCTGAGCCCTGCCGTGCGCCCAAACAGTGGTTTATGACCACATATGAGGTATCTGTGTACTCAAGAGAAATTGCCCAACAAATTTTAGGATCCAATTTATACTGTTGCCCATGTGAAAATGAAAAAAACTGAGGCTAAAAGAAAATTTTTGTGAAAAAAAAGTACTTTCTTTTTTTTACGGATCAATTTGTGAAGCACCTTGGGGTTCAAAGTGCTCACTATGCATCTAGATAAGTTCCTTAGGGGGTCTAGTTTCCAAAATGGGGTCACTTGTGGGGGAGCTCCAATGTTTAGGCACACAGGGACTCTCCAAATGCGACATGGCAACCGCTAAATATTCCAGCATATTTTCCATTCAAAAAGTCAAATGGCGCTCCTTCCCTTCTGAGCCCTGCCGTGCGCCCAAACAGTGGTTTATGACCACATATGAGGTATCTGTGTACTCAGGAGAAATTGCCCAACAAATTTTAGGATCCAATTTATACTGTTGCCCATGTGAAAATGAAAAAAACTGAGGCTAAAAGAAAATTTTTGTGAAAAAAAGTACTTTCTTTTTTTTACGGATCAATTTGTGAAGCACCTGGGGGTTCAAAGTGCTCACTATGCATCTAGATAAGTTCCTTAGGGGGTCTAGTTTCCAAAATGGGGTCACTTGTGGGGGAGCTCCAATGTTTAGGCACACAGGGACTCTCCAAATGCGACATGGCAACCGCTAAATATTCCAGCATATTTTCCATTCAAAAAGTCAAATGGCGCTCCTTCCCTTCTGAGCCCTGCCGTGCGCCCAAACAGTGGTTTATGACCACATATGAGGTATCTGTGTACTCAGGAGAAATTGCCCAACAAATTTTAGGATCCAATTTATACTGTTGCCCATGTGAAAATGAAAAAAACTGAGGCTAAAAGAAAATTTTTGTGAAAAAAAAGTACTTTCTTTTTTTTACGGATCAATTTGTGAAGCAACTGGGGGTTCAAAGTGCTCACTATGCATCTAGATAAGTTCCTTAGGGGGTCTAGTTTCCAAAATGGGGTCACTTGTGGGGGAGCTCCAATGTTTAGGCACACAGGGACTCTCCAAATGCGACATGGCAACCGCTAAATATTCCAGCATATTTTCTATTCAAAAAGTCAAATGGCGCTCCTTCCCTTCTGAGCCCTGCCGTGCACCCAAACAGTGGTTTATGACCACATATGAGGTATCTGTGTACTCAGGAGAAATTGCCCAACAAATTTTAGGATCCAATTTATACTGTTGCCCATGTGAAAATGAAAAAAACTGAGGCTAAAAGAAAATTTTTGTGAAAAAAAAGTACTTTCTTTTTTTTACGGATCAATTTGTGAAGCACCTGGAGGTTCAAAGTGCTCACTAGCATCTAGATAAGTTCCTTAGGGGGTCTAGTTTCCAAAATGGAGTCACTTGTGGGGGAGCTCCAAAGTTTAGGTACACAGGGACTCTCCAAATGCGACATGGCAACCGCTAAATATTCCAGCATATTTTCCATTCAAAAAGTCAAATGGCGCTCCTTCCCTTCTGAGCCCTGCCGTGCGCCCAAACAATGGTTTATGACCACATATGAGGTATCTGTGTACTCAGGAGGAATTGCCCAACAAATTTTAGGATCCAATTTATACTGTTGCCCATGTGAAAATGAAAAAAACTGAGGCTAAAAGAAAATTTTTGTGAAAAAAAAGTACTTTCTTTTTTTTACGGATCAATTTGTGAAGCACCTTGGGGTTCAAAGTGCTCACTATGCATCTAGATAAGTTCCTTAGGGGGTCTAGTTTCCAAAATGGGGTCACTTGTGGGGGAGCTCCAATGTTTAGGCACACAGGGACTCTCCAAATGCGACATGGCAACCGCTAAATATTCCAGCATATTTTCCATTCAAAAAGTCAAATGGCGCTCCTTCCCTTCTGAGCCCTGCCGTGCGCCCAAACAGTGGTTTATGACCACATATGAGGTATCTGTGTACTCAGGAGAAATTGCCCAACAAATTTTAGGATCCAATTTATACTGTTGCCCATGTGAAAATGAAAAAAACTGAGGCTAAAAAAATTTTTGTGAAAAAAAGTACTTTCTTTTTTTTACGGATCAATTTGTGAAGCAACTGGGGGTTCAAAGTGCTCACTATGCATCTAGATAAGTTCCTTAGGGGGTCTAGTTTCCAAAATGGGGTCACTTGTGGGGGAGCTCCAATGTTTAGGCACACAGGGACTCTCCAAATGCGACATGGCAACCGCTAAATATTCCAGCATATTTTCCATTCAAAAAGTCAAATGGCGCTCCTTCCCTTCTGAGCCCTGCCGTGCGCCCAAACAGTGGTTTATGACCACATATGAGGTATCTGTGTACTCAGGAGAAATTGCCCAACAAATTTTAGGATCCAATTTATACTGTTGCCCATGTGAAAATGAAAAAAACTGAGGCTAAAAGAAAATTTTTGTGAAAAAAAAGTACTTTCTTTTTTTTACGGATCAATTTGTGAAGCACCTTGGGGTTCAAAGTGCTCACTATTCATCTAGATAAGTTCCTTAGGGGGTCTAGTTTCCAAAATGGGGTCACTTGTGGGGGAGCTCCAATGTTTAGGCACACAGGGACTCTCCAAATGCGACATGGCAACCGCTAAATATTCCAGCATATTTTCCATTCAAAAAGTCAAATGGCGCTCCTTCCCTTCTGAGCCCTGCCGTGCGCCCAAACAGTGGTTTATGACCACATATGAGGTATCTGTGTACTCAGGAGAAATTGCCCAACAAATTTTAGGATCCAATTTATACTGTTGCCCATGTGAAAATGAAAAAAACTGAGGCTAAAAGAAAATTTTTGTGAAAATAAAAAGTACTTTCTTTTTTTTACGGATCAATTTGTGAAGCACCTGGGGTTCAAAGTGCTTACTATGCATCTAGATAAGTTCCTTAGGGGGTCTAGTTTCCAAAATGGGGTCACTTGTGGGGGAGCTCCAATGTTTAGGCACACAGGGACTCTCCAAATGCGACATGGCAACCGCTAAATATTCCAGCATATTTTCCATTCAAAAAGTCAAATGGCGCTCCTTCCCTTCTGAGCCCTGCCGTGCGCCCAAACAGTGGTTTATGACCACATATGAGGTATCTGTGTACTCAGGAGAAATTGCCCAACAAATTTTAGGATCCAATTTATACTGTTGCCCATGTGAAAATGAAAAAAACTGAGGCTAAAAGAAAATTTTTGTGAAAAAAAAGTACTTTCTTTTTTTTACGGATCAATTTGTGAAGCAACTGGGGTTCAAAGTGCTCACTATGCATCTAGATAAGTTCCTTAGGGGGTATAGTTTCCAAAATGGGGTCACTTGTGGGGGAGCTCCAATGTTTAGGCACACAGGGACTCTCCAAATGCGACATGGCAACCGCTAAATATTCCAGCATATTTTCTATTCAAAAAGTCAAATGGCGCTCCTTCCCTTCTGAGCCCTGCCGTGCGCCCAAACAGTGGTTTATGACCACATATGAGGTATCTGTGTACTCAGGAGAAATTGCCCAACAAATTTTAGGATCCATTTTATCCTGATGCCCATGTAAAAATGAAAAAATTGATGCTAAAAGAAAATTTTTGTTGGAAAAATTAAAATGTCCATTTTTTCCTTCCACGTTGCTTTAGTTCCTGTGAAGCACCTGAAGGGTTAATAATCTTCTTGAATGTAGTTTTGAGTAGCTTGAGGGGTGCAGTTTTTATAAAGGTGTCACTTTTGGGTATTTTCTGCCATATAGACCCCTCAAAGTGACTTCAAATGTGAGGTGGTCCCTAAAAAAAATGGTTTTGTAAATTTTGATGTAAAAAGGAGAAATCGCTGGTCAACTTTTAACCCTTATAACTTCCTAACAAAAAAAAATGTTGTTCCCAAAATTGTGCTGATGTAAAGTAGACATGTGGGAAATGTTATTTATTAACTATTTTGTGCCACATAACTCTCTGGTTTAACAGAATAAAAATTAAAAATTTGAAAATTACAAAATTTTCAGAATTTTCGCCAAATTTCCATTTTTTTTCACAAATAAACGCAAAAATTATCGACCTTAATTTACCACTAACATGAAGCCCAATATGTCACGAAAAAACAATCTCAGAATCGCTAGGATCTGTTGAAGCGTTCCTGAGTTATTACCTCATAAAGGGACACTGGTCAGAATTGCAAAAAATGGCAAGGTCTTTAAGGTCAAAATAGGCTGGGTCATGAAGGGGTTAATGAAATAAAGACACATGTTTTTGACCATCTTTTATTTGACTGCAAAAACCATTTCCTGTAATAAAAATAAAATAAAAAAGCAAAATTTTTCTTACCTATCCCATGCACAGTCAGGTCCCACGGTGTAATCCTTCAGAAAGGGTTAATGTTTACTGCAGGGACCGCAGCTAATGCTGCAGCATCACAGTAAACCCCCAAATGAATGAGTTCCTCTCCTGGCTGACAGGAGAGGAAGTGGAAAGCTTAATTGATTGCTTTCCACTTTCACTTCAGGTCAGCCAGGGACACAATCAGTGACGTCAGAGGGAACTGATTAACAAAAATAGGGGTTCCCTTCGAATAAAAAATGGCGTCGGGTCCCCCCTATTTTTGTTAACCAGCCTGATGAAGCAGACTGCTGAGCAGTGGCGTACCGTGAATGAAGCAGACCAAGCAGCTGCTATGGGGCCCGGACAGGTGAGGGGGCCCTCGACGGTCGGGTAGCTGTGCTGACACAGTACTACCAGGGGTCGGCGGGGGAGGGGTAGCGCAGCTCTTCTATATACTCACCCCTCCTGGTGCGGTCTCTGCAGCCCCTGCTCTTCTCCCACGGTCTCCGACGCCTGTGTTCAGCGGTCAGGTGGTACCGCTCATTACAGTCATGAATACGCACATATTCATGACTTTAATGAGCTGTCCCGCGTGACCGCTGAACACTGGCGGCGGAGGCCGTGGGAGAAGAGCAGGGGCTGCACAGACCGCGCCGGCGGAAGGGTGAGTATAAGGGATATTTACCTGTCCCGTTCCACCGTTGCTCGCGTCCTCTTGCTGCAATGTTCAGGTCAGAGGGCGCGATGACGTCGTTAGTGCGCGCCGCGCCCTCTGCCTGATCGTTCACTGCTGGAGGACCCCGAAGACAGCGGCACTCAGCAGTGGAGAGAGGACAGGTAAATATCTCAGGTGCCGGGGCCCTGAGCGAGCGGTGACATCGGCACCTGGTGTCACCCCCTGCTCAGGACACCGGCACCTGGCCCTCAGCGACGAAAGGTGAGTATGTCTTTTTTTTTTTTTTGGTTGCAGCAGCTGCGGCAGCATAAGGGCCTATACTATGGAGCATCTATGGGGGCACAATCTATGGGGGCATAATACATTTTTTTGTTTAATGTGTCCCCTCACTGTGCTGGCACTTTACATTTACAATGGCTCTGTTTTTTTTTTTTTTGGGGGGGGCCCATTCAGACTTTTGCTATGGGGCCCCATGATTTCTATGTACGCCCCTGCTGCTGAGGCATGGTATTTAAGGCTGTTAAGGAGCCAATATCCATGGACCTTGCCAGCCTGATAATACCAGGCCACAGCAGTCTGCATATCTTGGCTGATTAACAAAAATAGGGATCCCCTCGAAAAAAATTGGCGTGGGGTCCCCCCTATTTTTGTTAACCAGCCAGATGAAGCAGACCGCTGAGGCCTGGATTTTCAGGCTGTTAAGGAGCCAAGATCCATGGACCTTGCCAGCCTGATAATACCAGGCCACAGCAGTCTGCATATCTTGGCTGATTAACAAAAATAGGGGATCCCCTCGAAAAAAATTGGCGTGGGTCCCCCCTATTTTTGTTAACCAGCCAGATGAAGCAGACCGCTGAGGCCTGGTTTTTCAGGCTGGTAAGGATCCAATATCCATGGACCTTGCAAGCCTGATAATACCAGGCCACAGCAGTCTGCTTAGCTTGGCTGGTTAACAAAAATAGGGGATCCCCTCGAAAAAAAAACGGCGTAGGGGTCCCCCTATTTTTGTTAACCAGCCAAGTAAAATGCAGACTGCTGCGGCCTGGTATTAAAAGACTGTCAAGGCCCATGGATTTTGGCCCTCAACAGCCTGATAATACCAGGCTACAGCAGCCCCACATTTGGCGCATCAAAAGATGTGCCAATTGTGGCACTTTACCCGGCTCTTCCCACTGCCCTGTAGCGGTGGCAAGTGGGGTAATAAGGGGTTAATGTCACCGTTGATTGCACGGTGACAATAAGCCCGGTTAATAATGGAGAGGTGTCAATAAGACACCGATCCATTATTAATCCCAAAGTTTTTAAATGTATAAAAAAAAAGACACAGCAAGAAAAAAGTCTTTTAATGAAATAAAAGAGACAACACAGTTTTCATTAATTTTATTATACACTCATTCCTGCGACGCCATCGATCTCCTGTAAAAAAAGAAAAAAAACAAACCAACAGTATACCACCTGTCCAACGCAGTCCATAACGACAGTCCCACGACGATCCAACTCTGCTACATCGCAATGACAGGCAGAGCCTGTCATCGCGACGCAGCACAGCTGATTACCAGCTTCCCCGGCGGTGACGTCATCGGACTGACTGCTTTACGGCCGGGATTACCCAGCAGTCACTGCAGTTATCGCGAGAAACTGCATGTGACCGCCGGGAAAGATGATGGCGGCCATGAAGCAGTCCAGCCCGTGACCGCCGGAGATCTTCTGCCAGGTAAGTGCCGCTGACTCCTGACAGACCCGACCGACGGACACTGACAGTGACAGTGACAAATCCGATTCCGGTATCCAATAAGACGAAAATATCGGAACTAAGTATCGAAAGTCCGATAGAGCTAATATCGGCCGATACCCGATACTTGCGGTATCGTATCGCTCAACACTACTTGGTACACATGTTCCCTGGAGTATGCACAGAAAGGTAATTACGAAAACCTGATATTCATTCACACTCACACTTCCCTATAGTTCCACCAGAGGGAGCCCCTTAGATTCATGTATATAGGGGTGTGGAGAAATGCAGCAGTAGGCATTCTAGCCAGACAGTCATTCTAGTTGTTGGTTGTACCTCAGACAGATCAGATCTCCTCAGAACACCCGAGTGAGAGGATTCCTGTCAGAGCTTAGTGATTCCAGAAAGGGCTTTTCTAGTCAGAGCTTGGTCTGAGCTGTGCGAGTTCAGACGTGTGGTGATTCCTGTCAGATGAGACAGAGGAAAGAAGGCAAACTGTTATCTCAGAACAGTCTGACTGTTAGTTCCCAATGAATGTGGAAAGTGACTCTCGGAGCGAGCGTGAATTCAGTCTGATGGAAGGTCCTGAGAGCTGCTCTGGACAGAGTCTATGAAGTAAAAGAAGGAAGGGGACTACAGTTATCATAACATCAAGTCGACTGAGAAACGGTCAGTGAGCTGTGGAAGGAAGGAAGCTGACGACTACACCTACTGTTACCCGTGCTTATGTTAAGGGTGTGAGTAGGGCGACGGGCGAGTGGTGACAAAAGGAAGAAAGAGTGACCGAGGTGATATAGCAACGTTAGCTGCCTCCACTCTGCACAACCGGACACCGGGTCCGAAGATTGCTAGAACCTTCACGGCTAGTGGGAGAAAACCGGAATCCCTGCTGGACTTCAGGTCGCAGAGGGGCCCTATTGTGCTGATACGTAACCGGGGTCAGGGAGAACAGGAGTCGGGCCTGATCAGCCATAGACTTAGTTCTTGCCAAAAGAAGGCTCCACCACAACGTCGGCCGGGCGTAGCTGTTATACACGGAGTTGAACTTAGCTTTATGCAGGTTGGAAACTCACACATAAAGAAGTAAGGAGGCCTTAAACCTACTCAGTGATTACCTTGATGTGCATCCTCCACCCTGAGCAGCTTCCCGGGACATACCTGCAAATACCACCAGTAAAGGTATGGAAAGAGACTGACTTGTGTGTGTCTGCCTTATTGCCTGCACCCTGCACCGCCATTTACCCTGAGGATCCAGTCTCGCCTGTGGGGGACTTAACATCTTGCTGCCCAATAACAACCCCTCAGAGGATTCACCCTGCAGCGCTGGTCACCCTGATCAGAAACCACAGGTGGCGTCACGAACAATTACTACAATCCCCTGTAAATATTATCCCCCTTTGAATGAGCGCCCAGGGCAACAGACCGAGCTGCGCTACCCGTGACCTATTCCCCATTGAAGTTAACGGGCTCAGTGCCGAGTACCCCATAACCCTGGTGTTGTGCGACTCATGTACCTTGGTTACCAGCTCCCCTGCAGCAGCGTACTGGTATCCAACGTACACATCGGGTTTCCAGGTGCAGCCCCGCGCCTGGAAACCCCATGTGCACCTTGGTTACCAGCTGATCGCTGGTCTCCTGCCTGCCACACGCAGCGATGCGTGCTGGCCAGCGGGAGACCAGCGATCAAAAAAAAGTCCAGGCATTTCTGACACGACCAGCGATTCACAGCAGGGGCCTGATCGCTGATACGTGTCAGACATAGCGAGATCGCTGCTGAGATCGCTGTTGCATCACAAAACTTGTGACTCAGCAGTAACATCGCTTAGTTACCTGCAGTGTACGTTGGATACCAGCCCGCTGATGCAGGGAGCTTGTAACCAAGGTACACATCGGGTTTCTAGGCACCGCCCGGCGCCTGGAAACCCGATGTGTACCTTGGTTAACCGCTGATCGCTGGTCTCCTGCCTGCCACACGCAACGATGCGTGCTGGCCAGCGGGAGACCAATGGCAAAAAAAATGTCCAGGACATTCAGTGACGATCAGCAATACCCAGCAGGGCGCATAATAGAAGAGGAATCAAACACAAGCTTTGGAAATGGAAATCAGTCCAGCAAGGAAGCTGGGAACCGGCGAAGGCTATGCTATGTGAGAGCTATGTCTGGCAGTCCCATAGAGAATAAATGGAGCAGTGGTTGCATTTTAGACCCCATGGTGGGTCCTATTCTTTGTATAAGTGTTAAGTTTAAATATTGGGAATAGCCCTCTAAGGTTCCCTTATCAGGCAGTAGAGGAGCGTGGGCTAAAAAAAAAAATAGAGAAACGTAAGTTCAAGAGGAGTCAAAAAACTATAATATGCAACCAGCCCAAATGTGTGATTGTTAGTGATGTAACCCTGAAACACCCCGGTAAGCCTCTTATAACATGGCTATTATAATAATCTGTCTAGACGGAGCTGACATGCCTGTGGAGAATGCTGGGATGACAATATGTAGCATCCTCAATCGTCTCGTGATCAGTAATCCTCAGCGCACAGCGTCATGTGAACACGCTAAGCCTCGAAGAGCGAGAGCACGCAGCCAGCATTATATGATGACTACAGCACTGTGCTGAATGCAGGCGGGGATGGAGCAATGTGTAGGCTCATTACTTGTCTCAAGGATCAAGCAATGGATTTTATGGCATAAAAATGCATTTTTCTACCATCATATACTATACTAGATAGACTATGGAAGTCCGAAGCAGTGTTACACCATTCGTTGCGTTGCCGTGCACCGCATGAGTAGCACCAATAATTGGTGATGTGCGAGCCACTTGCACTGAATTTGCTTCATATAAAGTCATACTGATGAAATGCGACAGTGTGGGGTCAGCATTACTATGCATGTGTGTAGCCCTGGTGTTAGGCACACGCAGTACCCTGGAGAATGTGTGGAGAGATGGCAGTTTAATGCTCAATACCCATTCACTCAACATACACTAGACACACCCTTAGGGTAGTGTAGTCACTTGTGAGGGAGTGGTCAGGGTGTATTGGTTGAGTGATTAGAGTAGTCAGTTTCCTGTCTTCGGACGGAGCAGACGTGTGGAGTCTAGCTGGGACTTGGAGGGAGGAAGCAGTCCAGCCTGGCTCTATCAGCAGTTCAGCAAGTGGAGGCCAGTAAGGGCGAGATATAGATCACCTCAGCCTGGTCAGAGCTGTACCTCACTTGAAGACACTGATTAAGAAAGAAGAGCTTAGTACAGAAATACTTCAGTCTCCTGTCTAAAGGACAGTGAAAGGTTCAGAGACGTGCTCCTGCCTAGTGGATAACTGAGAATCTGTTAACTAACTCTGAAGGAAGAGAAGAAGGGAGTGATTACATGACTTTTTGCAAGTGTGAGTGTTTATGCTACCAGCGAGGACAAGGCGAAAGGCACAGTGGAAAGATTATTTGAAAAGTGCTTTTGGATTGAAGAAGTCCTGCACATTGTAACCGGTCACTGGGGACCGAAGGATCACTATTAGCTTCAAGCATAGTGGTAAGAAAACCAGGGATTTACCGGACCTTAGGTCGCGGCAAACAGCCCCAAATAGTCAGTACGTAACTGGGGTCAGGGGAGTGAGGACCTTGAGTCTCTGCAGGACAAGATAGGAATTCAGCTCTCTCACAGGAAGGCTCCTACCACAAAACTGACTGGGCAGTACAGCTATGGAATAGCTGGAGTTATAGAGGGAACTACGCTTCAGGCTGGTTGTACTCATCGTGTTGAAAGTAAAGGAGGCCCCTAACTTGTCCAGCTGCTATCTCGAAATACATTCTCCTTGGATCAGCCTCCCTGGGACCTGCCTGAACATCTTACAAGTAAAGGTATGGAAAGACGCTGACCGTGTGAGACTGTGTTATTTATCTGCACCCGACTTCACTAACTTCATAGACTTTGAGGGACCAGTCCACCTGTAGGGGACCTGACATCTAGCTGCCTCACCATCCCCTCAGAGATCTACAGCAGCGCTGGTACAAATTACCAGAAGACTACAGGTGGCGTCACGAACTGTATATAAATCTATCCCCTGTAAATATTCCCCCAACATACGCCAGACCGCCAGGGCCACAGACCGAGCCACCGCTACCTGTGACAATCCCCATAGACTTCCATGGGCTCGGCTCTGAGTACCCCATTGCCCTGGTAACCCACAATTGTGGTGGCGGGTCGAGACAACTTGGCGTCACGAACAGGATACGAAACTCGCAAAATTGCGAGCCCTGTGTGCCTATGGAGTTGTTTTTGTGAAAAGGACTGTTTGCACTTTTGGCGCCAAAATCGCCATCTTTGTCGCCATATTCGCGCCCTCAGGCGCTGGAGAAGAAGGTGGGCGTACCTTCGTGGGCGTGTACCCCCCTGTGGCGCGAAGAAAATGCCTGCCCTCTCAAAGTGCTATTACAATATGCGATCCTGCCCTACAGCAAAGGAGGTCCGCCTCCTCTTCACCTTCCCTGCGAAGAGGAGGAGACGCAAACCCCGCCTCCACGGAAGAGACCGGACGTCTCTGGAGGAAGAAGAAAGAATCTTCTGGAACATCATGGAAGCAGGACGTGTGCAGCCGAGCAGGGAAGCGGAGGAAGGCAGGCCCCGTGCCCCAGCCAAGCTGCCACCAGCACCGGAGTCATCCGTGGTCCTGCACCTGCAGCAGGCGTTGCTAGAAATTAAGGAAGAAAATGCACGCCTGAAGAAGATGGTCCAGCACCAACCTGGATTTGAAGAGATCGAGAGACGCCGGCGTACCCTGGAGCAGCGGCGGCTGTGGGACGCGGTGATCTCTCCCTTCGATGATCCTCTACGTCTGGAGTTTACCAAAACTTCTGCTGCCCAAGGCAAAGGAGCAACCGGAGGCTGCCCCCGAAAGTACCAATCCTGATCCCACCGGTGAAGCGGTGGAGGCGAAGGAGGTTGAGGAGGTACCGCCAGTTCCGGAACTCCCGCCCGGCCAGGAGGTCGCAGCAGATGATCGAACCCCGGCAGGGACACCGGAGGGGTCCTGTCCGTCGTTACCAGACGTCGACTGGGACGAAATGGCGCGCCTGGATGACGTCGCCTACACCGCCCAGTGGGAATATGAGTGGCAGCGTCGTGAGGAGAAGCAGAAACGCCAGCAGGAGGAAGAGCGGGAAGCTCAGAGGAACCGACAGCGGCAACATGCAGAGCTGATCGCGGACAAGGAGAGTGTCCGGAGAGAGAAAGGTACCCTGAGGGAACCGCGGCGGCAGGGGTGTGTGACTGAGTTCCAGCTCCGGAAGGGCTGGGGCTTCATCCGTGAACCGGGCCTCTACCCAGGGGTCTTTGTTAGTCGCAGGGACGTAGAATCCCACCTACCGCAAGGCCATCCCGGGAGGGACTTAGTTAATGGAGACATTGTCACGTACACACGGCACTGGGGAATGAAGGGATGGTATGCCCTTAACGTCACCATCGTCCGTGACCCCGTCCCCGACGCAGGTAACGTCACCACTACCGCAGCGTCCCCGTCTCCAGCTCAAGCAGTATCCGGCCGTGCCCCAGCATCGCCCCCTGCAGGCTCATCGCAAATGAAAGCAACATCTATATCGCAACATGCGACCCAGTTTCCATCGCAATCCATGACACGATCCATATCGTTAACTGTGACTCAGGTTGAAACGCAATCGGTGTCTCGCAAGGAGAAAGTACCCGTTGCGCCCCTAGAGGTTCGCACAAGAACTGTGGCGACTCAAACCCCAATAGCAGGTCACGACCTGTTAGTTCTGGGATCTAGGGAACACCGCATTGTTCCAGCCCCCGGGGTGGAAAATGTATTTGAATAGTTAAACAGTAAAAACCGGTGAGATCCAGATAGGGGTCTACCATAAGTAATGTTGTATAAAGTTTGAGAAGTTTGCCAATTTTTGCACAAGTAAACGAGTATATAATACATTTTTATATTGCTAACAGTAGAATGCCCGGCTGGGTAAATAGAGAAAAGTTTCGCACTTTATTATTATTACAATGTGATATTATATCTGTGTCTTCGTTTAACAATGGACTTTGAGGTTGAGGACTGTGCCAGCCCAGAACTTATTTGTATATAGTTGCGCTTCGGTGCTTTATCTTGGTTTTACATAAAACCAGCACAACTACCTCTGAACAGAAAACCCGTGTGGTGTGGCACTGAGTGAGGTCTGCATTCGGATGTCCTGCAGCCCACCCAGGACCCACGTTGAAGGTTTGGTGCGGGTCCTTCACAAGAATACTGTATATTTATTGAACGTTTTGATGCCTTAATATTTTTGTATTTTTCTATATTCAATGTGTTGTTCGCAACGTTCAAGACATCCTTACCTCCCGGATGGGACGAATTAATGTTTAATGTTGATGTTTTCATGCATAAACAAAATGTCTCTTTGTATTTTACAGCCCGGGAGTGCTGTCTTTTACCATGGGGGAATGTGTAGCCCTGGTGTTAGGCACACGCAGTACCCTGGAGAATGTGTGGAGAGATGGCAGTTTAATGCTCAATACCCATTCACTCAACATACACTAGACACACCCTTAGGGTAGTGTAGTCACTTGTGAGGGAGTGGTCAGGGTGTATTGGTTGAGTGATTAGAGTAGTCAGTTTCCTGTCTTCGGACGGAGCAGACGTGTGGAGTCTAGCTGGGACTTGGAGGGAGGAAGCAGTCCAGCCTGGCTCTATCAGCAGTTCAGCAAGTGGAGGCCAGTAAGGGCGAGATATAGATCACCTCAGCCTGGTCAGAGCTGTACCTCACTTGAAGACACTGATTAAGAAAGAAGAGCTTAGTACAGAAATACTTCAGTCTCCTGTCTAAAGGACAGTGAAAGGTTCAGAGACGTGCTCCTGCCTAGTGGATAACTGAGAATCTGTTAACTAACTCTGAAGGAAGAGAAGAAGGGAGTGATTACATGACTTTTTGCAAGTGTGAGTGTTTATGCTACCAGCGAGGACAAGCGAAAGGCACAGTGGAAAGATTATTTGAAAAGTGCTTTTGGATTGAAGAAGTCCTGCACATTGTAACCGGTCACTGGGGACCGAAGGATCACTATTAGCTTCAAGCATAGTGGTAAGAAAACCAGAGATTTACCGGACCTTAGGTCGCGGCAAACAGCCCCAAATAGTCAGTACGTAACTGGGGTCAGGGGGAGTGAGGACCTTGAGTCTCTGCAGGACAAGATAGGAATTCAGCTCTCTCACAGGAAAGCTCCTACCACAAAACTGACTGGCAGTACAGCTATGGAATAGCTGGAGTTATAGAGGGAACTACGCTTCAGGCTGGTTGTACTCATCGTGTTGAAAGTAAAGGAGGCCCCTAACTTGTCCAGCTGCTATCTCGAAATACATTCTCCTTGGATCAGCCTCCCTGGGACCTGCTTGAACATCTTACAAGTAAAGGTATGGAAAGACGCTGACCGTGTGAGACTGTGTTATTTATCTGCACCCGACTTCACTAACTTCATAGACTTTGAGGGACCAGTCCCACCTGTAGGGACCTGACATCTAGCTGCCTCACCATCCCCTCAGAGATCTACAGCAGCGCTGGTACAAAATTACCAGAAGACTACAGGTGGCGTCACGAACTGTATATAAATCTATCCCCTGTAAATATTCCCCCAACATACGCCAGACCGCCAGGGCCACAGACCGAGCCACCGCTACCTGTGACAATCCCCATAGACTTCCATGGGCTCGGCTCTGAGTACCCCATTGCCCTGGTAACCCACAATTGTGGTGGCGGGTCGAGACACATGCTCTTGCTTTTGGCAGTGTGCTTAGCATAAAAGAACTCCTGCCTGTAAAGCTCAGACACAGGCAAACTGGCAAATGAAAGGTGTGCAAGCCACTGGAGTGTCTACATCATAGTAGCTAGAAGTGGGGATGAGTAACACTCATTATACATGGTGTGCTGCTTTAGGGCTATATAGTGGGCCACTGAGGAACAAAGTAGGAAGCTGCAGTTTGTACCCATACTTATGGGAGTGTACAGAGCATAAAAGGTATCTGTAACCTGCAAGCAGCCTGGCATAGGGGGGAAGAAGCTGTGCAGACCAGGAGAGAATGCTTGCAGCTTAGCTAACCAGAAATGGGGACGAGTAACACTCATTATACATGGTGTGCTGCTTTAGGGCTATATAGTGGGCCACTGAGGAACAAAGTAGGAAGCTGCAGTTTGTACCCATACTTATGGGAGTGTACAGAGCATTAAAGATATCTGTAACCTGCACGCAGCCTGGCATATGGGGAAGAAGCTGTGCAAACCAGGAGAGAATGCTTGCAGCTTAGCTAACCAGAAGTGGGGGTGAGTAGCACTGCTCATACAGAGGCAACTGAGTAGCAAAGTAGCTCGTACTGATGTCAATGTATTCTATCTCAAATGAAGAAGACCAGGCCATCTATTGTTACTAGGAAAGGGTGAGGATTGTCACCACCGAGGGGTCGCATAGAGACCTATCTATATGAGGGCAGACGCATGAATCTCCATTATTCTCGAGTGTAGCAGACCTCTAAGTCGTGAATAAGCCAATATACTCCCCTATTCTTTCGCAAATCCTCACTATCACCAATACACTCGACTGAAGATTAGTCAAGAGAAGAGCGAGATTTCTGGCAGAACTTGGTCAGAATAAAATCAACCCTGATTAAAAGTGTATAGATTCCCATGAAAAGAAGGTCACCATGTTCTTAGGTCTTTCCAAAGCCCAATACTTAATGATTGGAGGAGAGGGAAGGGGTTCAAAACTAATTACTTATTACTCACTTGTCCACTAAATCTTTGAAGCATCTGCCGCCATCATCGCAGCTCGCTGGTCCTCCGTGCTGGTCTTCGACTCTTCTATTGATGAAGCAATGCCTAGTATTGAGTCTCACTGCCCGAAGAACCGAAGGTTTGTGAAGAAGGCTGGAAGCAAAGTGTCTGATTTAAGGTTCTCGTGGTTCAAGCATCATCAGATTGATGACAGTTTCCATTTAAAGGATATTTTACAGGATTTGTAAAGAAAAAGGAGAGTGCCAAACAGTGAAGTAAAAAGTGCTGAGCTGCACTGCAGTACCAGACACAACCTGTGGACAGGAGTGGCATTGTTTTTGGAAGAAAGTAGCCATCTTTATTTTACCCTTTGAGTACATAAAGCCATCTTTGTTTCCCTACTGCAATCGTCTTGTCAGAGCGTAAACCCTGATTAAAGGTCAGTTTCACTGTCTCTTCCATGTCTTTTACACAGCAACCGACCAAAACTACAACTTCAGCATAAAGTAAGGGCCGAACAGGAAACCAATATCATGTGAGTCACAGTTATACCGAATGTGCAACCACAGAGGAACATGCTCAGCTTTGCTGATGGCAGCGGCCGCTGCTCACTTCTCCCCCAGTCAAAAATTATTGAATGCTCTGATAACAACGTGGTTTATCCACATCTAAGAGGCATAAAAAGCAGAGATTACATTTATAGCGCCAAAAGAAAATTACAAAAAATATCTTTATTTTTAATAATTTATACTTTCTTCCAAAAGCAGTGTAATAACGTGCAGGTACTGGGTATGTCACCACGGAACAGAGACAGATCAATAGTTAAAGGGTTTATTTACAAGGATAAGATTCTCCTCGCAGGGAAATGTAATCTTGCCTGAAGAAGGAGCCTCTGCGCTCTGAAAGCTAGCGAACTTATAATTTTCTGGTTAGCCAATAAAGGTATCACCTTAAGAATGCTCTTGTCATAATTGGATGGAAAAGTATTCACATCGATTTTTCTGGCTAACACGGTACCACAATATAATTTATTATTGTACTCCTCGCAGGGAGAAAATAGTTGGGATTAAACTGATATTATAACAGTGTATTAAACAGCATATGGGAACTAGAACAAGTAATCAAACAGTCAAGCAGAATAACGGTAATTAACAGGTATTCGTGAAACTTATCAGTTTGAAGAAATCTTGCTTGAAGGGTCGTCTTCTCCAACGTAAGCACCGACAGCAGCGGCACTTGTAGTCTCTGTGAACGCTGTAGTCTCTGAAGGATGGTAACTGGGATCTCCAGGATTAAGGTGGAAGGCAGGGGGACACTGGGACAGACTGGGTCTCCCCTGCTCTGAGTCTCTGCTTCCAAACTAACAGTCTCTCTGCCAGAACAATGCTCAGTCTTTTGTTAAGCTTCTCTGCTGGAACGTTATTCAGTCTTTTGTCAAGTCTATCTGCTGGAATCAGGGGCCTGACCTGTCACCGCAGCCACTCTGACTATGCGCGCGTGTCTCTGTCTAATATGTAAGCAGTGTCTAATATGTGAGCGGTGTGTGCTGTATGTGTCTGATATGTGAGCGATGTGTGCTGTATGTGTCTGATATGTGAGCAATGTGTGCTGTATGTGTCTAATATCTGAGCGGTGTGTGCTGTATGTGTCTAATATGTGAGCGGTGTGTTCTGTATGTGTCTGATATGTGAGCGGTGTGTGCTGTATGTGTCTGATATGTGAGCGGTGTGTGCTGTATGTGTCTGATATGTGAGCGGTGTGTGCTGTATGTGTCTGATATGTGAGCGATGTGTGCTGTATGTGTCTAATATCTGAGCGGTGTGTGCTGTATGTGTCTGATATGTGAGCGGTGTGTGCTGTATGTGTCTGATATGTGAGCGGTGTGTGTGCTGTATGTGTCTGATATGTGAGCGGTGTGTGCTGTATGTGTCTGATATGTGAACGGTGTGTGCTGTATGTGTCTGATATGTGAGCGGTGTGTGCTGTATGTGTCTGATATGTGAACGGTGTGTGCTGTATGTGTCTGATATGTGAGCGGTGTGTGTGCTGTATGTGTCTGATATGTGAGCGGTGTGTGTGCTGTATGTGTCTGATATGTGAGCGGTGTGTGCTGTATGTGTCTGATATGTGAGCGGTGTGTGCTGCATGTGTCTGATATGTGAGCGTGTGTGTTGCTGTATGTGTCTGATATGTGAGCTGTGTGTGTGCTGTATGTGTCTGATATGTGAGCGGTGTGTGTGTGCTGTATGTGTCTGATATGTGAGCGGTGTGTGCTGTATGTGTCTGATATGTGAGCGGTGTGTGCTGTATGTGTCTGATATGTGAGCGATGTGTGCTGTATGTGTCTGATATGTGAGCAATGTGTGCTGTATGTGTCTAATATCTGAGCGGTGTGTGCTGTATGTGTCTGATATGTGAGCGGTGTGTGCTGTATGTGTCTGATATGTGAGCGGTGTGTGCTGTATGTGTCTGATATGTGAGCGGTGTGTGCTGTATGTGTCTGATATGTGAGCGGTGTGTGCTGTATGTGTCTGATATGTGAGCGGTGTGTGCTGCATGTGTCTGATATGTGAGCGGTGTGTGCTGCATGTGTCTGATATGTGAGCTGTGTGTGCTGTATGTGTCTGATATGTGAGCGGTGTGTGCTGCATGTGTCTGATATGCGAGCGGTGTGTGCTGCATTGTGTCTGATATGTGAGTGTGTGTGCTGCATGTGTCTGATATGTGAGCGGTGTGTGCTGTATGTGTCTGATATGTGAGCGGTGTGTGCTGCATGTGTCTGATATGTGAGCGGTGTGTGCTGTATGTGTCTGATATGTGAGCGGTGTGTGTGCTGTATGTGTCTGATATGTGAGCGGTGTGTGCTGTATGTGTCTGATATGTGAGCGGTGTGTGCTGTATGTGTCTGATATGTGAGCGGTGTGTGCTGTATGTGTCTGATATGTGAGCGGTGTGTGCTGTAGTGTCTGATATGTGAGCGGTGTGTGTACTGTATGTGTCTGATATGTGAGCGGTGTGTGTGCTGTATGTGTCTGATATGTGAGCGGTGTGTGCTGTATGTGTCTGATATGTGAGCGGTGTGTGCTGTATGTGTCTGATATGTGAGCGGTGTGTGCTGTATGTGTCTGATATGTGAGCGGTGTGTGCTGTATGTGTCTGATATGTGAGCGGTGTGTGCTGTATGTGTCTGATATGTGAGCGGTGTGTGCTGTATGTGTCTGATATGTGAGCGGTGTGTGCTGTATGTGTCTGATATGTGAGCGGTGTGTGCTGTATGTGTCTGATATGTGAGCGGTGTGTGTGCTGTATGTGTCTGATATGTGAGCGGTGTGTGTGCTGTATGTGTCTGATATGTGAGCGGTGTGTGTGCTGTATGTGTCTGATATGTGAGCGGTGTGTGCTGCATGTGTCTGATATGTGAGCGGTGTGTGCTGTATGTGTCTGATATGTGAGTGGTGTGTGCTGTATGTGTCTGATATGTGAGCGGTGTGTGCTGTATGTGTCTGATATGTGAGCGGTGTGTGTGCTGTATGTGTCTGATAAGTGAGCGGTGTGTGCTGTATGTGTCTGATATGTGAGCAGTGTGTGCTGTATGTGTCTGATATGTGAGCGGTGTGTGCTGTATGTGTCTGATATGTGAGCAGTGTGTGCTGTATGTGTGTAGCCCAGCTTCGCAGGCACACATGAAAATCCAGGAGAGTGCACAGGAAAGTAACAGCAAAAGCTTGATATCTATGCACTTCACTCACACTTTTAGACACACCCATCAGGGGTACAAGAGGTGGTGATACGTAGCAAGCTCAGTCTGTTTCCTGTCTGAGAAGAGCTCAGTTCAGTCAGTTTCCTGTCTTCGGACAGTGCAGATCATGCCAGTGGAGTCTGGACTTGGAAGGAGAGGAGAAAAGACTGGATCCTCGCAGAGTTAGCGTAGCTCACCTGACAAGCAAGTGGAGCTAGTACGGGTGAAGTGGATCATCCTAGCCTAGTCAAGCTACCCTTAATCAGTACCTCAACAGAAGCTGGAGGAAGGAGGATACTGAGAGCTGCTCAGCGAGCTCTAGGAGAAAGCTGACATTACCAACGAATCTCCAAGTGTTTATGCTAAGAGCGAGAGCAGGGCGAAGGGCACAGTGGAGAAGATAGAGAAGTGCTTTAGGAAATGGATTGCCTGCACTAAATTGCCGACACCGGGGTCCGAAGTGTTGCTACTGTTTCAGGCATAGTAACAAGAAATCCGGAGGCATCTGGACTACAGTCGCAGAGTGCAGCCTTAAGTGTCAATACGTAATCGGAGTCAGGAGGAACAAGGACTTTTAGCTAGGCCAAGCATAGAAGGACTCTGTTCTCACCACATAGAAGGCTCCACCACAATATTGGCCGGGCAGTACAGCTATAGAGAAAGCTGGGGATTCAGAATTAACTTCGCTTCAGGCAAGTTGGATTCACATGTATATGGAGTAAAGGAGGCCTCTAACCTGCTCAGCTGTTACCGGAATGTGCACTCTCCACCCCGACCAGCTCCCCGGATCTGCTTGAACCATCATCAGTAAAAGGTATGAAAAGGAGCTACCTTGTTTTGTGACTGAATTATTACAAACAACCCTGCATCATCTCCACCATAGACTTCCAGGGACCCGTCTCGCCTGTGGGAGACTTACCACCCAGCTGCCCCATAACATCCCCTGTGAAAGTCCTCATAGCAGCGCTGGTACAATTACCAGAAACCACAGGTGGCGTCACGAACTACCTATCCTAATAATCCCCTGTAAATTTCCCCCATTGCACGACCGCCAGGGCCACGGACCGAGCCACCGCTACCAGTGACAACCCCATAGATTTCCATGAGCTCGGCTCCGAGTACCCCATAGCCCTGGTATCCACAATTGTGGTGCGTGGTCGCAACAACTTTTTTGGCGTCACGAACAGGATGCGAAACTTGCAATTGTGAGTCCTGTTTTGCCTATATTGACTGTTTATGTGAAAAAGACTGTTTCTGCATTTGCGCCAAATACCGCCATCTTTACCGCAATATTCGCGCCCTCCAGGCGCTGGTGAAGAAGGGGGGCGTACCTGTAAAAGCGCGCTGTTGCCTGGCTCCGCCCCCAGCTCTGACGCGGCGGCAGGTCCTGTGAAAGAGGAAGTGAACGCTCTGACATCACAATCCAGCGACGAAGGTCCTGTCTCCACCGCTGTGCCTGCTACGAAGGTCCTGTCTCCACCGCTGTGCCTGCGACGCTGCAGCCTGAAAAAGAGGTAGGCTCAGATTAACCAAGGGGGCACCAATATGTCGCAGCAACCGGCAGATGGAGCGGCCCCCGCCGGAGGCCCCAATAGCCCACCGCTTGGCGTTGTAGTGCAGGATGGAGGTGCGGGCCCTCACACCGGTCCGGTGGTCCCGCTTATGCCCCTAGCGCTCCCATACATGCCTGGAGCGAAGTGGCTCCCCCCAGTACAGCGGCGAGCCAGGCACCCTGCCAGGATTTAAAAGGAAAATATGTAGCATCTTAGATATGTACTCCATGACTGAAAAGCAAAAAGCTGCTGTGGTAATAGGGCAGTTAGCTGTGCGGCTGAGAGAGAAGCAGAGACTTGGCCCATTGCAGACCAGGAGTCGGTACCTGCGATACTCTTAAAGCTACAGGCCATCTTCGAGGACCACACAGAAACGGATCTCCGGATGGCATTTTATCAATGCTTCCAGGGACCGGGTGACAGTATCAGGGACTACGCCTGCCGACTACAGGGGGCCCTGCGAGCTCTTAAACAGGCTAACCCTGCAAGTCCTATTGATGAAGCCAAATGTTGAAGGAGCAATTTGTGCGGGGACTGAGGTCCTCCAGAGGAAGGCAGGACTGTAAACTGGTGGTCCTTAGATCATCCAGATGCCACTTTTGATGCCCTAAAGGACATGGCAAAAAGGGACTGCGACCCCTGGAAAAGCCTGAGGTGGCAAACCAGTATCGCCCGAGTGAAGCCACTCTAAAGCCGGCAGTACCCACCTTTTCCCCGCAGGTGGCAGAAGCTACAATGCAGGGGCGCCCCCTAGTGAGTTGGAATGTCTGCGCTCAGAAGTGCGCCAGCTAAGAATTTGGCCACTGTAATGGAGGCCCTGCAACTGCGGAAAGAGGAAGGAGGGAAGATCTTACTACCGACTGTCCGGAGGATGTCCCTTGGATGAACCGGAGAAATGGAGGACGTCGCCACACCAGAGGAGGACCACGCCACCCCCGGAGCGACTCCGGAGCAACACCATCCTCGCCGGGAGATCGTCTGCTACCGCTGCAATCAAAAAGGTCATATGGCTCAGCAATGTCCTTTAAAACGAGCCGATCCTGGGTCAGAGGGCCAACACCCAGGAGTAGATTCATCAGGCCCCTTGGACTGGAACCGCAGGTTCGTGGGTGGACGGCCCTACCTGTCCATGATTCTGGACGGGATTGCAATCCCTGCACTGCTGGACACGGGATCTCAGGTGACCATCATACCTGACGTCCTTTACAAAAAATTTTGGTCCATGGACAGTCTCCAGCCCCCGAGCCCTGACTTGACAGTGTACGCTACCAATGGTCTCCCTGTTGAAGTAATTGGAGCCAAAAACGTAGATGTAAAAGTGGCAGGGTGGAGCTGAAGGATCAGGGGACTTTTAGTGGTAAAGACTGTAAATGAGGAGAATGCCTTAAATGTGATACTAGGTACTAACATTATCAGTAACTGTCTGGGAGAAGTTTTGTGTTTTGCTCCAACAGCTCGCTGAAGTTGCCAAGCCAAAGCGAAGGGAGTGATCCAGAGGGAGATTCCGGGCCCTGATGTGCCAGCAGCAAGCGGAGCTTACAGATTGTGAAATCGGTAATGTACGGGTCACAGACTCGAATTCCATTGTAATACCCCAATGAGTGAAATGTTAATATGGTGTAGAGCAGCCATGGGTCTGAGAGGACAGAACTACCAAGCAGTAGTAGAGCCCCTCGCCAGGAAACACAGACCTAACTCCCTGATTGCAGAGGGGGATGGAAGAATAAATGGGAGAGTACCATACCTTCCAACTGGGGG
>JARQOD010000001.1:5055335-5132968 GCA_033576555.1 Oophaga sylvatica | reverse complement strand
GGCCGACTTGTTAGACCTGGTCGACTTGTACAACCTATCCCAGTAATTCCACCAACTGCATCCACCCCTACCTTATGAGAGAAAGGGGAAGCTGCCAGGGACTTAGAATCGTGGGTAGAACCAGAGGCTGAAAAACCAATGCTGAAGATTGGGACAAAAATCGACAAGAACAGAACAAGAGAGTAAAAAGCCTGCTAGAAGATAGTCTCAACAAAGTAAAGAAAAGCAAGAGATGAATTATAACAAAAATGCTCCCGCTAAGCTTTAATGCCTGGAGAAATGGTGCTCAAAAGGAAAAGAAAAACACACAAGTTGGATGATCAGGGGGAACAGGACCCATATGTTGTTGCAAAATTCCAATTTCGATAACAGCAAGGTCTGTACCATTGCAAGGATGGAGGAAAAACGACGAAAACTGTTCTAGAGAATCATTTGAAGTTGTGTCCTGGCCCATTAAAGCTCGTGAAGAAACCCGTTGTTCATCAAGAAGAGAGTGCTGAAGCGTCATACACACGGATTTGGGAGATTTACCTCAGATTGGCCCCAGATTGGGAGACGCTGTAATTATTCCTGTGCTGCGTTTTATAAAACCGCAAGAGGAGTCTCTACAACCGTCATACCAATTGTGCCAGTAGAGCCAGTTCCAGAAGAACCTGTTCCGGCAGATCCTCAACCGTTAGAACCCCAAGAACGGACCCGCAAGAAGCAGCGCCACAAGAAGTGGAATCCTTTGGTGAAGCTGGTGAAGCAGAAACCCGCCTCGTCCAGTCACTAGCACCTTGCCAGATCCATAGAAGGTTGAGACAGTATTATAGTTTGCCGTCGCAGAACAGAAAGGTTAGAGAATACCATACCTGATGCTACCCCACGTAGGTCAGAACGTATCACTAAAGGTAAACTACCTATTCGCTATCAGGAGTAGTCCTAGTAGACTAGTCAGCAAGACCCAGACAGGGTTTATTGTCACTGACAAAATGTATAAAGTTTGAAATTTATATATATCAATGTGTTTTAACCATGCCAAAGGACTGCGTGGCTGTGGACTATGCCAGCCCAAAAACTTTCATGTAAATAGTTGCACTACGGTGCCTTATCTTGGTTTGACACGAAACCATTACTATCAACCTCTGAAGAAAAACCCGTATGGTGTGGCCTAGAGTGAGGTCTGCAGTCAGAAGTCCTGCAGCCCACCCAGGACCCACGTGGGAGGTTTTTGGTGCGGGTCCTCCACAAGTATCTTGTATATATGAACACGTTTGATATCTTGATATTTTGATACTTTTGTATTTTCTTACTGTACATATTGTAACGTTCAAGAAATCCTTACCTCCCGGATGGGAAGAGTTATAATGTTTGTTAATGCAAAACAAAAATGTTCTTTTTGTCTTTTACAGCCCGGGAGTGCTGTGTTTTACCAAGGGGGGATGTGTAGCCCAGCTTCGCAGGCACACATGAAAATCCAGGAGAGTGCACAGGAAAGTAACAGCAAAAGCTTGATATCTATGCACTTCACTCACACTTTTAGACACACCCATCAGGGGTACAAGAGGTGGTGATACGTAGCAGAGCTCAGTCTGTTTCCTGTCTGAGAAGAGCTCAGTTCAGTCAGTTTCCTGTCTTCGGACAGTGCAGATCAGTGCCAGTGGAGTCTGGACTTGGAAGGAGAGGAGAAAAGACTGGATCCTCGCAGAGTTAGCGTAGCTCACCTGACAAGCAAGTGGAGGCTAGTACGGGTGAAGTGGATCATCCTAGCCTAGTCAGAGCTACCCTTAATCAGTACCTCAACAGAAGCTGGAGGAAGGAGGATACTGAGAGCTGCTCAGCGAGCTCTAGGAGAAAGCTGACATTACCAACGAAGCTCCAAGTGTTTATGCTAAGAGCGAGAGCAGGGCGAAGGGCACAGTGGAGAAGATAGAGAAGTGCTTTAGGTATTGGATTGCCTGCACTAAATTGCCGGACACCGGGGTCCGAAGTGTTCTACTGTTTCAGGCATAGTAACAAGAAATCCGGAGGCATCTGGACTACAGGTCACAGAGTGCAGCCTTAAGTGTCAATACGTAATCGGAGTCAGGAGGAACAAGGACTTTTAGCTAGGCCAAGCATAGAAGGACTCTGTTCTCACCACATAGAAGGCTCCACCACAATATTGGCCGGGCAGTACAGCTATAGAGAAAGCTGGGGATTCAGAATTAACTTCGCTTCAGGCAAGTTGGATTCACATGTATATGGAGTAAAGGAGGCCTCTAACCTGCTCAGCTGTTACCGGAATGTGCACTCTCCACCCCGACCAGCTCCCCGGGATCTGCTTGAACCATCATCAGTAAAAGGTATGAATAGGAGCTACCTTGTGTGTGACTGAATTATTACTACACCCTGCATCATCTCCACCATAGACTTCCAGGGACCCGTCTCGCCTGTGGGAGACTTACCACCCAGCTGCCCCATAACATCCCCTGTGAAAGTCCTCATAGCAGCGCTGGTACAATTACCAGAAACCACAGGTGGCGTCACGAACTACCTATCCTAATAATTGTAGCGTCGGCGTCCCTGCCTTCTGCCAGCCAGGGACGCTGTTCCCCTGCAGCAGCGTCCTCTGCCAGGAGGGACGTCGCCCCCCTTGCCCTTCCTCGGCGTCCTCCTTCCGCCCTGCTGGGGCCGCGCGCTCCTTCCCTGCTGCTGGACTTAGGGCGCGCGCCCGCCCCTCCCCTCTCTTAAAGGAGCCGCGCGCATTTTTCAAATAAGTCCCTGGCCAATGCCGGAGGACTCCACCCTATATTAAGGGCTTCCTCCTTAATGGAGGTGCCCGAGCAATGTTGTTGTTGCACTGTTTCACTCTGCTTCAGCCCTCAGGTCCCGTTACCAGTTACCTGCCTGTTTCCTGCCCGTTTGCTGTATGCTACCTGTCCGCAAGTCTACCCGGAGGTTCGGACGTCACAAGTGGTGATCCACGGCTATTCCAGAGACTCTTGCCTGCTCACTTGGGAGCGATCATCTGCCATCTGACTGCAGCCCTACCCGGAGGTTCGGACGTCACAAGCGGTGATCCCCGGCTATTCCAGAGACTCTTGCCTGCTCACTTGGGAGCGATCATCTGCCATCTGACTGCAGCCCTACCTGGAGGTTCGGACGTCACAAGCGGTGATCCCCGGCTGTTCCAGAGACTCTCGCCTGCTCACTTGGGAGTGTCCATCCGCCATCTGCCTGCTAGCCTACCGGGAGGCTTCACCATCTCAGGTCGTATATACCTGTCCATCTAGAGACTGCCCCGGTTACTTGCTGTGACAACCTGCCTGTCAATCCAGAGACTGCCCCGGTCACTTGCCGTGACAACCTGCCTGTCTATCCAGAGACTACCCCGGTCACTTGCCGTGACAACCTGCCTGTCAATCCAGAGACTGCCCCGGTCACTTGCCGTGACAACCTGCCTGTCTATCCAGAGACTACCCCGGTCACTTGCCGTGACAACCTGCCTGTCAATCCAGAGACTGCCCCGGTCACTTGCCGTGACAACCTGCCTGTCTATCCAGAGACTGCCCCGGTCACTTGCCGTGACAACCTGCCTGTCAATCCAGAGACTGCCCCGGTCACTTGCCGTGATCCTTTCCCGTATAACCAGAGACTGCCCCGTCACTTGCCGTGACTTCCTGTCCGTCTCCCTGGGCGCCACCCGCTCTCTTACAAGTATAACCTTCTTGTATAAATAAAGCTCAGAGGTTCCACCTACCTGACCCGTTACAGTTTGCTCGGGCCATGGAACCCGGTGGCACCCAAACCCCTTCGCTATCTGACCTGTGTCATGAACTGTCTCGTCAGAGGTCTCAACAGGAGTCCATCCTGGGTCATCTGCGGTGTGTTAATTCCCGCCTGGACACTCTGAATACTTCCCCGACAACCACCGCGAGCACCATGACTCGCAATCCGGCAGTTCCGCTGCTTACCAACTCCGTGGTTTCTATTCCAGGACCTCGACTTTCAGCTCCTCCTCGGTTTGGAGGCGACCCTGCTCTGGCTCGGGGTTTCATCAACCAATGTACCCTGCATTTTGAACTCCTGGCACACCAGTTTAACTCTGACCGGGCCAAAATTGCCTTCATCATGTCACATCTCACCGGAGAGGCCCTGGCCTGGCTAAATCCTCTTTGGGAAAGAGAAGATCCTCTGGTGTCTAACCTGTCTGCTTTTCTCTTAGCCTTCCGGAAGGTATTCGATGAACCCGGACGGAAGACCTCCTCTGCATCATCTCTGCTGCGTCTTCGTCAGGAGAGTCTCACCGTGGGTCAATATGCCATAAGGTTTCGTACCCTTGCCTCAGAGCTGGCTTGGGATAATGACGCTCTGATAGCTGTCTTCTGGGAGGGCCTGTCCGGCCGCATTAAAGATGAACTTGCCGGTCGGGACATTCCAACCTCTCTCGATGACCTAATAACTCTGGCCAATCGAATTGATCTACGGTTCCAGGAGCGAGCCAAAGAGGTCACCCGTGAGAGAAGGTTTCCTCGCCTAGCTCCTTCATTTCAGAGACCTGTAACTCCTTCCGTATCTCCTCAAGTGCCCCCGGCAGAGCCCATGCAGGTCGACCAGACCAAGATGGTCAAAGCCCGTCAGGACTCACGCCGTGCTGAGGGGAGTTGCTTCTACTGTGGCAGTAAGGAGCACCGGATCCGTACCTGCCCAGAGAGGTCGGGAAACGCCTGTGTCTAGCTTCGCTCGGAGAGGTCCACCTAGACAAGAATAAATCCTCTTCATCTCTGCTGCTGTCTGTCTCAATTCTCCTCGGTGAGAACCGTTACTTCGAACTAGCCCAACTTGATTCTGGAGCAGCTGGGAATCTCGTTTCACAGGCTCTGGTAGAGAAATATCGCATTCCCACCAAACCTCTGCTTGAACCAGTATCTGTTGCTGCTGTAGATGGGGGTCTTCTACCACGTCCCATCCAGCTTATCACCGAGGCTATAACCCTGCAGGTGGGAATGTTACATTCTGAGAGTATCTCATTTCATGTTCTACCTGGACTCTCTCACGCTTTCTTACTAGGTCTGCCTTGGCTCCAAAAGCATGCACCCGTGCTCGACTGGCAGACTGGAGAGATTCTTCGCTGGGGACAGGACTGTCATCAAACGTGTCTGGTGCCTGTTCATCCTGTCTGTCCTTCTCCTACACCTGCTAATCTACCAGGACTCCCGATTCCATATTGGTCTTTCGCTGATGTCTTTAATAAAAAGGAAGCAGAGACATTACCCCCACACAGACCGTATGATTGCCCGATCGACCTGCTACCTGGTACTACGCCTCCCCGTGGGCGTATTTACCCATTGTCCGCTGCTGAGACCAGGTCGATGTCCGAATATATCGAGGAGAACTTGGCCAAAGGATTCATCCGGAAATCTACCTCCCCAGCGGGAGCAGGTTTCTTCTTCGTAAAAAAGAAAGACGGATCTCTCCGTCCCTGTATTGACTACAGAGGCTTAAATTTGATCACGGTGAAGAATAAGTACCCTCTTCCGCTCATTCCAGAATTGTTTGATCGACTTAGAGGGGCGAGAATCTTCACCAAACTGGATCTTCGTGGGGCATACAATCTGGTTCGTATCCGTCGGGGAGATGAATGGAAGACGGCATTCAACACCCGGGACGGCCACTATGAGTATTTGGTGATGCCCTTTGGTCTCTGTAATGCTCCAGCAGTCTTTCAGGAGTTGGTCAATGACATCTTTCGGGACCTCCTCTACTCTTGCGTTGTGGTGTACCTAGACGATATCTTGGTCTTCTCTCCGGACCTCCAGTCTCACCGGAGGGATGTTCGTCAGGTTCTGCTCAGGCTCAGGCAGAATCACCTCTTCGCCAAATATGAGAAGTGCCTCTTTGAGCAGACCTCGCTTCCGTTTTTGGGCTACATAATTTCTCAGACAGGCCTACGAATGGAACCGGAGAAACTGTCTGCCATCGAGAAGTGGCCTCGACCGGAGGGGTTGAAGGCCATTCAGCGGTTCCTGGGATTCGCCAACTATTACCGCCTCTTCATACCGCACTTCTCTTCCAGGACTGCTCCAATCTCCGCGCTCACCCGCAAGGATGCTAACCCCAAACAGTGGACGCCCGAAGCAGAGGAGGCCTTTCTTTCCTTAAAACAGGCCTTCTCTTCCGCTCCAGTGCTGCATCGCCCGGACGGCAACAAGCAGTTCTTCCTGGAGGTGGACGCTTCCTCCTCTGGAGCCGGAGCGGTACTCACTCAAAAATCTTCATCCGGGAGGATGGTATCCTGCGGCTTCTTCTCCAAACTCTTCTCCCCCTCCGAGCGCAACTACTCCATAGGAGACCGAGAGTTATTGGCCATCAAGTTGGCATTGGAGGAGTGGCGTTACCTACTCGAAGGGGCTCTTCATCCGGTAATCATTTACACGGACCACAAGAATCTGGCTTACCTCCAGCATGCTCAGAGACTTAACCCTCGCCAAGCCCGGTGGTCCTTGTTTTTTGCCCACTTCGATTTTCTCTTGCATTTTCGCCCGGCTGACAAGAACGTCAAGGCTGATGCCTTGTCCCGGTCTTTCCTGGTGTCAGATCTCGAGGAAGAACCTAAACATATCATCGATCCCGCCAGAGTGATGCGGGTGGCTCCCGTGAGTCTAAATCGTCTCCCTCCTGGTAAGACGTTCGTATCAGTAACCGACCGGAAGAGAATCCTACACTGGGGTCATTCGTCTAAACTGGCTGGCCACGCCGGTCAGAAAAAGACCCTCCAACTCATAACCCGGCATTATTGGTGGCCTACCCTGCACAAGGACGTAATAGACTTTGTATCTGCCTGTGTCTCCTGTGCCCGCAACAAAGTTCCGAGACACCTGCCTGCCGGCCGTCTTCTTCCGCTTCCTGTACCCGCTGCCCCCTGGCAGCATATAGCCATGGACTTCATAACAGATCTGCCCGTTTCTGCCGGTTGTACGGTCATTTGGGTGGTCGCTGACCGCTTTTCCAAGATGGCTCACTTCATTCCTCTGCCAGGTCTTCCGTCTGCACCCGAGTTGGCTAAAGACTTTATCCGCCACATCTTCCGTCTCCATGGTCTGCCTCGTCACATTGTGTCGGATCGTGGGGTACAGTTCACCTCACGTTTCTGGAGAGCCACTTGTAAGTTGCTAGACGTCACCTTGGATTTCTCCTCCGCTTACCACCCGCAGTCCAATGGACAAGTTGAGCGAATCAATCAGAATCTGACCAGTTATCTCCGGCACTTCGTTAATGCCCACCATTCTGACTGGGTGGAGCTCCTGCCTTGGGCCGAATTCTCTTACAATAATCACGAGAGCGAATCTTCCTCCAAGTCTCCGTTTTTTGTAGTCTTCGGTCAGCACCCTCGGATCCCTGTTCCTGTCACCATCTCTGTGGACAATCCAGCTGCGGAATCTCTGGTTAGAGAATTTTCCTCCATATGGGAGAGTACCCGATCCGCACTCATTCAGTCATCCGAGCGTATGAAGAGACATGCTGACAAAAGACGTCTGGATCCTCCTCAATTCCGTCCTGGGGATAAGGTCTGGCTTTCGTCCAAGTATGTCCGGCTCAAGATTCCTTCCTACAAGTTAGGCCCTCGGTTCATCGGTCCCTTTGAGATCATCAGTCAGATCAACCCGGTGTCCTATAAATTGAAACTCCCGGCCAATTTGCGCATTCCTAACTCTTTCCATGTATCTCTCCTCAAACCGTTGGTACTTAACTCTTTTTTCAAGTCTACAGGTACACCTCCTGCTCCAGTGTCTGCTGACGATGAATTTGAGGTAGAGAACATTCTGGCCACCAAAAGGGTAGGAAGAAAGACTTATTTTTTGGTGGATTGGAAGGGGTTTGGTCCTGAGGAGAGAACGTGGGAGCCTCGGGAGAACATCCATGCCCCTCTCATCCTAGCTAAATTTCTTTCTGGCCTAAAGAGGGGGGGGCCTAGAGGGGGGGTACTGTAGCGTCGGCGTCCCTGCCTTCTGCCAGGCAGGGACGCTGTTCCCCTGCAGCAGCGTCCTCTGCCAGGCAGGGACGTCGCCCCCCTTGCCCTTCCTCGGCGTCCTCCTTCCGCCCTGCTGGGGCCGCGCGCTCCTTCCCTGCTGCTGGACTTAGGGCGCGCGCCCGCGCCCTCCCCCGCTCTTAAAGGAGCCGCGCGCATTTTTCAAATAAGTCCCCGGCCAATGCCGGAGGACTCCACCCTATATTAAGGGCTTCCTCCTTAATGGAGGTGCCCGAGCAATGTTGTTGTTGCACTGTTTCACTCTGCTTCAGCCCTCAGGTCCCGTTACCAGTTACCTGCCTGTTTCCTGCCCGTTTGCTGTATGCTACCTGTCCGCAAGTCTACCCGGAGGTTCGGACATCACAAGTGGTGATCCACGGCTATTCCAGAGACTCTTGCCTGCTCACTTGGGAGCGATCATCTGCCATCTGACTGCAGCCCTACCCGGAGGTTCGGACGTCACAAGCGGTGATCCCCGGCTATTCCAGAGACTCTTGCCTGCTCACTTGGGAGCGATCATCTGCCATCTGACTGCAGCCCTACCCGGAGGTTCGGACGTCACAAGCGGTGATCCCCGGCTGTTCCAGAGACTCTCGCCTGCTCACTTGGGAGTGTCCATCCGCCATCTGCCTGCTAGCCTACCGGGAGGCTTCACCATCTCAGGTCGTATATACCTGTCCATCTAGAGACTGCCCCGGTTACTTGCTGTGACAACCTGCCTGTCAATCCAGAGACTGCCCCGGTCACTTGCCGTGACAACCTGCCTGTCTATCCGAGACTCCCGGTCACTTGCCGTGACAACCTGCCTGTCTATCAGGACTGCCCCGGTCACTTGCCGTGACAACCTGCCTGTCTATCCAGAGACTACCCCGGTCACTTGCCGTGACAACCTGCCTGTCATCCAGAGACTGCCCGGTCACTTGCCGTGACAACCTGCCTGTCTATCCAGAGACTCCCCGGTCACTTGCCGTGACAACCTGCCTGTCATATCCAGAGACTGCCCCGGTCACTTGCCGTGACAACCTGCCTGTCTATCCAGAGACTGCCCCGGTCACTTGCCGTGACAACCTGCCTGTCATCCAGAGACTGCCCCGGTCACTTGCCGTGACACCTTCTACCAGAGATGCCCCGGTCACTTGCCGTGACCCCGTTACCAGAGACTGCCCCGGTCACTTGCCGTGACAACCTGCCTGTCATCCGGACGCCCCGGTCACTTGCCGTAAACCTCTGTATAAATCCAGAGACTCCCCGTACTTGCCGTGACAATATCCCTGTAACAAGACTGCCCCCACTTGCCGTGACCGCCAGTCTCCGGACGCCACCGCCTCCAGTGACAACCTCCCTGTCATTCAATGAGCCGTCACTCCGTGACCCCATATCCCTGATATCCACAATTGGTGCGTGGTCGCAACGCGATGACTGTGGCTGATGTGTCGAGTGAGCTGTGCTGTCCGTCCCTGGGCTGATCCGCATGTGAGCGTGTGTGCTATATGTGTCTGATATGTGAGTGGTGTGTCAATATGACGTTTCTGTATTCATATGTGAGGCGGCTGTGTGCTGTATGTGTCTATATGTGAGCGTGTGTGCTGTATGTGGTTGCAATATGTGAGCGGTGTGTGCTGATAGTGTCTGATATGTGAGCGGTGTGTGCTGTATGTGTCTGATATGTGAGCGGTGTGTGCTGTATGTGTCTGATATGTGAGCGGTGTGTGCTGTATGTGTCTGATATGTGAGCGGTGTGTGCTGTATGTGTCTGATATGTGAGCGGTGTGTGCTGTATGTGTCTGATATGTGAGCGGTGTGTGCTGTATGTGTCTGATATGTGAGCGGTGTGTGGCTGTATGTGTCTGATATGTGAGCGGTGTGTGCTGTATGTGTCTGATATGTGAGCGGTGTGTGCTGTATGTGTCTGATATGTGAGCGGTGTGTGCTGTATGTGTCTGATATGTGAGCGGTGTGTGCTGTATGTGTCTGATATGTGAGCGGTGTGTGCTGTATGTGTCTGATATGTGAGCGGTGTGTGCTGTATGTGTCTGATATGTGAGCGGTGTGTGCTGTATGTGTCTGATATGTGAGCGGTGTGTGCTGTATGTGTCTGATATGTGAGCGGTGTGTGCTGTATGTGTCTGATATGTGAGCGGTGTGTGCTGTATGTGTCTGATATGTGAGCGGTGTGTGCTGTATGTGTCTGATATGTGAGCGGTGTGTGCTGTATGTGTCTGATATGTGAGCGGTGTGTGTGCTGTATGTGTCTGATATGTGAGCGGTGTTGTGCTGTATGTGTCTGATATGTGAGCGGTGTGTGCTGTATGTGTCTGATATGTGAGCGGTGTGTGCTGTATGTGTCTGATATGTGAGCGGTGTGTGCTGTATGTGTCTGATATGTGAGCGGTGTGTGCTGTATGTGTCTGATATGTGAGCGGTGTGTGCTGTATGTGTCTGATATGTGAGCGGTGTGTGCTGTATGTGTCTGATATGTGAGCGGTGTGTGCTGCTATGTGTCTAATATGTGACGCGGTGTGTGCTGTATGTGTCTGATATGTGAGCGGTGTGTGCTGTATGTGTCTGATATGTGAGCGGATGTGTGCTGTATGTGTCTGATATGTGAGCGGTGTGTGCTGTATGGTGTTCTGATATGTGATGTGAGCGGTGTGTGCTGTATGTGTCTGATATGTGAGCGGTGTGTGCTGTATGTGTCTGATATGTGAGCGGTTGTGTGCTGTATGTGTCTGATATGTGAGCGGTGTGTGCTGTATGTGTCTGATATGTGAGCGGTGTGTGCTGTATGTGTCTATATGTGAGCGGTGTGTGCTGTATGTGTCTGATATGTGAGCGGTGGTGCTGTATGTGTCTGATATGTGAGCTGGTGTGTGCTGCATGTGTCTGATATGTGAGCGGTGTGTGCTGTATGTGTCTGATATGTGAGCGGTGTGTGCTGTATGTGTCTGATATGTGAGCGTGTGTGCTGTATGTGTCTGATATGTGAGCGGTGTGTGTGCTGTATGTGTCTGATATGTGAGCGGTGTGTGCTGTATGTGTCTGACATAGTAGAACAGCAAGAAAAGGTGCATTCATATGGTCATTTATCAAAAAATATATGTTTGTAAAGTTTATTATCAACCAGATACAGTACAAAAATAAAAACATTTAAAAAACTGCAACCAATATATTCAAAAAGGATCACAACAAGGTTATGATAAACTACAGCCTCTGCTTGAAAATGATTATAGTAGAGTAGATAAAATATGTTGCCCTAAGAAGATATGGACAAATGTACTGTAATACCCACAAAGAAAGCAGAATACATGATTTAAGTAATAAATGTGTCATGATGAAAAGTCATAGGATAAAGTGCAAGTGCTATACCTATACACAAGTGACCAAAGGCATTTACGATCATGGATAAATAATGAATCAATGAAGGAAACATTAAGCAGATGAAGAAAGTGGGAATCAAGCAAAAATAAGAGTTATGTGCACGTCATCTGGGCAAAAAATGATCAGGCAGGAGGAGAGGTGAGAAACCCATCCCACGCGTATCGCCACACACTTGTGACTTCCTCTGGGATATAGTGATGTGTTGTCAGATGTGCCTTGAATAGGGTGCAAATCGTGAAGATCAGATTCAGAAAATACAATCAAGATAACGATTGCCAGAAGTGTCAGGAGGATAGAAAACAGTATGCTGTTCCAGAAGAAGTAACAATGAAGTCCATGGATCATGTGGAGAGCGCTGCATCCGGAAAAAGACGGTACGCATGTGCAGAAACATAGTGCTAGGCAAAAAAGGGTACAAAACCTACCTGAATTGTAACACTCACCAGAAGCAGAATCGGAGCTACAAACATTAACTTAGCATGAAAAGCCAATTTCTGATGGGTAGTGAGGAGCAGCCTTGCTACCGATGTGGTGCCCAACATTTCACATAAGTATAAATGCTTCAATAGACCCAGATGACGCCTCTCAGCTACAGACCCACTAAATATATAGCCTCTATAAAGTTATTTTTCTCCTTCAAATGTATCAAATCAAGGCCCGATATTTATGATGATGGCCATGTTCTCAAGTCCCATACAACACAGATGCCTGACAACCAATGTTTGTCCTGATCACACGTCTTTACTATATGTCCAGCTTGGCCACCAGGTCTTTACGGCTCAGTTTTCATGCTGAGAATTTCAGTATAGTGATTTTATTATTTCTGTCTCAGAGATAATTTTACAGGCGTATAGATTACTGTGAGCACTGCGGGTATGTGTATAGGACTGGAAATCAGACTGCAATAACTAGTGTCCTAAGTCATGGAGGTCACAGGCTTAGAATTACTTCCCCGGGTGCGGAGAGACAAACGTCAAGTCATCCTCAGACGTGTTCTAAGTACGTATATGAGTACAGATATGGAAGTGCTGCTGCCCGACTAATCTACCTGTCCCCCACTATTCCCCAGCTTCTCCCCTCTATAAATCCCAGTACTGGCTCCCCATTACCCAAAGACTCCAGTTCAAAACCCTAATCATGACATACAAAGCCATCCACAACCTGTCTCCTCCATACATCTGTGACCTCGTCTCCCGGTACTTACCTGCATGCAACCTCCGATCCTCACAAGATCTCCTCCTCTCCTCCCCTCTTATCTCCTCTTCCCACAATCTCATACAAAACTTCTCCCGTGCCTCTCCCATACTCTGGAACTCTCTACCCCAACACATCAGACTCGTGCCTACCATTGAATCCTTCAAAAAGAACCTGAAGACCCACCTCTTCTGACAAGCCTACAACCTGCAGCAACCACCGATACACCAAACCGCTGCACAACCAGCTCTACCCTCACCTACTGTATCCTCACCCATCCCTGGTAGATTGTGAGCCCTCGCGGGCAGGGTCCTATCTCCTCCTGTACCAGTCGTGACTTGTATCATTTAAGATTACTGTACTTTTTTTTATTCTGTATACCCCACCTCACATGTAAAGCGCCATGGAATAAATGGTGCTATAATAATTAATAATAATAATAATAATAATAATAATAATAATAATGTGTGGCTGAAAAAACATTTGTCAAGATTTCTCCTGTCAGTGTGTCTGGACGCAGTGAATGACAGTTCTGCTGTCCAATTTAGGACAGGGACATGCTGAGCTGTCAATATGGTGACGGTCAGCTCAGACGTCGATTTGGATGCTGGGGCGGGCTGAGCTGTGAGCAGGGTCGGACTGGCCCACCGGAGAACCGGAGGATTCTCCGGTGGGCCCTGGCATCTGGGGGGCCCTGGCACCTGCTGGCATACAGGGGCCAGTTGCCTAGGGCCCCCGCTGCTCCAGGGGCCCCCAGCTGGTGGCGGCACACCACGCAGCTGCCATGGGGGCCCCGTGCCAGCGGAGCAGCAGGGGGTAACAGGAGGCAGGAGCCCCTGTCCCCGCTGCTAAAGAGAAATGAATATTCACTGCTTCAATATCATTACTTACCTGTCACCCGCTCCAACCGCTGAGCGCCGCTGTGTCATCGCGTCCTGTCTTGCTGCGATGTTCAGGCAGAGGGCGCGATGACGTCATTAGTGAGCGCCGCGCCCCCTGCCTGAGCATTCACTGCCGGAGGACCGAAGACAGCGGCGCTCAGCAGTGGACCCGGTGACAGGTAAATATCGCAGGTGCCGGGGCCCTGAGCCAGTGGTGACACCGGCACCTGTCACCCATAGTGCGCCGGTATCCTCGCCTGCTCAGGACACCAGCACCTGGCCCCCAGCGACGAGAGGTGAGTATGTCTTTTTTTTTTGCAGCATCTATGGGGGCACAGTCTGTGGAGCATCTATGGGGGCATAATCTATGGGGGCATAATCTGTGGAGCATTTATGGGGGCATAATCTATGGGGGCATAATCTGTGGAGCATTTATGGGGGCATAATCTATGGGGGCATAATCTGTGGAGCATTTATGGGGGCATAATCTATGGGGGCATAATCTGTGGAGCATTTATGGGGGCATAATCTATGGGGGCATAATCTGTGGAGCATTTATGGGGGCATAATCTATGGGGGCATAATCTGTGGAGCATTTATGGGATAATTATGGGGGCATAATCTGTGGGCATTATGGGCTATTATGGGGGCATAATCTGTGGAGCATTTATGGGGGCATAATCTGTGGAGCATTTATGGGGGCATAATCTATGGGGGCATAATCTGTGGAGCATCTATGGGGGAATAACGTAAGGAGCATTTATGGGGGCACAATCTATGGAGCTTCTATGGGGGCATAATCTAAGGAGCAGTTATGGGGGCATAATCTATGGAGCATCTATGGGGGCATAATCTATGGAGCATCTATGGGGGCATAATCTAAGGAGCATTTATGGGGCACAATCTATGGGGGCATAATCGAAGGAGCATCTATGGGGGCATAATCTATGGGGGCATAATCTAAGGAGCATTTATGGGGGCATAATCTATGGAGCATCTATAGGGGCATAATCTATGGGGGCACAATCTATGGAGCTTCTATGGGGCATAATCTAAGGAGCATCTATGGGGGCACAATCTATGGAGCTTCTATGGGGGCATAATCTAAGGAGCATCTATGGGGGCACAATCTATGGAGCTTCTATGGGGGCACAATCTATGGATCTTCTATGGGGGCATAATCTAAGGAGCATCTATGGGGGAATAATCTATGGAGCATCTATGGGGGCATAATCTATGGAGCTTCTATGGGGGCACAATCTATGGAGCTTCTATGGGGGCATAATTTAAGGAGCATCTATGGGGGCACAATCTATGGAGCATCTATGGGGGCATAATCTATGGAGCATCTATGAGGGCACAATCTATGGAGCATCTATGGGGGCATAATACATGGGCAGCATATGGGGTACAATCTATGGAGCATCTTGTGGGGCATAATACATGGGGCAGCATATGGGGCATAATCTCATTTTCCACCCTAGGCTTATACTCGAGTCGATAAGTTTTCCCAGTAGTTTTTTTTGGCAAAATTAGGGGGGTCGGCTTATACTCGAGTATATATGGTATCTATCTATTATCTATCTATATATATAGCATTATACCCTATGAGGGGGGCAGCATTATCCTCTATGAGGGGGGCAGCATTATCCCCTATGAGGGGGGCTGCTTTATAATCTATGAGGGAGGCTACCCCAACTCCTGCTACATAATTAAGACATGTACTACCTTATATTATACCCTGATATTAGTGTGTTTTACTGCACAATTTGTGGTCTTGTATTTATTTCTATGTAGCTACATAGTGGGCCCCAAGAATGATTTTCTCTGGTGGGCCCAAGGTGTTCCAGTCCGACGCTGGCTGTGAGTGTCTTGACTGACAGTTTAGCCATCCAATCAGGACCAGGGTGTGCCATAGCTTCATCCATGTGTCTTCTGTTCACAGTAATCACCTATTTAGCTGGCTCTCTGCCATAGAATGCTGCCAATTGTATCTTTGCTCATGAAGTGTGTGTGCTCTGGGCTTCTATTCTGGTATTCTGATCTTTGTTGGTCGACCTTGGATTTGTTTTTGACCTTGCATTTGCCTAGTCCTTTTGTTGTGAACTGCCACCTTCTTGGAATTATGACCCAGGACTATAACCTGATTATGCCGTCGTCTCACCCCTCTGTCTATTACATACCCTTCTTGCTTTTGACTTCTTGACTACCCACCCTTGTTTCTTGTTCGTGAGTAGTGACTAGCATCACAGCATTGATATTGAGGTAAGGAATCTTGACACACACAACTATACCTTGAGGAGAAGGTCGTATATGGCAGTGACCTGAGGGAAGAAGCATTCAGGCTGGCTTCGAACATGTGTGTGTGACTTTTGGAAATTCGTTAGATGTCCTGAAGAAATAGAAATATAAAGGAAGTGTAAGTGCATCGTAAAGCCTGACACTACTGCTGCAACCCACTTGTCTTTTTTTCCCTTTTAATCTGGTCGCACCCAACTAGTTGTTTATGAGGATATTATCTATGGTACTTTGTAAATGAAATTGATTTGTAGAAAACTTTTTCTGACGATCTGCTGGTCGAGTTCACGAGGGACTCTACGTTCTACATTCTACATTAATCTCATGTTTTTGAAGCAAACAAGTTGTATAACTGATTGTCAGTGGCTTTCTAGGTTATTACTACTGTTAGTGAGAGTTATATAAGGAGTCAGTAATGCAAGAAGCTTATTTCTATTGATTTCTAACGCCATTGTCTGCTGACCTGGTTATTACAGGCTCTATGGAGAAAAAGTGTCTGGCAACACCAGTGGTCACGACATTCGATGCCCCTGTAGGGAGGTGGTGGAGGACCTCGTTGACTCCTCTCTGTCTTTTACTGTGTGTGATTTCCCTGTATGTAACCTGTTATGTGTATTGTCTGGTAATGTATGTGCTGTGATGTTCACTGTGTTCTGCACAGTTATTAACGCATACTGTAAAATGTGTTGTACCTGCTATGCAGATGTTAGAGGCAGTGACAGAAGGGATTAACGCAGGGGGTTGGGTTAATAGCCCCAAAAAGGAACAGAAAGTTTCTGTTCTAGGGAGTGCCCCGGGCAGGCTTGCCCAGGGCGGTTGCTCAGTAGCGGCTGGGAGCTTGTCAGACCCCCCACCCCCGGAGGGGCACCGGGACTATGTGAGTGCCCTGCCGAGGACTATAAGCATCCAGACATTGGCTCATGGAAGGGTACTAGGGAAAGAGCAGAAAGTGTCACCCGATTTACTGCAACTACTTTTCCTACTTCTTTTGTTCTACAATAAATTGTTTCCCTATTGGATTACATCTGTGTTCCTGGATCCTGATTGCCTGTGCTGCAGTGACTGTGGAGAAGAGGTAAATTGCCTGGGGTTGCATCTGTCCTGTCTGTTTTATTTTCAAGGGGCTGGGGTGCTTGTGGACTGTTGCTTTAAATGGACTCATCTGCGACTACCACCCCGTGCCACCTTGTTACACACCATCAGTGAAAATGAATTTACTTTGTCATGAATACATTTATTATCTACGAACTGTAGAACCTTTTTTTTTGTTTCTTCACCTGAGATCATGCTCTGTCTCCCTAGTGTGCTAAAAATGTGACAAAAAGGTGAAGCAAAAAGCGCACTGGGAAGAGATCATCTGTAACCCTCTCCAGCAGGAGAAAGGACCCCAAAGACCGTTCCCCATCACTCCAAGCCAAAAGGCCACAGTGAGGGACAGGGACAAATAGTTTCCTATAGCCAATCTATCTCCTAGCATCTGCCGGGTTCCCACACAAGCTACAACTAGGAGCCATCAACTGTCGACTCTCCCCCCAAGAGAGGAGAGTCAGGGGTCAGGGGGAGCCAAACCTGATAGCCACACACTCTCCACCCTAGGACCTATCAGAAGGGAACCTGTAAAGGAAACTGCATCATAAAAAATCCTGGTGCACAGGCACACAGTAAAAGGGGTGACACAGAGAAAAAAATAGTGAAGGGTTTCCCATAGTAATACCAACTGAACCTTTGAACGGGAATTTAGAAATACCCCTTCCAAAGGCCAAAAGGGCAAGAAAAGTGGATATGCACAAAATGTGAGAACATTTGTAGTGCTACTGTGCAATGTGCCAGTCTCGCTGAATTTAGGAACTCCATGGTCACCACCCCTGGGGCACTTTGCACCTCAGGCTTTCAAACTAGTGGATTCAATCCTGGGGTCCATTCTTTCTACCATATAAGTATATGGGCCACCTGCCATACTATACAAACAAGCGCACGAAAACCAGTGTGCATAATGTATTAATCTATTAGGGTGGCCAAGGCCAAAGACGCCTTTTTGAAAGGTTCTACACTTGATCTTAGCCAAAAGACAGAGAAGCGATGAAATGTAGATCTTTAGCTAAGGATCATTAACTAAGGTTATTGAGCTTTCCTCATTCATTGCCACCTCTTGCCAGAAGGACCTGAAGCTTGTTGACAGCAATAGTCAACAACAGCCGCACACATTAGAGAAAGTAGGCACCATAGCAAGAGCAAAACTATGGTATCGGTACTTATCACAATACAAACCTCAGGACTGCACAATGCAGGGCTTGTGGATCATTCAACCAATCTCTTGCAGAACTAGAGGGACTTGTGTTCTTTGGCATGCTTTTGCCTTCCTACATGTGCCATCCTTCATTTGGAGGCCCTTATGGGAAAGGGGAATTTTTATGCAGATTCACGGATAGAAGTATTACTGTTTGGCACTATGTTTCTTATATGATACACACTGCTAAAAAAAATAAAGGGAACACTAAAATCCCACATCCTAGATATCACTGAATTAAATATTCCAATTGCAAATCTTTATTCATTACATAGTAGAATATCAGTTGAGAACAATAAAACAGAAAAATGATCAATGCAAATCAAAATTAATATTCTGTGGAGGTCTGGATTTGGAATGATACTCAAAATCAAAGTGGAAATGCCTCAAGACAAGGAAAATGATGCTCAGCAGTGTGTGTGGCCTCCACATGCCTGTATGACCTCATCAAAAATGCCTGGGCATGCTCCTGTTGAAGCAGCAGATATTCTCCTGAGGGAGCTCCTCCCAGACCTGGATTAAAGCATCAGTCAACTCCTGGACAGTCTGTAGTGCAACATGGCGTTGGTGGAAGGAGCGAGACATGATGTCCCAAATGTGCTCAAATGGATTCAGGTCTGGGGAACAGGCAGGCCAGTCCATGACATCAATGTCTTCATCATGCTGGAACTGCTGACACACTTCAGTCACATGAGGCTTAGCATTGTCATGCATCAGAAGGAACCAGGTCCCAGTGCACCTACATATGGTCTCACAATGGGTCTGAGGATTTCATCCGAGTACCTAATGGTACTCAGGTTACATCTGGCTAGCACATGGAGTGCTGCCTCCCCACACCATTACTGATGCACTGCCAAACCAGTCATGCTAGAGGATGTTGCAGGCAGCAGAACGTTCTCCACGGCGTCTCCAGACTCTGTCACGTCTGTCACATGTGCTCAGTGTGAACCTGTTCTCATCCATGAAGAGCACAGGGCGCCAGTGTTGAATCTGCCAATCTTGGTGTTCTCTGGCAAATGCCAATCGCCCTGCACGATGTTGGGCTGTAAGCTCAACACCCACCTGTGGATGTCGGGCCCTCATACCACCCTCATGGAGTCTGTTTCTGACAGTTTGAGCAGACACATGGGTGTTAGTGGCCTGCTGGAGGTCATTTTGCAGGGCTCTGGCACTGCTCCTGCTGTTCCTCCTGGCACAAAGGAGGAAGTAGCGGTCCTGCTGCTGGGTTGTTGCCCTCCTATGGCCCCCTCCACGTCTCCTGGTGTACTGGCCTGTCTCCTGGTATCTGTTCGATGTTCTAGACACTGTGCTGACAGACACCACTACCCTTCTTGCCACAGCTCACATTGATGTGCCATCCTGGATGAGCTGCACTATCTGAGCTACTTCGCTTGGCCAGTGAAAATAGTTTAAAGAGAAAAACGCAAGAGACGGACTTCCCTGAAAAAGTTCTTCGCAGAAGCACTGCCCCAGCACCGTTAAAGGAGGCATCCACTTCCAGGAGAAAGTGTTTGCTAGGATAGAGATGGTGCATCACCAGAACTCTCACAAAGACCTCTTTCAAATACTGAAAGGCCAACACAGCCAAGTTAGGCAAGACTCTTCCATTAGCTACCATGTTGGTTAAGGCAGAAGGAAATAGGTGCCACGAGGGACGAGAAATACACAATAAATTGTGTGTTAGTGCATGTGCACATGATCCGTAAACGCAGGTTGGGCGCTGTGTACTTCTGCGACGTTCAACCCGCAGGGTCCAGCTGTTACAGGATAATGGATGGGATTTCAAGAAATCCCATGTACACTATGCATCCAGAGATGCCTGCAGCTCATCTGCCGAGATGGACCTGCAGCGCATCTCTTCAGACTGCAGCATGCCAATTTATCCTGCGGAGACGTGAGCTTCCCAAGATAAATTTCACCTGTGCAATGTATTGGACGCGGTGAATCTGCATGGTTCAATGAACACATATAGATTCGCCTGCATTCAGTAGCCGGCAGTGCTTTGGACGCAGCGGACATGTGCTGCGTCAAAAGTGCTGCAAATTCCTAGTCGTGTGCACATACCCTGGAAGTTGGCGAAACCCATAAACCACTGTATGAAACGCAAGCCTTGGGAATGAGGCCAGGAGAGAACAGCAGAAACCTTTTCAGCATCCATTTTGAGACCCTGGCTGGAAACAATGTAGCTGAGAAAAGGCAAGAGGGGCTTTTTGAATACACATTTTATCCTGCTGCAGAACAAATTTGGAGTCCGACACTTTCTTGATGGCATTACATGATAGATAAGTATCTGCCTGTATTTTCCAGCACTGAGGACTCAAAAAAATGGGCAACATTGAGGACTGTAGATGCAGTAGTCAGTCTAGGAAACTTAGTGCAGCGGATGAAAGACATATTATGCTTGTCTTTGAAATTGGAAGATGCCAAGCAGTGCCATCACCTCAGAACTAGCAACAACCAGTGGGACCAGCTACACCCATCTACTGTTTGGAGAAGTTTGGCCAGAAGTGGTCTTCATTGAAGAATTGCAGTCAAAAGAAATACCTTCTACATGGAAACAAGGCCAAGAGCCTCAACTATGCACGAAAACATAGAAACTGGGGTTCATAAAAATGGAAGCAGATGCTCTGGACTGTTGTGTCAAAATGTGAAATATTTGGTTGTAAAAGAAGCAGTTTGTTTGCTGAAACACTGCAGAGCGGCACAGTAATGAATGTCTGCAGGAACAATGAAGCTCAGTGGAGGGTCCTGCAAGTTTGGGGCTACATTTCAGTCAATGGAGATGGGAATTTAGTAGAATAATGGTGTCCTCAAAGCTGAGAATTCCAGGCAGATACTTACCCATCAAGTATTTCCATCAGGAGGCGTCTGATCGGTTCCAAATTTATTCTGCAGCAGAACGACGACCCCAAACATTTAGTCAATGTCACTAAAAAGGAGTCCATGAAGCGATCATCTGGCCCCACAGAGTCCTGATCTCACATCATCTAGTCTCTTTGGGGGTCACATGAGAAGAGAAAAAGATCAGTACAAGACTGAAGATCTGGAGTCAGTTCTCCAAGAGGTTCTCTTACAACCTCCCTGTCAAATTTCTTCAAAAACTGAGTGTAAATCTACCTAGAAGAACTTATATTTTGACGGCAAAGGGCGGTCACAGCAATTATTTAATATGATTTAGATTTCTCTTTTATTCATTCACTTTGCGTTTTGTTTATTGATAAAAATAAACTATTAACACATATTTTTGAGAGCATTCTCACTGAGCTGCAATTTTTCCACAATTGAAGAAAACTTTTCAATTAACTTTTTGTGTCTCTTGTCCTGAAGGATTACGGCATTTGCCCAATCATTGTATTCAGAAGCCATGAGACCCGAGCGGAGCAAAGCCTTACAATAAGTGCGTTCTCGACATAACAACACTTTAGCGATATCAGTTTAACACAATTTATAAGAAAGCACAAAACAAATATAGACAAGCGGCAAAACCAGCAGGAGACAAAGCCCGGCTGATTGCAAGACCGCTAGCTAAACATCTTGATAACCTCAACTAATGCCAGAGCGCTAAGCTGTTTCCTGCACAGTTACAAGTAATGTTTGCCGAATGGGCAGAGTCTCTTCCTCTTTTTCCTGTGGAAGTGTTGGGGCATGTTGCCTCCCTGCCGAGTACACCACATCTCAAGTGAAAATAATAAATGCAAAAAATAAAGAACAAACAAAAAACGACAGCAAACCATTTTTGGGCCTAGAAGTACAAAATAAACATGACATTATTATGTGGGACGCAATAAGGTAAGGTACTGTGTAGAGAATAGGGCCATCGGGAATGAACATAGAAGGGCTCCTTGTCATTTTTAGACAGTTAATATTATTATTATTTGTTTCTATAGCACCATTGGTTCCATGGTGCTGTACATGAGAAGGGGTTACATACAAAATATCTGATATCACTTACAGTAAACAAACTAACAATCACAGACTGATACAGAGGGGAGAGGACCCTGCCCTTTCGGGCTTACATTCTACAGGATTGTGAGGCAGGAGACAGTAGGTCGGGGGGTTGCAGCAGTTCCGGTGTTGGTTGAGGCGATATCTCCGGTAGTGGTGAGGAGGCAGCAGGGTCATTGCAGGCTGTAAGCTTTCCTGAAGAGGTGGGTTTTCAGGTTCCGTCTGAAGGATCCAAATGTGGTTGATAGTCGGACGTGTTGGGGCAAAGAATTCCAGAGGATGGGGGATATTCGGGAGAAGTCTTGGAGGCGGTTGGGTGAGGAGCGAATAAGTGTGGAGGAGAGAAGGAGGTCTTGGGAGGATCGGAGATTACGTGAGGGAAGGTATTGAGAGATTAGTTCAGAGACATATGGAGGAGACAGGTTATAGATGGCCTTGTAGGTCAGTATTAGTAATTTGAACTGGATATGATGAGGGAATGGGAGCCAGTGAAGAGATTTGCAGAGGGGAGAAGCGGAGGAGTAGTGAGGAGAGAGATGAATTAGTCGGGCAGCAGAGTTAAGCATGGACTGGAGAGGTGCGAGGGTGTTAGCAGGGAGACCACAGAAAAGGATGTTGCAGTAGTCGAGGCGGGAGATGATTAGGGCATGCACAATCATTTTAGTAGATTGAGGGTTGAGGAAAGGACAGATTCTGGAAATATTTTTGAGCTGGAGGCGGCAGGAGGTGGAGAGAGTTTGGATGTGCGGTTGGAAGGACAGGGCAGAGTCAAGGGTTAAGGTACTGCCACACTAAACAATCCCGCTAGCGATCACCATAACGACGCATACTAATGCGATCGCTAGCGGGATTGTTTCTATATCGCTAAGTGCGGCCACATTTAGCGATATAGTTAACGACGCTATCGCCGTTAGCGATCTTCTTAATGACTTTAGCGGTACAAAAGTACCGCTAAATCGCTAAGAAAAGGTGCCACACTAGCGATATATACTTACCCAGCGGGAGCGCCGACGAGAAAATAGGGTCCGGAACGATTCCAGCGACGAGCGAGATCACAGCAGGAAGCTCGTCGCTGGCAGCTGCCGCACTGAACAACATCGCTAACGGATCGCTAAATAGTGACGTTTTTTAGCGATCCGTTAGCGATATTGTTCAGTGTGGCATACCCTTTACTCCGAGGCAGCAGACCTCCAGTACGAGGGAAAGTGTGATGTCGTTAATTGTGATAGATAGGTCAGGTAAGGAAGATCTGTGAGAGGGGAAAGATGATGAGTTCAGATTTGTCCACATTGAGTTTGAGGAAGCGGGAGGAGAAGAAGGAGGAGTGACTGATAGACAGCAGAGAGGTGACGTCTGGGCCAGAGAGGTAGATCTGTGTATCATCAGCATAAAGGTGGTACTGGAATCCGTGGTACTTTATGAGTTGCCCCAGGCCAAGTGTATAGATTGAGAAGAGTAGGGGTCCTAAAACAGAGCCTTGGGGGACACCAACTGAGAGAGGGTGGATGAGGAGGCAGTGTGGGAGTGGGAGATGCTGAATGTGCGGTTGGAAAGGTATGAGGAGATCCAGGATACAGTTGCTCAGTAATCTGTAAAGCTGTAGACAATGTGCAGATACCTATACACTTTCTACTGCCATACAATGACACATAGTACTGCCACACAATGCCCTCACAATGCAGCCACTCGGTGCCTGAATTATACTGCCATACAAAGCCTAACTGTTATCTAGTATAGTATGCAATTATTTCTACCTTAAAGTGCCTGTAGACAGGACGCAACGCCAGCAAAGGAAAGGAATAGTTGGGTCCATTTTATGTAAAAATTCAAGCATGTACCAGAGATGAAGGATTTTGTATTGATTTTCTTTGCATGTAATACAAGATGCCGTCTTGGCTGCTCTGGTCCAAACATTTCTCCACTCTACCACGGTCAGTGTTTTAACCAGACATTCCTCCCATTGAGCATATACGAGGGTCTATTTAGGGAATCTGTGTCTGGAGCCTGTAGAATATTATAAGTACTAGATATTAAACCTCTTGTTGGTGAACTATTCTTGCACAGTCTCTCGAAGAAGGTAGGAATGGAGGTCTGTAGACCGTGGAATAATGATGAGGCAAAGTGCCTAATTTTAATATATTGAAATAATGTAAGAGAATGAAGGGAGAATTTTGTTTTCAGCTCATCATAGGAATGTAGAATTCGCGTTTTATAGTTAATTATGTCAGCGAAGTTAAACAAGCCAGATTGGGTCCATACCTCTATAAGGCCGGTTTCACACGTCAGTGGCTCCAGTACGTGTGGTGGTGACAGTTTTCACATGTACTGGAGACACTGACAAACGTAGAACCATTCAAATGAATGAGTCTATGTACACATCTATGTTTTCTCACGGAAACAAAAAAAAATTGGTTTGGTACCGTGTTAGCCAGTAGAAAAAAACATATAGAGTGCTTTCAGTGGGAGAAGCAAATTAGGAATCTTGTGGGTATGATACCTTTTAATGGCTAACAAAATATAGTTTAAGATATTAGAGGGCGAGCTTTCGAGACTGCTTGCGTCTCTTCATCAGGCTGGTGTAACAAAATATTTGAAGAAACACAATTATATACAGTGAAAAACACAGGGATGGTGTGATACATGGACATTTAAATAAACAAACACTGAGCTTAAAGAGAGAATCCGTAATTAGGTAAGATTAGATAAGTGGTGTGAAAGTTTTATGGACCCCATATGCATGTGAGATCAAAGGACTGGTGGTGTCTCCATTGTTTTTGGAGGAAGTTGCTCAGATTTGGTAATGGGCCATGAATCCTCCTGACAGATTGAGTCCTGTGTGAACAGAATCAAAGATGTTAATGAATTTGTATTCCCAAACCCTGTGATGTTTTTGTGATTGGAAATTGCCTTTCAAAATGACAACTTTCATATTGTCTATGTTGTGTCCTGGACCACAGAAATGTTTGGCCACTGGTAGATGTTTTTTTTTTGTCTGTAATCGTATGACGATGAGACCTCATCCTTGCTCTCAGTCTCTGTCCTGTTTCTCCAACATAGAGGTCACCCACAGGACATATGTTGCATAGAATTAAATATACCACATTAGAGGAGGAACATGTGAATGTCCCGGGGATCTTATAGTTTTGCTGTGTGTTGGGGACTTGGATCTTGTCGCTGGTTTCTATATGACTGCAGGTTTTGCATCTTCTCCCATTGCAAGGATAGGTCCCTCTTGGTGAATCTGAGGGCATTGAACTTCGGATCATGATGTTTCTTAAATTTGGAGGTTGCCTGTAACACAGCAAGGGGGGTCTTTGAATAATATTTTTAACTGGTCATCCTTGTGTAGTATATGGTGAAGTTTTTTAGCAGTTTTTCTCAGTATTTCAAGCTGTGGGTTGTAGGTCACTACCAGAGGTACACAATGATTTTCTTCTCTCTTCCTGTATTGAAGTAATTGACTTCTAGGGATCCTTGTGGCCCTAATGATCTGGTCATCAATGGAGGTGGGATGGTAACCTTGAATTAAAAAATGACATTTTAAGTTGGGTTAGGTGTTTATCCCTGTCCTTAGGACTGGAACAGATACGGTTGTATCTGAGGGCCTGGCTGTAGACAATGGACTTTTTAATGTGTTTAGGATGGAAGCTGTCCCATCTGAGGTATGTGGGACGGTCAATTGGTTTCCGATACACTGATGTTTGGAACGAACCATTTTGGACTTTTATGGTGGTGTCTAGGAAGTAGATTTTTGTTTTTGAGTGGTCCAATGTCAAGTTTATGGTAGGATGAAATTTGTTGAATTTGTCATGGAAATCTAGAAGTTCTTGTTCGGACTCAGTCCAGATTATTAAGATGTCATCAATGTAACGGAAATAGGCAGGAATATAGAGACCAACGACAAGATCCAAGTCCCCAACACACAGTAAAACTATAAGATCCCCGGGACATTCACATGTTCCTCCTCTAATGTGGTATATTTAATTCTATGCAATATATGTCCTGTGGGTGGCCTCTATGTTGGAGAAACAGGACGGAGACTGAGAGCAAGGATGAGGTCTCATCGCCATACAATTACAGAGAAAAAAACCATCTCCCTGTGGCTAAACATTTCTGTGGTCCAGGACACAACATAGACAATATGAAAATTGTCATTTTGAAAGGCAATTTCCAATCACAAAAACATCGCAGGGTTTGGGAATGCAAATTCATTAACATCTTTGATTCTGATCACACAGGACTCAATTTGTCAGGAGGATTCATGGCCCATTACCAAATCTGAGCAACTTCCTCCAAAAACAATGGAGACACCACCAGTCCTTTGATCTCACATGCATATGGGGTCCATAAAACTTTCACACCACTTATCTAATCTTACCTAATTACGGATTCTCTCTTTAAGCTCAGTGTTTGTTTATTTAAATGTCCATGCATCACACCATGCCTGTGTTTTTCACTGTATATAATTGTGTTTCTTCAAATATTTTGTCACACCAGCCTGATGAAGAGACGTGAGCAGTCTCGAAAGTTTGCCCTGTAATATCTTAAACTATATTTTGTTAGCCATTAAAAGGTATCATACCCACAAGATTCCTATTTTGTTTCTCCCACTGAAAGCACTCTATATGTTTTTCTCACGGAAAGTGACCCACACGTCGACATGTCCGTTTTTGTGCAGCTGCACGGATTACACAGACCCATACAAGTCAGAATGATGTCAGCAGGTGCGGGCTTTTGGGACTATTACTCCCATCATCCGACACCTGCTGCCGCTAATAACAGTGACAGCAGGAGCGGATGATCGCGGTATTCTTCACCCGCTTCCTGCGATACGACTAAATAAATGAATGAAAAAAACGGCGTGGGTTCCCCCTATTTTCTTTAACCAACCAGGTAAAACTCACAGCTGGGTGCCGCAACCCTCAGCTGTCAGCTTCAGCATTTTTACAGCAGATCCTCCATTATATATTTCTGGCGTGCATCATTGGACTCAATATGTCTATTGACGGGGGATTGCCAGCCCCATTCCAGATCAGGGAGTTGGGTTGAGCTGGGGCTAACCTTAATTTTTCAGTCTCCATCCATTTCGTATAGGCAGGTTTAAAAGACGGTCACTTCTATTTAAAAACAAATGTTTCAATCAATAGTAAAAGCGAAAATTTGTAATATATCTTTATCAGAGAAATATGTTTCTTCATCTACATATGAGATACTTCTTCTCTTCTCCCTGACTTCTTCATAATTCACTCTGAGAAATTGCTAAATTATCATCATGGTCAAAGCAAGACAGAATGGTAGCTCACTAAGAGATCAGATAGTGAAAGAAGCAAAGAAAACTGTAATAATAATGATCTTTTTTATATAGCGCCAACATATTCCGCAGCGCTTTACAGTTTAGTACAGAGAATGCTGCTGCTTTCTAGTAAGAGTTTCATTTCACTGCACAGCTGGATTCACAGCTACACTACTCACAGTACCATTGTATAATGTTTTACATGCTGCTGCTTTCTAGTAAGTGTTGCATCTCACTGCAGAACTGGATTCACAGCCACACTGCTCACATTACTACTTTCAAAAGCTATCCAAAATGCTGCTGCTTCCTGGTAAGTATTTCATTCCACTCCAGAGCTGGATTCACAGCTACACTACTCACAGTACCACTGTATAATGTTTTACATGCTGCTGCTTTCTAGTAAGTGTTTCATCTCACTGCAGAGCTGGATTCACAGCCATACTGCTCACATTACTATTTTTGAAAGTACTCCAAGCTGCTGCTGCTTCCTAGTATTTTGTCTCTCTCCAGAGCTGAATTCACAGCTACACTGCTCACAGTACCACTGTATAATGTCTTCCATGCTGCTGCTGCTGCTTTTTCTGATCATGTGCTACATAGAGGCAGGAGAGCAGGAATGTCGGTGCATGTGTTGTTTATGGGAGACATCATAGCAGCCAGTCTCCACTCACTAGCTTAGAGAAAACTGGAATTTTGATTTAGGCTGTAGAAAACTGGTAAAAAACAGTGGATACAAGTCATATAATGCCCAGAAATAGTTTTATCCCTCATGTATATTATTACCTGAAATTACGGGAATGATTTAAGTGTTAACAGCATTTGAGGAACCAAAGAAAAATATTTATCTAACATGACAGCGACCTCTCACCAAATAAATGGGAATAGATGAACATTAAAGCCTACTGCAGGTTTTACAGTGGAGAGAGTGGTGAAGAGCACAGTCAGTTTTCTCCCATTAACCTTATTGTTTGGGTCAAGATAAAACACCAAGCATGGAAACAAGTGCAGATGCTTCAGGGCAGGGCTGGAAACAAGCAAGTCCAAGAAGTTTATTTATATGGCGACTTTTGTTACGCTGTCAAACAACAGGAATTTTCATTTCCGTCAGTCCAGATGAATTTCCTTAAGCAAATAAAAGTTACTTCCTTTTCTGGACCTCTTTGAAGAAACACCTGCATCTTAAAGGGGTTGTCTCTCATATAACTACTGATTGCAGAAGAGAACAATTGTCTAGTTGGGATTAGCGGTGCTAAAGACGTCAGGCAGCAGCTCATCTATCTGCAGAAGAATAACATGTAGATCGCTTACTCCACCCAGTAAAAGAACATTTGTGACCTTTAGTATAATAATTGCACTACACAGGGTTAAATCTGTTCCTAAAATCCACAAAACAGAATATTTCACAGCGCGTTCCGTGTCCCCGGCGGGGCATACGTCCGAAATGAGCGAACGTGAGCTCTAACGTGCACTATTTCTGGGAGTATATGCCTACAGGAGGCGGATATACAGAAGCAGTCTACTACGTCTGAGTGTCCGCCTCCAGTAGGCGTACACTTCCGAAAACGATGCATGGCGGAGAGCACCATTACAGTCTATTGGCCCCATCAGCGCACGCATCCCGACCCCGTTCTACAGTGGATTTCGGATGTATGCCCCGACGGGGACACAGAACACTATGCGAAAGCATCCTAAGCCATAACACTATGAGAAATAGTAGGTAAATATCCACAGTATGCTACCAAACCTATGCATATTTTTTTCCAACAATATGTAGACAAGGTCCTGCCAAAAATTTCCCACACCTGAATATTGCTAATACTGCACCTATGTACAATAGTATAGAATATGCCTACTATAATACTGCTCCTATGTACAAGAATATAACTACTATAATACTGCCCCTATGTACAAGAATATAACTACTATAATACTGCTCCTATATACAAGAATATAACTACTATAATACTGCCCCTATGTACAAGAATATAACTACTATAATACTGCTCCTATGTACAAGAATATAACTACTATAATACTGCCCCTATGTACAAGAATATAACTACTATAATACTGACCCTATGTACAAGAATATAACTACTATAATACTGCCCCTATATACAAGAATATAACTACTATAATACTGCTCCTATGCACAAGAATATAACTACTATAATACTGCCCTATGTACAAGAATATAACTACTATAATACTGCCCTATGTACAAGAATATAACTACTATAATACTGCTCCTATGTGCAAGAATATAACTACTATAATACTGCTCCTATGTACAAGAATATAACTACTATAATACTGCTCCTATGCACAAGAATATAACTACTATAATACTGCCCCTATGTACAAGAATATAACTACTATAATACTGCCCCTATGTACAAGAATATAACTACTATAATACTGCTCCTATGTGCAAGAATATAACTACTATAATACTGCCCCTATGTACAAGAATATAACTACTATAATACTGTCCCCTATGTACAAGAATATAACTACTATAATACTGCCCCTATGTACAAGAATATAACTACTATAATACTGCTCCTATGTACAAGAATATAACTACTATAATACTGCCCCTATGTACAAGAATATAACTACTATAATACTGCTCCTATGTACAAGAATATAACTACTATAATACTGCTCCTATGTACAAGAATATAACTACTATAATACTGCCCCTATGTACAAGAATATAACTACTATAATACTGTCCCCTATGTACAAGAATATAACTACTATAATACTGCTCCTATGTACAAGAATATAACTACTATAATACTGCCCCTATGTACAAGAATATAACTACTATAATACTGCCCCCATGTACAAGAATATGACTACTATAATACTGCTCCTATGTACAAGAATATAACTACTATAATACTGCCCCTATGCTCAAGAACATAACTACTATAATACTGCTCCTATGTACAAGAATATCACTCCTATAACACTGCCCCTATGTACAAGAATATAACTACTATAATACTGCTCCTATGTACAAGAATATAACTACTATAATACTGCTCCTATGTACAAGAATATAACTACTATAATACTGCTCCTATGTACAAGAATATAACTACTATAATACTGCCCCTATGTACAAGAATATAGCTACTATAATACTGCTCCTATGTACAAGAATATCACTACTATAATACTGTCCCCTATGTACAAGAATATAACTACTATAATACTGCTCCTATGTACAAGAATATAACTACTATAATACTGCCCCTATGTACAGGAATATAACTACTATAATACTGCTCCTATGTACAAGAATATAACTACTATAATACTGCTCCTATGTACAAGAATATAACTACTATAATACTGCCCCTATGTACAAGAATATAACTACTATAATACTGCTCCTATGTATAAGAATATAACTACTATAATACTGCTCCTATGTACAAGAATATAACTACTATAATACTGCTCCTATGTACAAGAATATAACTACTATAATACTGCCCTATGTACAAGAATATAACTACTATAATACTGCCCCTATGTACAAGAATATAACTACTATAATACTGTCCCCTATGTACAAGAATATAACTACTATAATACTGCTCCTATGTACAAGAATATCACTACTATAATACTGTCCCCTATGTACAAGAATATAACTACTATAATACTGCCCCTATGTACAGGAATATAACTACTATAATACTGCCCCTATGTACAAGAATATAACTACTATAATACTGCTCCTATGTACAAGAATATCACTACTATAATACTGTCCCCTATGTACAAGAATATAACTACCATAATACTGCTCCTATGTACAAGAATATGACTACTATAATACTGCCTCCTAGCTGAGAGGTTGTGTGTTTGTAGCTCTCCTGATGTCTGGAGCAAGCCCAGGGAGGGGCCACCCTGGGCGAGGAAGCTCCCCAGGCAAGGCCCAGGCTTCCCGGCCTACACTGGGACAAGCCTCCCAGGCCTCTCCTAATGGGAATGTTAATCCTAGAGCCACTGTCAGAGCAGTGAATGCAGCGAGCCAAAGCTGCAGCAGTTCTGTGAAGGAGGAAAAAGCCATCAGTAAAGTTTTGGGAGGAAAACCTTCTCCAAGTCCAGCAAAGAAGCAAGAAGGAAAAGTGTCGGTCAGTGAAGGGTTACAGCACAATGTGAAGTCAGGTAACTCCCCAGTCAGCAAGCAGCTCCTGCCGGGTGCACAGTTGAGATCAGCCCCAGCTGTGCAGATCACCTCTCCTGCTCCCAGGCAGAGACGGACGTCTTTGGAAAGACAAACCATCCAGGAGAACTTACAGCAGCATGGCAGTATGGCGCGGTCAGGACGCACACGGTCGCAGTCAGGTGGCAGCAGTAAAAGTGCTGTGGAGCCTGGAGCCATGAAACCAGCGGTGGTGAAAATTAAGGAGACGTCTGGGTTCAAGCAGCCGGGGACATCGCTGAATGCAGGATCCCAGGAGGAGACGCCGCGTGCACCTGAGCTTCAGCTCGCAGAGGAGATCCCAGGACTGGTCAAGAAGTTCGGTGAGTTACAGCAGCAGAAAGACGCACTACAGATGCAGATAGACACTTGCTATAAGCTAAAGGCTATTAATCCCGGGAGTCATGATTTTTATGATGAGACTCTGAACACACTGGGTGTATTGCTGGCAAAAGTGGTGAGGGACATGGACTGCGTCCTAGAGAGGATGGGGCCCCTGGCGGAGACTTATAGGAACCAGGAACTGTTTAAGTCACAGAAGCAGAACTCTGCAGGTTCCAGGTCAGACATTGTCCCAGGTGGACCCCAGAAGCAGGTGCGGACAGTGCTGCAGCCTGCAAGTTTCTGCTTCCAAAAGGGGCAAATGCCGCACCAGCAGCAGCCTGTAGTACAGACCCCAGCAGACGTACCACAAGTCTCAAAATGCCCAGCAAAACTGCCTGCAGCAGATCCAAAGCAGAAGCATGTAGTGCAGATTCCAGCAGAGGTACAACAAGTCACAGAATGCCCAGCAAACAGCCTGCAGCAGATTCCAAGCAGCAGCATGAAGGGCACATTCCAGTAGAGGTACAACAAGTCACAGAATGCCCAGCACAACAGCCTGCAGCAGATTCACTAACCAGCAAGAGCACAGAAAGAGGACTTAGATATCCTCCAAAAATTCAAAAATAGCAAAAGAAGGCAGAGATGCTCACCTGCCCAGGCCTCCAAACAAATGCACTATCAGGATGCAGTGGACCCACATAGTTAATATGACGGCAACACAGGTGCAAGAATACCGATGAGGCAACCGCTCACAACCTACCAATACATGGAGGGGGCGGCTGCTTGGTATATTGATGCACAAAAAAGACTTGTATGCAGCGCCGTTCACATTATGGCAATGCACAGCATCCAGTTAAACAGCCTAGTATTTACACCCTTCTATTAGATCAGGCGGGCTGCCCAGCGCTATTAAAATGCATCCCATGTGAACAGACACCACAGTTTACAAGACCAAATGGGCCCACATGCACCCTGTAAAATAAAGTGCAAAAAACACATTAAAAAATATATTTAAATAATGTGAGGTATTAGTTGGTAATTTGGCCAAAGTACGTAAGCTTGTAATCCACTTCACGGATCCTCACGTTTACAAGTAACTACACTAACCAGCAAGAACACAGAAAGAGGACTTAGATATCCTCCAAAAATTCAAAAATAGCAAAAGAAGGCAGAGATGCTCACCTGCCCAGGCCTCTAAACAAATGCACTATCAGGATGCAGTGGACCCACATAGTTAATATGACGGCAACACAGGTGCAAGAATACCGATGAGGCAACCGCTCACAACCTACCACCTACCTACCTACCTACCAACCTACCTGCAGCAGATTCCAAGCAGCAGCATGAAGGGCACATTCCAGTAGAGGTACAACAAGTCGCAGAATGCCCAGTACAGCCGCCTGCAGCAGATTCCAAGCAGCAGCATGGACATTTTTCAGCACAGGGACTACAAGTCTCAGAATGCCATGCACCACAGTTGGGCAGTGGACATGTGCCGGTAGTTCCTGATGGTGCCCAGCAGGGCTCTGATGCTGGGGATAACCGCGCTGTATCTGAGGGGTCGGGGGTTTGGGGGAGCACAGTATCTTTGCTGGACGCTGCGCAGTCTGATAGTGACATTGATGTTGATGATAACAATGTTCATGATGATGTCTGTGATTTCCCCCCTTTAATTCCGAGCACACAAGGTGTAGAAGCCCCCCCTGCTGCAGACCCTCACCCCGTCAGTCAGCCTAGTGTGACCCCGCAGGTTCCCCCCAGTAATGCCTGGAGTCGTGGCGCTCCGTCCTTCACCTCTGGTGCCAATTATACCGGCCAGGCGTTTAAACGGAGAAAGGTTGTGCGTTTCCGGCACAGAGGTGCCAAGGAGGATCTGCCAGATAGAAGGTTTGTGGTCAGGGAGCTCTTGTGTCGCCAGATGGGGTTTGCGCCAGTCAGCATCTTGGCGGTGATTAATCTTCCAGACAGGCAGGGCTATGATGTCGGCTTTAAGCTCATGAGTGACCTGGACAGGTTTTGGTCTAATTTCCCCAAGTTTAGAGACACTGAGGGCTGGAGTAAGTTCAGTTTTATTCCTATCTCTAAGCCAGATACCGTTACGGTAAATCTCATCTTCTGGAATGAGTCTGTTCCCCCGCAGGACATTGTGGTGTGGCTCCGGAGGCATTGTGACCTGGTCTCTGACCTCACCAAAAGCAGAGACAATGATGGTATCTGGATGGGAGGGTGGAGGGTTTTGGTGAAACTGCGCCAGTGCGATAATATCACTGCCCACTTACCCAACTCCTTCTTTATTGGGAGGGAGAGGGGTGTGTGTTTCTATCCTGGGCAGCCTCGTAAGTGCTTCAAATGTGGCAAGGCGGGTCACCTGGCAAATACGTGTACTGTGGTGAAGTGCAACCTGTGTGGGGAGGTCGGCCATGTGGCTGCAGACTGCCAGAACATCAGGTGCAACCTCTGTGGGAAGATCGGTCACCCTCACAGGGACTGTCCTGACGCCTGGCACAATATCTGTAAGGACTATCCTGATGAGGATTTGGTGGCAGGGGCAGAGATTCTGGAGGAGGCAGCTTTACTGTCAGGGGAAATACTGGCCAGACCGGAGGCCCACCAGGGGTCTACTCAGGTGACACCAGAGCAGCAGGGTTCAGAGGGTGCACAGGGGAGTATGGAGGTTGTCCCTCAGGGGCAGCAGTCACAGGGAAGCATTACTTCAGTACTACCATCTGTGTCTCAGACTAAAAGGAAGAAAAAGGACAAGACCTCCCGTAAACCTGAGAAGGAGTATGACACTGGCCAAGGAGCCAGGAAGAAGGTCCAGAGTTCTGCAGGTGTAATGGACTTATCTAATAGGTTTGGTGTTCTGTCTGAGTCTGACGGTGATTTTGAGGATGACCTTAGAAGAATTGACGCAGAGTTTGATAGGGATGTAGAGGACTGTCCTCCGCCCAAGCGGAAGCCATTACCTGAGGGCTCTCGGGTAGAGTCTGAAATGGAGACCGGCGGTGACCAGAATAACTCCGACTCAGATCTGTGACGCTGTCAACCACATAATGTCCGAGCCCAGATAGATAAAATCATTAGGAAATGTTAAGTTATGGAAGGATGTGTCACTGGTAGTGTTGAGCATTCCGATACCGCAAGTATCGGGTATCGGCCGATATTCGCGTTATCGGAATTCCGATACTTAATTCCGATACTTTTTCAGTATCGTATACCGGAATCGGAAGTTCCCATAATTCTTTGAGAGGCAATGTGATGTTAGTCAGCCAATGATGAATCTTATGAAGTGTGGGCACATCCTGTAATGCTGCGGTCATCTTAACTAATGGCATGGCTGTGATTGGCTGCTGAAATGATGTCAGAATGCATTATAAAAGGCGCCGCAGCCATTTTAGCGTCACTGTGCTGTGAACTCAGTTAGGGACAGAACGCTACTCTGCTTACTCTGAGGGACAGTTAGATATAGCGATTTTGTGTACTACTGTGCTTTAGGCAGGCTAGTTTACCAACCGCTGTGTAAAGCTTCATTTTGCCAGTGTTGTTTTAACAGCTCTGTGCAAGGTGTGTGTGTGACAGTGCAGGTGACGCTGCAGTTTGCTCTGCATCCACCGCTGTTTGTAGGCATCTGCACGTGTCACTGACTCTTTTTTTTTTTTATTTTATTTAGTGGAATTGGTGCAGCTCCATTATATTAGAAAAAAATCAAATCTATTAGTGTGACGTGCTTCCATCCGTATACAATACATTGGTTGCAAACACTATAGAAGTACAGAAAGGAGCCTTTCACAGCTACTGAACAGTTGTGTTTCAGTGTTCACTGTAGTCTGTGAGCTTTTCATTTTGTGAGTGCAGATTACGCTCCAGTTAGTTCTTCAACCACTGCCGGTTGTAGTCTGCTGAGCGTGTGTCACTGCCTCATCCTTCACATTTTTCTCTAAGTGGTGCTGCTCCATTTTAGTGGAAAAAAATCTAATCTATTAGTGTGACGCGCTTCCATCCGTATACAATACATTGGTTGCAAACACTATAGAAGTAGACAAAGGGGCCTTTAACAGCTACTGAACAGTTGTGTTTCAGTGTTCACTGTAGTCTGTGAGCTTTTCATTTTGTGAGTGCAGATTACGCTCCAGTTTGTTCTTCAACCACTGCCGGTTGTAGTCTGCTGAGTGTGTGTCACTGCCTCATCCTTCACATTTTTCTCTAATTGGTGCTGCTCCATTTTAGTGGAAAAAAATCTAATCTATTAGTGTGACGCGCTTCCATCCGTATACAATACATTGGTTGCAAACACTATAGAAGTAGACAAAGGGGCCTTTAACAGCTACTGAACAGTTGTGTTTCAGTGTTCACTGTAGTCTGTGAGCTTTTCATTTTGTGAGTGCAGATTACGCTCCAAGTTTGTTCTTCAACCACTGCCGGTTGTAGTCTGCTGAGCGTGTGTCACTGCCTCATCCTTCACATTTTTCTCTAATTGGTGCTGCTCCATTTTAGTGGAAAAAAATCTAATCTATTAGTGTGACGCGCTTCCATCCGTATACAATACATTGGTTGCAAACACTATAGAAGTAGACAAAGGGGCCTTTAACAGCTACTGAACAGTTGTGTTTCAGTGTTCACTGTAGTCTGTGAGCTTTTCATTTTGTGAGTGCAGATTACGCTCCAGTTTGTTCTTCAACCACTGCCGGTTGTAGTCTGCTGAGCGTGTGTCACTGCCTCATCCTTCACATTTTTCTCTAATTGGTGCTGCTCCATTTTAGTGGAAAAAAATCTAATCTATTAGTGTGACGCGCTTCCATCCGTATACAATACATTGGTTGCAAACACTATAGAAGTAGACAAAGGGGCCTTTAACAGCTACTGAACAGTTGTGTTTCAGTGTTCACTGTAGTCTGTGAGCTTTTCATTTTGTGAGTGCAGATTACGCTCCAGTTTGTTCTTCAACCACTGCCGGTTGTAGTCTGCTGAGCGTGTGTCACTGCCTCATCCTTCACATTTTTCTCTAATTGGTGCTGCTCCATTTTAGTGGAAAAAAATCTAATCTATTAGTGTGACGCGCTTCCATCCGTATACAATACATTGGTTGCAAACACTATAGAAGTAGACAAAGGGGCCTTTAACAGCTACTGAACAGTTGTGTTTCAGTGTTCACTGTAGTCTGTGAGCTTTTCATTTTGTGAGTGCAGATTACGCTCCAGTTTGTTCTTCAACCACTGCCGGTTGTAGTCTGCTGAGCGTGTGTCACTGCCTCATCCTTCACATTTTTCTCTAAGTGGTGCTGCTCCATTTTAGTGGAAAAAAATCTAATCTATTAGTGTGACGCGCTTCCATCCGTATACAATACATTGGTTGCAAACACTATAGAAGTAGACAAAGGGGCCTTTAACAGCTACTGAACAGTTGTGTTTCAGTGTTCACTGTAGTCTGTGAGCTTTTCATTTTGTGAGTGCAGATTACGCTCCAGTTTGTTCTTCAACCACTGCCGGTTGTAGTCTGCTGAGCGTGTGTCACTGCCTCATCCTTCACATTTTTCTCTAAGTGGTGCTGCTCCATTTTAGTGGAAAAAAATCTAATCTATTAGTGTGACGCGCTTCCATCCGTATACAATACATTGGTTGCAAACACTATAGAAGTAGACAAAGGGGCCTTTAACAGCTACTGAACAGTTGTGTTTCAGTGTTCACTGTAGTCTGTGAGCTTTTCATTTTGTGAGTGCAGATTACGCTCCAGTTTGTTCTTCAACCACTGCCGGTTGTAGTCTGCTGAGTGTGTGTCACTGCCTCATCCTTCACATTTTTCTCTAAGTGGTGCTGCTCCATTTTAGTGGAAAAAAATCTAATCTATTAGTGTGACGCGCTTCCATCCGTATACAATACATTGGTTGCAAACACTATAGAAGTACACAAAGGGGCCTTTCACAGATACTGAACAGTTGTCTGCAGGGTTCACTGTAGTCTGTGAGGAATAACCACACTTAGGCCTTATAACTTTTCTGACTTTCTTTATCAATCTACCAAGATGAAGAAGTCAGTGAGTAAGGCACGTGGTCGTGGTCGTGGCCGTGGATTTGCAGCAGGGAGAGGACGTGGGGATTCTGTGGCTGCTGCCGCACCCAGTGACACAGCATCCACCAGTTTTCCCCGTGAGCGTTCCTTTATGCGCACTTTTGTAGGAGCTCAGCGTACCCCCCTGCTGCGTGAAGAACAAATTGAAGCCGTTGTTGGTTGGATGGCAGCCAATGCATCGACTTCAATAGCTTCCACCTCCTCTCAGGACCACAGCACTGTTGAACAACCATCAGTCTCTTCACACGCCTGCCAAATTGCCCAGGCAGTCAGAGAGCTCTGTACAGGAGCCAGCTGAGTCTCTGCTTCTGTTCTCAGAATCTGTTGGCTTGGAAACAGGGGCCCAGCCAAGCAGCATTCTGGAATGTGAAGAAGAGGCAGTATGCAGTGATGCGCAACAGCTGTGTCTCTCTGAATCTGAAGAGGCGGGTGAGCCAGTGCCGATGGTCAGCACACCGCAGAACGCATCTGATGATGATGAGACTCAGTTGCCAGTTTCTGTTGAGCATGGTGCTGGCCAGACCACCCAACAACAGCAGGTGTTGGAAGAGGGTAGTGGTGGAGATGATGAGGTCCAAGACCCAACATGGCGTGAGGAACAGGAAGGTGGTGGGAGCAGCTCTGAGGAAGAGATTGCCCCAACGGTCCAAACAGTAGGGAGAGGTAGGCTGCAGACTCGCTTGCCTGTAGCCTCCAGTTTGGCACCCGTTCGGAGCAGTTCTCTTCCAACAGCCAAACCGGGCGCTCCCAGGACTTGCTCTGCGTGGTCCTTTTTTGATACAGTTGCAGATGATATTTGCTATGTCAAATGCAAGCTGTGTAATCACAAATTTAAAAGAGGTAAAAGTGTCAGTAACCTTAATACAACAAATATGTGGAAACTTGTGCAGTCAAAGCACTTTGTTGAGTTACAAAGACACACTGGAGATGTAGGCCAACCTACAGCAGCACCTACATCTTCAGCTCGTGTTGGAGCCTCTTCCTCCAGTTCACACACAGCTGGTTCGGCTTCCTCAAAGGATCGCCATGGAAGAACCTCTGTCACTGTTGTCCAGAGACACAGTGTTATTCCACCCACAGCTGCAAGTTCCCTGTCATCCTCACACACCCAGGCCACAAAACAGCCATCGGTAGCACAGGCATGGGATAAAAGACGGCCATACTCGGCAAACCATCCACGAGCACAGGCTCTGAATGCTGGCATTGCAAAACTCCTGTCCCTTGAAATGCTGTCATTCAGGCTGGTGGAGACTGACAGTTTCCGTGAATTAATGGCATTGGCAGTCCCACAATACAATGTGCCCAGCCGATTTTATTTCAGCAGGCAAGCCGTCCCTGGTCTGCAAAAGCATGTTGAGGCAAAAATTAAACATGCGCTACTAAACGCCGTCAGTAGCAAGGTCCACCTGACCACCGATGCGTGGACCAGTACCCATGGCCAGGGACGATACCTTTCACTCACTGCCCATTGGGTGAATGTTGTGGAGCCGGGTACAGATCTTGCGAGTGGCGCTGTACGTGTTCTGCCAACTCCAAGGATTGCCGGAATCAAGTCTGTCCACATTGACTCCTCCTCCTACTCCAGTTCCTCAGAATCATCGCTGCAGGAGCCGTCACGGTCTACCTCCACATGGACCCGTGGACGCTTACCTGATGCGACCGATATGAGCACAGCCATGGCCAAACGGCAACAGGCCGTTCTGAAATTAATTCCCATGGGGAATCGAAGCCACACAGCGCAGGAGGTCTGGAATGCCATCAAGCAGGAGAGCGACGTGTGGTTTTTGCCAGCGAATCTCCAGCCAGGCTTGGTAGTGTGTGACAATGGCCGAAATCTGGTGGCAGCTCTGGGCCTTGGCAAACTCACTCACATACCATGTCTGGCACATGTGCTCAACTTGGTCGTGCAGAGTTTTTTGAGGGACTATCCGGATCTTGATGCACTGCTGCACAAGGTCCGCCTAGAGTGCGCTCACTTGCGACGTTCCAGCATGGCCAGATCGCGCATTGCAGCTCTGCAACGCAGATTGCGCCTTCCTGAACATCGCATCATATGTGACGTATCCACCAGGTGGAATTCAACGTTACATATGTTGGAGCGGTTGTGTGAGCAGCAGCCAGCAGTAATGGAGTATCAGCTGCATCAGGCGCAATCAACACGCAATTTGCGCCGTCCACACTTCACCATTAATGAGTGGGCCACTATGAAGGACATGTGCCACGTTTTGCGTGCGTTTGATGAGTCAACGCGGATGGCGAGTGCAGATGATGCACTAGTCAGCCTGACTGTCCCCCTTATCTGCCTGCTTCAAAAAACACTGCAAGCAATAAGGGATGAGGTTTTGGAAGAGGTGGAGGATGAGGAGTCACAAATTCCATCACCTTCTGGAAAGTCAGCGCAACGTGGTTCCTCACAAAGGGCTGGGCAGGGCTCACTTTGTGAGGAGGATGAGGAGGAGGAGTCAATGGAGGAGGAAGACATCGCTCCAGAGGGAGGTACACAACGCTCTAGTCAGTATGTAGAGCGAGGGTGGGGTGATGCAGAGCAGGCAGAGATGACGCCTCTTGCAGAGGACAGCGTTTCTTTGCCAGTTGGGAGTCTGCAGCACATGGTTGATTTCATGCTGCAGTGCCTAAGAAACGACCGCCGCATCGCCCACATTCTCACGACGTCTGATTATTGGGTGTACACCCTCCTAGACCCTCGCTACCGGGACAACGTCAAAAGCCTCATCACACCGTTGAACCGGGAGCGTAAAATGCGGGAGTACCAAGACACACTGGTGCAATCCCTAATGTTCTACCTTACTGCCGAGAGCACTGCTGCTGCTACTGCTTTACAAAGCAGCTCTGTGCGTCGAGGCAGTGTAGAGAGCTCTGCAACAAGAGGGAGCACACGCAGTGCCTCTGCACAGGGAAAGACCAGTATGTTAAAAATGTGGCAAAGTTTTGTGGCAGCGCCACAAATGTCTACACCATCCGAGAGGGCTCCAGTCAGCGGGAGGCAACGTATCCGTCAGATGGTGACAGACTACTTGGCTTTGCCTCTCAGTGTACTCCCAGATGGCTCTTCCCCATTCAAGTTTTGGGTCTCTAAGCTGGATACATGGCCAGAGCTTAGCCAGTATGCATTGGAGGTGCTGGCTTGCCCTGCTGCCAGTGTATTATCGGAGCGCGTCTTTAGTGCTGCAGGTGGTGTACTAACAGACCGTCGCATGCGACTATCCTCCGATAATGTAGACCGGCTTACTTTTCTGAAAATGAACAAGGCATGGATCTCGCCAGAATTTGTCTGTCCGTTTTCAGATTAAATAACTGGTTCGCAACGTTATCCATGTCTCCTGTTATGTTCATCTTTCTACCACCTGAACTCTACTCCCTGGGCTCCAACACTGCCAGTTGCTGCTCAGAAGTGTCGTGTCCACAGAACAAAACACAAGCTCTACTGTTAGTGGGGTTCAGTAACGCCAGCTGTTCCCCTGCTGTGTGAACGGCAAGAAGTCTCCTGTTCCCGACACATGGACAGAAAAACACATGACCAACATGCTCCAAATAGGGAAGAGCCGTCACCCTGCTTGTTATGCTGAAAACATGAAATTGTGAAGTTTTGCAGGCCTAGAATGATAAATTTTTATGACAAATATGGACAAATAATAATTTGTCATCACAGCGCATATCTGCACATGTCTATTAGAAATGGTAACAAAAAATAAAACATAGTCTACTCTTCACATTTTGAAATTAATGCATAAAAGTACATTTCATACTTATGAATTAATGCTTTTTAAGGAACTTTATCTGTACCTGTAAGATAATGCAGTCAATGGATGTACGAATCATTAAATCCTCATCATCATCATCACGAGTTTTATTTATGACAGACATTATAAAATACACATACTGATGCAAACTGTAACTTCAAAGACCATATATAGAAATGGCCAGCATGTAAACATGGTAATAATGTCCAATAATAAATTATTACATCTAGAAAGTGCATCATGCATACTGACAATAGGTAGTTATACCTGCAAGTGCTGTTGAAACAACCACAAGAGATATAAATTAATACTGGTATATAGGTATCACAGTGCATAGTTACTCATGGACAATGTTGATGTAATACTGTATCTCAATTAAGTCAGCGTCAACCATTAGGCTTGTTAGTCTTGTACATTGTTAAAGAGGGAACGTAATTTTTTTGTTTGTCATAGGTGGAGTATTACACATTAAATTATTACTGCTGTATTTTTTTTTGCGTCCCTAGTGCGCAATAACGCAGCCTAACCTCACATTTTATAGTCAGCTAATTGCCACACGCTACCCTACCCTACGCGTGACAGTAGGAAGGTAGTGTTGACGGATAAAGCTTTGCGCAACCAGACATTCTTTTACCCTCTTCAACACTCTACAAGCAAAAAATGCATGATTTCAGCCGCAGACTTTATTGACGTACAGTATAACATCGGCATTACCCATCAGAGGCTGTCCACTGTCTGATACAGACATAGAATATACCTTTGCTATCCGTAGCCTTTGTTTCACCTACACTTGCAGGCACACATTTAAATTGTGACAAACAATGCCTAATGTTTTTTTAAATGGTTATTTTTTATCGTACATTATTGTGTCATCAATCATCACATTGATGAGTCCATGCTGGACATGTCATACATGCTATATAAAGTTACGATTTTATGAACTTAAATAATTGAAATGTCTGTGACTGTCACATAAAATTTGCGATGATGATGATGAGTGACTATTACAAAATCCATTGTCTTCACTATGTTATGGTTTAACATAGCGTTCCTTAAGCATTATTCATAAAAAAAATAATGGACTTTTATTCTTAAATTTACAACACTATATTTTGTTACCAATTTTTTGGGTGTTGTGTTGTTCCATTTATTTTTGGCATGTGCATATATGCGTTTATATTTGTATTTTCTTTATTTTTCCTTCTTGAAATTAGAAGACATGTGTATCTTTGTACCGTGTTAGCCAGTAGATAGAAAAATATTTAGACTTCAGAGTCAGCAGTGGTTGATACCTTTTAATGGATAACTGAAAAGATGGAAACAAATTGCAAGCTTTCAAGGCTACTCACGTCTCTTCATCAGGCAAAGACTAAATAAAAAAATTAAGCATCACATATTTCTATACACAACAGGACACAGGAATAGTGCAATAGGTAAGACAAGTAAGTGACGTGTATCAGAACTGTCATTATCTCACAGGGATGAACATAAATATTGGAACAGTTCCTACATAAGGATAGAAAGTTTGATTGCCCTCTCATTGGCGTCTTTTTTTTGGTTTTCATGACCCTGGAAGGGCATAGACGCAGATTCCTTAATTGATATAGAATGACATAAATCCATGTGATCTATTCATTCCATCACTAACAGTGTCAAAGGTCATGATGAGCTTATATTCTGAAACCTTTGTACGTTTCTCATATTTGAAGTTATATTTTAATACCAGTAATTCCATATCCATCATGCTATGACCTGGCATACAAAAGTCTTTTGCCACAGGTAAATTCATTAATTTATCTGTGATTGTGTGGCGCTGATAATTCATCCTTGTTCTCCTTTTTGTTGCCGGTCTCCCCTCACTTGTCCCTCCCTCACTTGTCTTAGCTATTCCTGTGTCCTGTTGTGTGTAGAAATCTGTGATTCTTCATTTTTGGCTTTACTCTTAGCCTGATGAAAACACCTGAGTAGTCTCGAAAGCTTTGAATTTGTTACCATATTTTCAGTTAGCCATTAAACGTTATCAACCACAGAGGACTGTCAAGTATAAATATTTTTCTATTCTTGTAATTGAAATTCATCATTTTATTGTCGTAGTAAAACTTCATTTATTCTTATTTGAAGTACATACATTTGCAATGGCCAGGTAACAAGGCAATAACTCAATATTTTATGCCTACACCCTCCTTGACCCTGGGCTTCAACAGCGCCAGTTGCTGCTCAGAAGTGTTAGATGCACAGATGAAAACAATCGCTGATGTGTTTCTGGGGTTCAGTAACGCCTGCTGTTCCCTGCTGTGTGTCTGGCAAAAAGTCCTGCTGCCTCCACCATGTTCTGTTCTCATCCCTGGGTTACAACACCGCCAGTTGTTTCTCGGAAGTGCTGTTAGCACAGTCTACACTTGCTCCTGTGTTACTGGGGTTCAGTAATGTCAGCTGTTCCCCTGCTGTGTGAACGGCAAAAAGTCCTGCTGCCTCCACCCTGTTCTCTTCTCATCCCTGGGTTACAACACCGCCAGTTGTTTCTCGGAAGTGTTGTTAGCACAGTTAACACTTGCTCCCGTGTTACTGGGGTTCAGTAATGTCAGCTGTTCCCCTGCTGTGTGAACGGCAAACAGTCCTGCTGCCTCCACCCTGTTCTCTTCTCATCCCTGGGTTACAACACCGCCAGTTGTTTCTCGGAAGTGCTGTTAGCACAGTCTACACTTGTCCTGTGTTACTGGGGTTCAGTAATGTCAGCTGTTCCCCTGCTGTGTGAACGGCAAACAGTCCTGCTGCCTCCACCCTGTTCTCTTCTCATCCCTGGGTTACAACACCGCCAGTTGTTTCTCGGAAGTGCTGTTAGCACAGTTAACACTTGCTCCTGTGTTACTGGGGTTCAGTAATGTCAGCTGTTCCCCTGCTGTGTGAACGGCAAAAAGTCCTGCTGCCTCCACCCTGTTCTCTTCTCATCCCTGGGTTACAACACCGCCAGTTGTTTCTCGGAAGTGCTGTTAGCACAGTCTACACTTGCTCCTGTGTTACTGGGGTTCAGTAATGTCAGCTGTTCCCCTGCTGTGTGAACGGCAAACAGTCCTGCTGCCTCCACCCTGTTCTCTTCTCATCACTGGGTTACAACACCGCCAGTTGTTTCTCGGAAGTGCTGTTAGCACAGTCTACACTTGCTCCTGTGTTACTGGGGTTCAGTAATGTCAGCTGTTCCCCTGCTGTGTGAACGGCAAAAAGTCCTGCTGCCTCCACCCTGTTCGTTCTCATCCCTGGGTTACAACACCGCCAGTTGTTTCTCGGAAGTGCTGTTAGCACAGTTAACACTTGCTCCGTGTTACTGGGGTTCAGTAATGTCAGCTGTTCCCCTGCTGTGTGAACGGCAAACAGTCCTGCTGCCTCCACCCTGTTCTTTTCTCATCCCTTGGTTACAACACCGCCAGCTGTTTCTCGGAAGTGCTGTTAGCACAGTTAACACTTGCTCCTGTGTTACTGGGGTTCAGTAATGTCAGCTGTTCCCCTGCTGTGTGAACGGCAAAAAGTCCTGCTGCCTCCACCCTGTTCTCTTCTCATCCCTGGGTTACAACACCGCCAGTTGTTTCTCGGAAGTGCTGTTATCACAGTCTACACTTGCTCCTGTGTTACTGGGGTTCAGTAATGTCAGCTGTTCCCCTGCTGTGTGAACGGCAAACAGTCCTGCTGCCTCCACCCTGTTCTCTTCTCATCCCTGGGTTACAACACCGCCAGTTGTTTCTCGGAAGTGCTGTTAGCACAGTTAACACTTGCTCCTGTGTTACTGGGGTTCAGTAATGTCAGCTGTTCCCTGCTGTGTGAACGGCAAAAAGTCCTGCTGCCTCCACCCTGTTCTCTTCTCATCCCTGGGTTACAACACCGCCAGTTGTTTCTCGGAAGTGCTGTTAGCACAGTCTACACTTGCTCCTGTGTTACTGGGGTTCAGTAATGTCAGCTGTTCCCCTGCTGTGTGAACGGCAAAAAGTCCTGCTGCCTCCACCCTGTTCTCTTCTCATCCCTGGGTTACAACACCGCCAGTTGTTTCTCGGAAGTGCTGTTAGCACAGTTAACACTTGCTCCCGTGTTACTGGGGTTCAGTAATGTCAGCTGTTCCCCTGCTGTGTGAACGGCAAAAAGTCCTGCTGCCTCCACCCTGTTCTCTTCTCATCCCTGGGTTACAACACCGCCAGTTGTTTCTCGGAAGTGCTGTTAGCACAGTCTACACTTGCTCCTGTGTTACTGGGGTTCAGTAATGTCAGCTGTTCCCCTGCTGTGTGAACGGCAAAAGTCCTGCTGCCTCCACCCTGTTCTGTTCTCATCCCTGGGTTACAACACCGCCAGTTGTTTCTCGGAAGTGCTGTTAGCACAGTTAACACTTGCTCCCGTGTTACTGGGGTTCAGTAATGTCAGCTGTTCCCCTGCTGTGTGAACGGCAAACAGTCCTGCTGCCTCCACCCTGTTCTGTTCTCATCCCTGGGTTACAACACCGCCAGTTGTTTCTCGGAAGTGCTGTTAGCACAGTTAACACTTGCTCCTGTGTTACTGGGGTTCAGTAATGTCAGCTGTTCCCCTGCTGTGTGAATGGCAAAAAGTCCTGCTGCCTCCACCCTGTTCTCTTCTCATCCCTGGGTTACAACACCGCCAGTTGTTTCTCGGAAGTGCTGTTAGCACAGTCTACACTTGCTCCTGTGTTACTGGGGTTCAGTAATGTCAGCTGTTCCCCTGCTGTGTTAACGGCAAAAAGTCCTGCTGCCTCAACTTTAATTTCCATGGGTACCTTCTGCTACCCATCCGGGTTCCAGTACCGTCAGCTGGTTCTCCGCAGTGCCTTTGGCCTAGGTGCCTCCATGTCGGTATCCGAGTTCCAGCAACGTCTGCTGGTCCTTGGTAGTGTTTTGGAGCACAGGTACCTCCTGCTTAGTAACCGTGTCCCAGTAACGTCAGCTGGTCCTCGGTTGTGCCATTGGCTCTTTTCCTTCTGCTAACCCTCCGGGTTCCAGCACAGTCAGCTGGTCCTCGTTACTTTCATTGGCTCTTGTACCTTCTGCTACCCATCCGGGTTCCAGTACCGTCAGCTGGTTCTCCGCAGTGCCTTTGGCCTAGGTGCCTCCATGTCGGTATCCGAGTTCCAGCAACGTCTGCTGGTCCTTGGTAGTGCTTTGGAGCACAGGTACCTCCTGCTTAGTAACCGTGTCCCAGTAACGTCAGCTGGTCCTCGGTTGTGCCATTGGCTCTTTTCCTTCTGCTAACCCTCCGGGTTCAAGCACAGTCAGCTGGTCCTCGTTACTTCCATTGGCTTTTGTACCATCACCAACAGGACAAAGAAGGTTAAGACAAACTACAAGATACAGAACAAGACACAGAAGAACAATAAGCAGAAGATCAAAAAGCAGAAGAACATTAAGTATAAGACCAAAATGAAGAGCAAAATATATGCTCTAAATTATAAGCAGAAGAAGACTAAGCAGTGTATGGGGGTGAGTCCGTTCCTCCTCGTGGTGCCCCTGGAAAATGCCTGATGCAGCTGCAGGCTAAACTGAACACGGACAAATACTGTTGTAATTTAAATCTTTTGTGACAGCAAGAACGGAAGAATGAAAAATTCATAGTTTGACAGATTACAAGTACAGGATTCTCTGTCACAAATAAGAATATGATGAAGAAGATGAAGTACAATATGAATTAGAATAATAGTTTAATAAGAAGAATATGAGTAATGTTAACAAAAAGATGAATAACAAGAAGTTTAAGAAGAAGATAAAGAAGGTGAAGATGAAGAATAATTTGATGAAAAAGATGATGCTGCTGAAGATTATGAAGGAGAAAGTGTGTCAAAAGTTAAAAAGGTGAAGAGCATGGAAGTTGTGAAATATACATATTTGCCAAAATAGAAAAAACGTGAACAACATTGTCAATTTCTTCGTCAATCCGAACATCTTTAAAAAAAAAATATTTATGCTATTCCATTTGATTGGGTTAAACATCTATGCCTTTATTGTCTCCTCAACCTTCCCCAATACATTCTACATTACTCTTTGTTGTTTTCCTTCATGTACAATTAACCAACAAGGCAAGAATGGGTTTTTTTTAATTCCGATATTTTGTTCCCATAGACTTACATTGTATTTCCGGTATCGGTATCGGGTATCGCCGATATTTTTCGAGTATCGGCGATACCATTCCGATTCCAATACTTTTGGATATTGGAAAGTATCGCTCAACTCTAGTCACTGGGTTGAAATATGATGTTTTTTTTTTTTTTTTTCCAACCAGGTGTATGGACTCTTTAAGATAATTTTATATGTATAATCCGGATATGTAATGAATGTACAATCCAAGTGAATTTAGTTTTGTATTACTGGAGGAATGTCATTATATTTGTATTTGTTTGGTTTTTACAATAAAAATTGCCCCCTATGTACAAGAATATAACTACTATAATACTGCTCCTATGTACAAGAATATAACTACTATAATACTGCTCCTATGTGCAAGAATAGAACTATTATAATACTGCCCCTATGTACAAGAATATAACTACTATAATACTGCTCCTATGTACAGGAATATAACTACTATAATACTGCTCCTTTGTACAAGAATATAACTACTATAATACTGCTCCTATGTACAAGAATATAACTACTATAATACTGCTCCTATGTACAAGAATATAACTACTATAATATGCTCCTATGTACAAGAATATAACTACTATAATACTGCTCCTATGTACAAGAATATAACTACTATAATACTGCCCCCTATGTACAAGAATATAACTACTATAATACTGCTCCTATGTACAAGAATATAAAAGGGCCTTAGAATTTGCCAGAAAACCTTCTATTTAAATACAGCTAAAATGATCTTATATAATTCATTGTGCCGACATATCTATTTTATTACTCCAATAGAAAACCTCTTGGAATATGACACCTTGCACAGGACTCAGATTTTATCTGTTTAATGTGCAGTCTTATAAAAGCTCCCAAAGGTTAATTGGCTTAGTCAGCGCAGTATATTGCTCCACGTGGCGCGTTCCACCCAGGACACAATGTTCTGCTGCTCATCTGGCTGATTTTTCTAATGTTTAATGCACTTTGCCTGAATTGAATTGACCTTATAAGACACCAGATTTTAATTTATAGGATGATGGACAGATCATAGCGATAGAACCAGTCAGATCCATATTGCTGTCTCTAGAGCGAGGTGTTTTCTCTGACTCCTTTTCTTCCATTCTTAAAGATGGAGAGTATGAGCATATCTGTCTTTGTGAAAAAGAATGGTCTGATTACTGGATGTCATGGGGTGAAAGAACTGTCCTAGTCCCCACAACCTTGGATTAACTACAACATGTGGACTTCTCTCTTTTGCTGGCGTGTGACTCTATGACGGGTTTAATTTTTGTATGACTTTTCGGCACTAATGTAAAGTTGTATAATTTAGGCACTGTATTGAATTACTTCAAGTTCTGAGAAAATCTGAATTTAGATTTCTGAAATCTGAGATTTGATTTGCACGGAAATGTCCGATATGAATCGAATGTGCTTTATCATGTTCTATCGTCTCTTCAGACCCTACTGCATAATTCCTTCCCTCTGCACCAGCCACTTCCTGTGTATTGAAGACCTTGGGCGACGCACGTCGTCATGTTCTGATGAGCATCTTCCATGTTGTTGAATAGGTTTTGGACAGCGCATGTTGTGATAACGAAGTCCATTTCCCGGAGCATACTCACCACAGAAAGTGTCAACGATGAGTGAAGGGAGACATGGAGGAAATCACCTGCTATGAAAAATCCGAAAGAGACCGGAGTCAAAGAGACCGGAGTCAAAGAGACCGGAGTCAAAAAGACCGGAGTCAAAGAGACCGGAGTCAAAGAGACGCAGCAGAACAACTGGGGAGCTGCGGCATAAGGATAAAGAGCAGCGAGGAGAAAATATTTTTTTACAGTTTTAACACATTTTTTGATTTGATTTCCTTGGCTTGTCTCTAGCAAGCATCAGCTCATGTCCTTGTGTAATTTCTATTTAAATGTTGCCATCTTTGCTCAGTAATTCATTTGTGATACAGCCTGATGAGGGGAACTTTTGAGCTCTGAAAGCTTGCAAATATCATTTCTCTGGTTAGCTAATAAAGGTATCACTCCTTGAATACTTTTTTTTGGGACGTAAGTATTTACATCGATTTTTCTAACTAAAATGGTACCACAATATTATTTTGTATTGTACATCGTAACACAATTTTTGGCAACTAGTCATCCGCAAATTTGCTGAATTAACTCAGATTGAATTACAAAAAGTTCAGATTTGGAGGAAATGGAACTTGACATTTCTCTACATCTTCAAAACCAGTAGGGCTCCTCCATGCAAGTGTAAGCTTGATGCATATCATTGTCTATATCAAGATTTGCCAATTTTTTATGTGTTATTTTTGGACTTCAGCTTGTCCAAAAACTACAGATGGGTAACTGTTTTTTAATGGATTCAATCACAATTTATTATTATTATTTATTTGTAAAGCGCCATTAATTCCAGTGTGTTGTACATGTGAGAAAGGGTTATAAACATATTACATATATAAATATAACATATATAAAATGAAGTGAACAAACTGACAAACTGGTACAGTGACAAACAAGAGCTGGGGGGATACAGATATCCCACCGCCGTCATCAATCTGTGATGGAGCTTACACAGTCACAGCTCTCTGGAGCCCACTTACCCTCAGGTCAGTCAGGGAACTGCACCTATGATAAGTAGTCACTGGAGAGGCTGCCCTGTTACGTACTGGTTATCGAGGCGCTCTGCAGTGAGGGTGGTATATATATCACCAGTCCCAGGCTGGGAAAATATATATTATACTGCATATTAGGTATGGAGCATTAGAACTGTTGTATATTGTATAATACAGCAGTGTATGCGACACTACGCTGTATATACCATATATTATACATGGCACACTCACCTCTATACAAAGAATAAGAGGCATTATAACCTGTATATGAAAAGTATAATACAGCAGTGTATATACACTCTATATACCGCACACCATGTGTATGACCCTGTATACACCATACACTACACTCTATATACCGCACACGATGTGTATGACCCTGTATACACCATATACTACACTATATACCGCACACGATGTGTATGACCTGTATACACCATATACTACACTCTATATACCGCACACGATGTGTATGACCCTGTATACACCATATACTACACTCTATATACCGCACACGATGTGTATGACCTGTATACACTATATACTACACTATATACCGCACACGATGTGTATGACCCTGTATACACCATATACTACACTCTATATACCGCACACGATGTGTATGACCTGTATACACCATATACTACACTCTATATACCGCACACGATGTGTATGACCCTGTATACACCATATACTACACTCTATATACCGCACACGATGTGTATGACCTGTATACACCATACACTACACTCTATATACGGCACACGATGTGTATGACCCTGTATACACCATATACTACACTCTATATACCGCACACGATGTGTATGACCCTGTATACACCATATACTACACTCTATATACCGCACACAATGTGTATGACCCTGTATACACCATATACTACACTCTATATACCGCACACGATGTGTATGACCCTGTATACACCATATACTACACTCTATATACTGCACATGATGTGTATGACCCTGTATACACCATATACTACACTCTATATACCACACACGATGTGTATGACCCTGTATACACCATATACTACACTCTATATACCGCACACGATGTGTATGACCTGTATACACCATACACTACACTCTATATACGGCACACGATGTGTATGACCCTGTATACACCATATACTACACTCTATATACCGCACACGATGTGTATGACCCTGTATACACCATATACTACACTCTATATACCGCACACAATGTGTATGACCCTGTATACACCATATACTACACTCTATATACCGCACACGATGTGTATGACCCTGTATACACCATATACTACACTCTATATACCGCACACGATGTGTATGACCCTGTATACACCATATACTACACTCTATATACCGCACATGATGTGTATGACCCTGTATACACCATATACTACACTCTATATACCACACACGATGTGTATGACCCTGTATACACCATATACTACACTCTATATACCGCACACGATGTGTATGACCCTGTATACACCATACACTACACTCTATATACCGCACATTATGTGTATGACCCTGTATACACCATATACTACACTCTATATACCGCACACGATGTGTATGACCCTGTATACACCATATACTACACTCTATATACCGCACACAATGTGTATGACCCTGTATACACCATATACTACACTCTATATACCGCACACGATGTGTATGACCCTGTATACACCATATACTACACTCTATATACCGCACACGATGTGTATGACCCTGTATACACCATACACTACACTCTATATACCGCACATTATGTGTATGACCCTGTATACACCATATACTACACTCTATATACCGCACACGATGTGTATGACCCTGTATACACCATATACTACACTCTATATACCGCACACAATGTGTATGACCCTGTATACACCATATACTACACTCTATATACCGCACACGATGTGTATGACCTGTATACACAGGGTCGGACTGGCCCACCGGAGAACCGGAGGTTTCTCCGGTGGGCCCTGGCAGCCGGTGGGCCCTGGCACCTGATGGCATACAGGGGCCAGTTGCCTAGGGCCCCCGCTGTGCCAGGGGCCCCAGCCAGTGGCGTGTCGCTAATAGCAGCACACCACGCAGCTGCTATGGGGGCCCGTCCTAGCAGAGCAGCAGTGGGTGACTGGATGCAGGAGCCCCTGTCCCCGCTGCTAAAGAGAAATGAATATTCACTGCTTCCCACGCCCCATGGGCATGGGAAGCAGTGAATATCATTTCACTTTAGCCGCTAAACTTTAGCGGCTAACATTGCCCAGTGCAGTGCCCACTATCAGGGCTGGGGGACCAGGGCCCCCCGCTACCCCCCTGCTCTCCCAGGGGCCCCCAGCAGAGGCAGCCGCTATGTGGCAGTAATTCAGGGCCGGCACCGCCCTCAGTTGTAATGGGAGAGAGAGCGTCAGATGACGCTCTCTCTCCCATCAGTCCCCTCTGCCTCTCACTCACAGCCTGTGCGCGATGACGTCACTTCATCGCGCACCCGCTGTGTGTGTGTGTGTCTGGCAGACGGCAGCTCCTGACACTGAAGCAGAGGCAGAGCCGCCAGAATCTGCGTAGGAGCGAGGAGGAGAGGTGAGTATTGTGTTTTTTTTTTTTTTTTAAATCTCTCTATCTATTATCTATCTCTATCTCTATCTATCTCTATCTATCTCTCTATATATAGCATTATACCCTATGAGGGGGGGCAGCAGTATACCCTATGAGGGGGGGCAGCAGTATACCCTATGAGGGGGGGCAGCAGTATACCCTATGAGGGGGGGCAGTATTATACCCTATGAGAGGGGGCAGTATTATACCCTATGAGGGGGGGCAGCATTATACCCTATGAGGGGGGCAGCATTATACCCTATGAGAGGGAGCAGCATTATACCCTATGAGGGGGGGCAGCATTATACCCTATGAGGGGGGGCAGCATTATACCCTATGAGGGGGGCAGCATTATACCCTATGAGGGGGGGCAGCATTATACCCTATGAGGGGGGGCAGCATTATACCCTATGAGGGGGCAGCATTATACCCTATGAGGGGGGCAGCATTATACCCTATGAGGGGGGCAGCATTATACCCTATGAGGGGGGCAGCATTATACCCTATGAGGGGGGGCAGCATTATACCCTATGAGGGGGGGCAGCATTATACCCTATGAGGGGGGGCAGTATTATACCCTATGAGGGGGGGCAGCATTATACCCTATGAGGGGGGGCAGCATTATACCCTATGAGGGGGGGCAGTATTATACCCTATGAGGGGGGGCAGCATTATACCCTATGAGGGGGGGCAGCATTATACCCTATGAGGGGGGCAGCATTATACCCTATGAGGGGGGGCAGCATTATACCCTATGAGGGGGGCAGCATTATACCCTATGAGGGGGGCAGCATTATACCCTATGAGGGGGGGCAGCATTATACCCTATGAGGGGGGGCAGCATTATACCCTATGAGGGGGGGCAGCATTATACCCTATGAGGGGGGCAGCATTATACCCTATGAGGGGGGGCAGCATTATACCCTATGAGGGGGGGCAGTATTATACCCTATGAGGGGGGGCAGCATTATACCCTATGAGGGGGGGCAGTATTATACCCTATGAGGGGGGGCAGCATTATACCCTATGAGGGGGGGCAGCATTATCCCTATGAGGGGGGGCAGCATTATACCCTATGAGAGGGGGCAGCATTATACCCTATGAGGGGGGGCAGCATTATACCCTATGAGGGGGCAGCATTATACCCTATGAGGGGGGGCAGCATTATACCCTATGAGGGGGGCAGCAGTATACCCTATGAGAGGGGGGCAGCATTATACCCTATGAGGGGGCAGCATATACCCTATGAGGGGGGGCAGCATTATACCCTATGAGAGGGGGCAGCATTATACCCTATGAGAGGGGGCAGCATTATACCCTATGAGAGGGGACAGCATTATACCCTATGAGGGGGGCAGTATTATACCCTATGAGGGGGCAGCATTATACCCTATGAGAGGGGCAGCATTATACCCTATGAGGGGGGCAGCATTATACCCTATGAGAGAGGCAGCATTATACCCTATGAGAGGGGCAGCATTATACCCTATGAGGGGGGCAGCATTATACCCTATGAGGGGCAGCATTATACCCTATGAGGGGGGCAGTCATTATACCCTATGAGGGGGGCAGCATTATACCCTATGAGGGGGGCAGCATTATACCCTATGAGAGGGGCAGCATTATACCCTATGAGGGGGGCAGCATTATACCCTATGAGGGGGGCAGCATTATACCCTATGAGAGGGGCAGCATTATACCCTATGAGGGGGGCAGCATTATACCCTATGAGAGGGGCAGCATTATACCCTATGAGGGGGGGCAGCATTATACCCTATGAGAGGGGGCAGCATTATACCCTATGAGAGGGGGCAGCATTATACCCTATGAGAGGGGGCAGCATTATACCCTATGAGAGGGGGCAGCATTATACCCTATGAGGGGGGCAGCATTATACCCTATGAGAGGGGGCAGCATTATACCCTATGAGAGGGGGCAGCATTATACCCTATGAGGGGGGCAGCATTATACCCTATGAGAGGGGGCAGCATTATACCCTATGAGGGGGGCAGTATTATACCCTATGAGAGAGGGGGCAGCATTATACCCTATGAGAGGGGGCAGCATTATACCCTATGAGAGGGGGCAGCATTATACCCTATGAGAGGGGGCAGCATTATACCCTATGAGAGGGCAGCATTATACCTATGAGGTGGGCAGCATTATACCTATGAGAGGGGCAGCATTATACCCTATGAAGGGGGCAGCATTATACCCTATGAGAGGGGGCAGATTATACCCTATGAGGGGGGGCAGCATTATACCCTATGACAGGGGGCAGCATTATACCCTATGAGAGGGGGCAGCATTATACCCTATGAGAGGGGGCAGCATTATACCCTATGAGGGGGCAGCATTATACCCTATGAAAGGGGGCAGCATTATACCCTATGAGAGGGGGCAGATTTATACCCTATGAGGGGGGGCAGCATTATACCCTATGAGAGGGCAGCACATTATACCCTATGAGAGGGGGCAGCGTTATACCCTATGAGGGGGGCAGCATTATACCCTATGAGAGGGGGCAGTATTATACCCTATGAGAGGGGGCAGGATTATACCCTATGAGAGGGGGCAGCATTATACCCTATGAGAGGGGGCAGCATTATACCCTATGGGGGGGCAGCATTATACCCTATGAGGGGGCAGCATTATACCCTATGAGGGGGGGCAGCATTATACCCTATGAGGGGGGGCAGCATTATACCCTATGAGAGGGGCAGCATTATACCCTATGAGGGGGGGCAGCATTATACCCTATGAGAGGGGCAGCATTATACCCTATGAGGGGGGGCAGCATTATACCCTATGAGAGGGGCAGCATTATACCCTTTGAGAGGGCAGCATTATACCTATGAGGGGGGGCAGCATTATACCCTATGAGAGGGGCAGCATTATACCCTATGAGGGGGGCAGTATTATACCCTATGAGAGGGGGCAGCATTATACCCTATGAGAGGGGGCAGCATTATACCCTATGAGAGGGGGCAGCATTATACCCTATGAGAGGGGGCAGCATTATACCCTATGAGAGAGGGGGCAGCATTATACCCCATGAGGGGGGGCAGTAATTATACCCTATGAGGGGGGCAGCATTATACCCTATGAGGGGGGGCCCGCATTATACCCTATGAGAGGGGCAGCATTATACCCTATGAGAGGGGGCAGCATTATACCCTATGAGAGGGGGCAGTATTATACCCTATGAGGGGGGGCAGCATTATACCCTATGAGGGGGCAGCATTATACCCTATGAGGGGGGGCAGTATTATACCCTATGAGAGGGGGGCAGCATTATACCCTATGAGGGGGGCAGCATTATACCCTATGAGAGGGGCAGCATTATACCCTATGAGAGGGGGCAGCATTATACCCTATGAGAGGGGGCAGCATTATACCCTATGAGGGGGGCAGCATTATACCCTATGAGGGGGCAGCATTATACCCTATGAGAGGGGGCAGCATTATACCCTATGAGGGGGGGCAGCATTATACCCTATGAGGGGGGCAGCATTATACCCTATGAGGGGGGGCAGCATTATACCCTATGAGGGGGGGCAGCATTATACCCTATGAGAGGGGCAGCGATTATACCCTATGAGAGAGGGCAGCATTATACCCTATGAGAGGGGCAGCATTATACCCTATGAGGGGGGGCAGCATTATACCTATGAGAGGGGCAGCATTATACCCTATGAGAGGGGCAGCATTATACCCTATGAGAGGGGGCAGCATTATACCCTATGAGGGGGCAGTATTATACCCTATGAGGGGGGGCAGCATTATACCCTATGAGAGGGGGCAGCATTATACCCTATCAGGGGGGGCAGCATTATACCCTATGAGAGGGGCAGCATTATACCCTATGAGGGGGGCAGCATTATACCCTATGAGAGGGGGCAGCATTATACCCTATGAGAGGGGGCAGCATTATACCCTATAGAGGGGGCAGCATTATACCCTATGAGGGGGGCAGCATTATACCCTATGAGAGGGGGCAGCATTATACCCTATGAGGGGGGGCAGCATTATACCCTATGAGGGGGGGCAGCATTATACCCTATGAGGGGGGCAGCATTATACCTATGAGGGGGGGGCAGCATTATACCCTATGAGGGGGGGCAGCATTATACCCTATGAGAGGGGCAGCATTATACCCTATGAGAGGGGGCAGCATTATACCCTATGAGAGGGGCAGCATTATACCCTATGAGGGGGGGCAGCATTATACCCTATGAGAGGGGCAGCATTATACCCTATGAGAGGGGGCAGCATTATACCCTATGAGAGGGGGCAGCATTATACCTATGAGAGGGGGCAGCATTATATCCTATGAGGGGGGGCAGTATTATACCCTATGAGGGGGGGCAGCATTATACCCTATGAGAGGGGGCAGCATTATACCCTATCAGGGGGGGCAGCATTATACCCTATGAGAGGGGGCAGCATTATACCCTATGAGAGGGGGCAGCATTATACCCTATGAGAGGGGGCAGCAATTATACCCTATGAGAGGGGGCAGCATTATACCCTATGAGAGGGGGCAGCATTATACCCTATGAGGGGGGGCAGCATTATACCCTATGAGAGGGGGCAGCATTATACCCTATGAGGGGGGGCAGCATTATACCCTATGAGGGGGGGCAGCATTATACCCTATGAGAGGGGCAGCATTATACCCTATGAGGGGGAGATATACCTATGAGAGGGGCACATTATACCCTATGAGGGGGGCGTATCCAGAGGGGGGGCCGTTATCCTGTGAGGGGGGGCAGCATTATACCCTATGAGGGGGGCAGCATTATACCCTATGAGGGGGGGCAGCATTATCTGCTATTGGGGGGCAGCATTATACCCTATGAGGGGGGCAGCATTATACCCTATGAGGGGGGCAGCATTAAACCCTATGAGGGGGGCAGTATTATACCCTATGAGGGGGGGCAACTTTATATTCTATGAGGGAGGCTACCCCAATCTTGCTACATAATTAAGATTTATACTACCTTATATTATACCCTGATATTAGCATGTGTTACCGCACAATTGGTGGTCTTGTATTTATTTCTATGTAGCTACATAGTGGGCCCCAAGAATGATTTTCTCTGGTGGGCCCAAGGTGTTCCAGTCCGACGCTGTGTATACACCATATACTACACTCTTATTTTGAAGTAAAAAAAATTAAAAAAAACAGGAACAAACACAATACTTAAAATAAAGAACAAGTAAAGTTAAAAATCAACAAACTTACTGGTATTTCATGGGAACTATTGGCCTGCTGCCTGCTTTTGGCTAATGAGATGGTCAATGTTCGGTTCCATATTTGTCACTGCTAGTCTAACAAGTGAAGCAATTTTTCTCTTTCTTGATATCATTATTTCCTAGGGATTCCAAATTGCTATTAGTAAAATACCAATATATATACAGCGCTACAAAAACAATATACCAGAAATAAAACTGCCCACACAGAGACATACAGCCTGCACTGCCCATCACTGCAGCCTTGCCAATCCATATCATTTCATCCTCATCAGTGCACATATTGGCGCAACTCCGCTTTTAGCTCAGGTAAATGTCCCAATACGCAGCATATGTCCTCAATAGGCAGCATAATCCCCCATAGGTAGCATAATCCCCCCATAGGCAGCATAATCCCCCAATAGGCAGGTAAATGCCCCAATAGGCAGCATAATCCCCCATAGGCAGCATAATAGTCCCCAATATGCAGCATAATCCCCCATAGGCAGCATAATCCCCCATAGCCAGCATAATCCCCCATAGGCAGCATAATCCCCCATAAGCAGCATAGTCCCCAATAGGCAGCATAATCCCCCATAGGCAGCATAATCCCCCATAAGCAGCATAGTCCCCCATAGGCAGCATAATCCCCCATAGCCAGCATAATCCCCCATAGCCAGCATAGTCCCCCACAGCCAGCATAATCCCCAATAGCCAGCATAATCCCCCATAAGCAGCATAGTCCCCAATAGGCAGCATAATCCCCCATAGCCAGCATAGTCCCCCATAGGCAGCATAATCCCCCATAAGCAGCATAGTCCCCAATAGGCAGCATAATCCCCCATAGCAAGCATAGTCCCCCACAGCCAGCATAATCCCCAATAACCAGCATAATCCCCCATAGGCAGCATAATCCCCCATAAGATGCATAATCCCCATAGGCAGCATAATCCCCCATAGCCAGCATAGTCCCCATAGGCATGCAGAATCCCCCATAGCCAGCATAATCCCCCATAGGCAGCATAATCCCCCCATAGCCAGCAGAATCCCCATAGCCAGCATAGTCCCCCATAGGCAGCATAATTCCCCATAGCCAGCAGAATCCCCATAGCCAGCATAGTCCCCCATAGGCAGCATAATCCCCTATAGCCAGCAGAATCCCCCATAGCCAGCATAGTCCCCCATAGGCAGCATAATCCCCCATAGCCAGCATAATCCCCCATAGGCAGCATAATCCCCCATAAGCAGCATAGTCCCCAATAGGCAGCATAATCCCCATAGGCAGCATAATCCCCCATAAGCAGCATAGTCCCCCATAGGCAGCATAATCCCCCATAGCCAGCATAATCCCCCATAGCCAGCATAATCCCCATAGGCAGCATAATCCCCCATAGCCAGCATAATCCCCCATAGCCAGCATAATCCCCATAAGCAGCATAGTCCCCAATAGGCAGCATAATCCCCCATAGCCAGCATAGTCCCCCATAGGCAGCATAATCCCCCATAAGCAGCATAGTCCCCAATAGGCAGCATAATCCCCCATAGCCAGCATAGTCCCCCACAGCCAGCATAATCCCAATAGCCAGCATAATCCCCCAGAGGCAGCATAATCCCCCATAAGATGCATAATTCCCCATAGGCAGCATAATCCCCCATAACCAGCATAGTCCCCCATAGGCAGCATAATCCCCCATAGCCAGCAGAATCCCCCATAGCAGCATAATCCCCCATAGGCAGCATAATCCCCCCATAGCCAGCAGAATCCCCCATAGCCAGCATAGTCCCCCATAGGCAGCATAATCCCCCATAGCCAGCAGAATCCCCCATAGCCAGCATAGTCCCCCATAGGCAGCATAATCCCCTATAGCCAGCATAATGACCCATAGGCCGGGCCCGGTGTTAAAAAAAAGAAAGGCCAGTACTCACCTTTCTCCCCCGCAGCTCTGAAGAAGCGCGCTCTGGACTCCGTCTTCTCCTGGCACAGGCGGCGTGATGTCATCAGGGCGCGCAGGCGGCGTGATGACGATCACGTAGTCTGTGCTGCATATGGAAGGCTGCAAGGCTTACCTCACTCATTCCGCCCGCAATTAAAGGGCTCACTGGCACTGAACTATCAGTTCATTGTCGGCGGGCTTGTTATTTCGCTGTGCGCCCCTGCTTGTAGGGGGGGGGCAGCTGCCCCCCTGCCCCACGGTGGGTACGCCCATGCACCTTAGCGACCATGAACCAGCATCTGCAGCCGGTCTGGGTAGAGGGCGTGAAGGCTGTGGGGCTCCGTGACTCCGGAGCCTCTGTTACATTGATCAAAGAACATCTAGTACCGGACCAGTGTATTGTTCCCGGCAGCTGGATGTTAGTCAACGTAGCCGTAGGAGAATCTCTGAACATTCGGAGGGCCTGACTACATTTAGACTGGAGTCACAGTCATGGAATGGTGGATGTAGGAGTAGTGCGGCACTTACCAGTTGATGTGTTGCTTGGAAACAGCCTAGGAGCAGGACTGGTGTGCCACTGGGCCAATGTTGTATCCAAAAGCCAAGGATCTGTTCACACTGCATCAGCCAAGAGGGAACAGAGCAATCTCAACATGCCGGCTACTCCCCTGCCAGTGGTGAGTAATGCACAAAATGTAATGACTGTTACCATGAAGGAATATGACCTGGGGGAGGTAAATGACATCAGGGAGGGGGCCCAGAGACTTTGGGACACTGGGTCTACCATCACCCTGGTCAGCCCAAATACTGTCCCCCCAGAATATTATTTACCAAGCCACCAAGTGACCATCCCCTAGCTGGGGGTCAGCAATCTGAGGTTGGATGCAATGGATACAAGTTCGGTTCTCATTGGGTACGTGTGGAGTTTCCCAGATCCAACCGTGGATCAGGGGAAAAATATGGAGGATCCGTGGGAGAAACAAACCCCTGTCCCTGCTAACTAAATACAGAGTCCTTGTCTCAGGGCTTCCACCATCAGGAAGTTGGCAGGATCTGAAAGATCATATGAGACAAACTGATATGTCTACTATGCTGATGAACACCAGGGTGGAATTGGGACTGTAGAGTTTATTCGCAAGGATGACATGGAATATGCCTTGAGAAAACTGGATGCTACAAAATTTAGTTCCATGTTGGTGAAACCTTTTACATTTGTGTCCATGCTAAAAAAAGTGGGGGGCAGGAATGTGAGGTTATGGCAGCTTACTAAAGACTATAGGACAGATGGACGTAGAGCGGAATCCACAGCTCTAAGAGATAGAGACTTTTTCCAGCTCGGAGCACCGGTTGCGTCGGTATTGTTATGTTTTATTAGATATTTTCTTGCCAGACAGTAGATTGCTAGAGGTACCTGTAAAGCAATTATCCTATCAATCCATTGTTCTACCAACCCTAGGCCCATTATGTGGATGGAGATAGTAGACCCAGGGGAGTCATCACCACACGGGGTCTCACATGCATTCCCAGGTGTTGGAATATGCTTCATTCTGTGAGCTATAGAACAATGTATAAGGGTGAAGGAGAAAAAAGACACATGGGTTGAATCAGGCAGTTGTTGGAGTGATTTCGAGGGGAGAGGATCCAAGCTGGGATAAATGGACTATGGAGTTTTGGAGGTGAATTGTTGGCTGGAGGGGTATCCATGAGCTACGGTCATGATAGACAGCAAGGCTGTCTGGGCTCTGCAGTCTAGTCGGGAAGTGTCCTGACTATAACCCTATGACTTTGCCCTGCTCTAACTCCTCCCACTGAATAACCCCTTGCTGCCTATACCTAACTACCACTCTTATCTATCCTACTCTATTCTCTAGCTCTAACGTGCCCCCTCTATTCTAATAACCCCACTATCTAAGACTCTAACCTAGCCCTAAGCCTATACACAGTACCTGACAGACACATGACATTACAGTACATAAACATTACATTTCACATTAATAAACAATGAGGTGCTGCGCGTAATCCTGTGAGCAGCTACCAGGGGAGATGAGGCACATGAGGGTTCCCGCCACCTCCTTACACTCCTCCCTCCTAGAATATGGTCATCCCCAACCATGGCTGCACCTGTAAATTTAAAATGGCTGGAAATTGTTTTATTTAAAAACATCTTTAAAATTAATACAGTCTTTACTTCAGAACTTTTGTGGGTCAACTGTGACCCCAGCTCCACTCGGAGCCCCGGAACGAAAGAGTTCAAGTTCTTTTCATATGGGTCCAACTGACGCTGGTTCCTTGGCTCCTGGGATCAGTAACCAAACACACTGGTCTGACGGCCAACTTAACAATGGTCCAAGTAGTCCTGACCCAGCTTGCTCCTCGGGTCCTCCGGCTAAGATTTTTCCCCCCTCCCTCCTGGAGTAGAGTATGGGCCCGTTGAAACAAGTGCACTGCTTTTGTTAGGGGGGGAACTGTTATGAATGTTTTAGAAATGAATTCTGAGCAGAAGCTCCCTCTGGTGGTTACAAACAGTACTGAACCATTCAATGAGGATTGGCAATCAGGAATCACGGACTGGCTGATATAAGGGAGGTTTCCCCCCATCAAAGAGATCCTGAGACCTCTAAAAGTAACCCTTGTGCTTTTTTCTCTCGAAAATTTTCTCCAACTGAACGTAATTATGACGTGGGTAATCGGGAGTTATTGGCCATGAAGTGGGCTTTTGAAGAGTGGAGACATTGGCTGGAGGGAGCCAAACATCAGGTGGTGGTCCTCACGGACCATAAGAATCTGGTTTATCTGGAATCAGCCAAGCGACTTAATCCTAGACAGGCCAGGTGGGCCTTGATTTTCACACGTTTTAATTTTGTGGTTTCCTTTCTTCCTGGCACTAAGAATGTTAAGGCGGATGCCCTCTCGAGGAGTTTCCTTGCGGACTCTCCTGAGTTATCTGATCCTGCTGTTATTTTGAAAGAGGGTGTAGTTCTTTCCGCCATCTCGCCCAATTTGACACTGGCTCTGGAGGGGTGTCAGGAGGATAAACCCAGCGCTGCCTGTTGGGAAATTGTTTGTCCCAGACCAGTGGAAGAAGAGTGTGATGTCTGAGATTCATTGTTCCGCGTTGGCCGGGTCATCCCGGAATTTTTGGTACCAGAGACTTGGTGAGTCGGTCTTTTTGGTGGCCTACTTTGTCTCGTGACGTCAGGGAGTTTGTGCAGTCCTGTGGGACTTGCTCTCGCTCTAGTGGTTTGTTGATGCCATTTCCTGTGCCCAAGAGACCATGGACCCATATCTCTATGGATTTTATTTCCGACCTCCCTGTTTCTCAGAGAATGACCGTTATCTGGGTGATTTGTGATAGGTTTTCCAAGATGATACATCTTGTGCCATTACCTAAGTTGCCTTCCTCCTCCGAATTGGTGCCTTTGTTCCTTCAGCACGTGGTTCGGTTACACGGCATTCCTGAGAACATTGTGTCTGACAGAGGAGTCCAGTTTGTTTCCAGATTTTGGAGGACTTTTTGTTCTAAACTTGGTGTTCAATTGTCTTTCTCCTCTGCTTTTCATCCTCAGACCAATGGACAAACTGAGAGAACAAACCAGACATTGGAGACTAATCTGAGATGCTTTGTGTCTGCTGATCAAGATGACTTGGTCTTTTTTTTGCCTTTGGCTGAGTTTGCTCTTAATAATAGGGCAAGCTCTGCCACTTTGATGTCTCCATTTTTCTGCAATTTTGGGTTTCACCCTCGATTTTCTTCGGGACAGATGGAGGCTTCTGTCTGTCCGGGTGTTGACTCTGTTGTGGAGCGTATGGAGCAGATTTGGGACCAGGTAGTGGAGAGGTTGTCCTCTCTCAGGAGAAGGCCCAGCGGTTTGCCAACCGGCATAGGACTGATGGTCCTCGGTTTAAAGTGGGGGACTTGGTCTGGTTGTCCTCAAGAAATATCCCTATGAGAGTTGCATCTCCTAAGTTTAAGCCTAGGTTCATTGGACCTTATAAGATCATGGAGATTCTTAATCCTGTTTCCTTTTGTTTACTTCTTCAGGGACATTTAAGATCCATAACGTGTTCCACAAGTCCTTATTGAAGAGGTTTGTCAAGCCAGTGGTTCCTATGACTGCGCCCCTGACCCTGTTTTGGTTGAGGGCAATCTGGAGTATGTGGTTGAGAAAAAATTGGATTCTCGTTTTTCTAGACGGAAACTCCAGTATTTGGTTAAGTGGAGAGGTTATGGTCAGGAGGACAATTCTTGGGTGTTTGCTTCGGACATCCATGCTAGTAGACTGATCCGTGCGTATCACAGAGCTCATCCTGACCAACCTGGTTGCGCAAATGAGGGTTCGGTGACCCCTCCTCAAGGGGGGAGTACTGTTATGAATTTTTTAGAAATGAATTCTGAGCAGAAGCTCCCTCTGGTGGTTACAAACAGTACTGAACCATTCAATGAGGATTGGCAATCAGGAATCACGGACTGGCTGATATAAGGGAGGTTTCCCCCCATCATGGTTGCCGGTGATCAATTGTTCTTGTCTCAACGTTGTTTCCTGGTTCACTTGGAAGCTTGCTGAGTCTTGCCTTTTCTCCTGCTCTCAGATAAGATATTTTCTGTTTTTTGTTTTTGCTTGCCATTTGCATATTTCTCTGCATTTCTGTGAGGTTGGCCAGGTTCCCCTCCCGGGGGGCTTGGTCTCCTCTCGGTTCCTCTGGAGCCACTGTTGTTTGTTCATTTGCCTTTTCCAGTTTTTTTTCTGTGATTGCGGCTGAGTTTTGTTACACCAGAGAACTAATTTAGGTTGTAGAGGTCGTGTGATCTCAGGTGTTTTTGCAATTAGTAGCGTTGGCTTTTTTAGGGTTTTTTTGGATTGCAGTAAGTATCCTTCCTATCCTTTTCTGTCAAGACAGATTGGGCCCCAGCGTTTGCTCATACTATTTTCTGTCTGTGTCTGTATTTCCTCTTGTCTAACCGCCATTACATGTTTGGGGGCTTCCTATGTTCTTTGGGGATCTGCTCCGGGGCAGATAGCTTTCCTCTTTCTACCTTTAGGTGTACTTAGCCTCTCAGGCTGTGACGAGGCGTCTAGGACCAACGTAGGAACGCTCAACGGCTGCCTTTAGTTGTGGTGGTTAGTCAGGGTACTGCAATCCAGTAGATTCCAACCTCTCTGGTGTATTGCCGTTTTTGCCTGCTCTCCTCAGCTACCAAAACACAACAGGCAACAGTCCAGGCTTATAACAGGTAAAATTCATGGCTAAAACAGGTAAAATGCAGGGTTAAAGCAGTTTAGTTCTTAAAGCAGCCGCACACACAGTCCATTTTTTCCCAAGGGTGATTATCCCCTTCAGTGCCTCAGTCCTGTAATTTAGCAGGTGGTGCGCAAGGGGCGCAAGTAAAACTTGGATGAAGGGGGGGAACAAAACACAGTCACTTTAACCATGACTGCACTGGTCACCTTCCGATACCCAGTCGTGGTGCCGACTAGGGCTTCCTGCCATTCCGGACATGCGGAACAGTCTCACGTATTTTCCTCCAGTGCAACTTAACACAACACACTGAAAGAATCACTTCACTCAATACAGGGCCGCTGACCAGCATAGTGGGCCGCATTCTGGCCCTGGATAACAATAAAGGTATGGCTCGAAGATCTACTGGAGGACGACTCACCACTGTCCCTCCGACTTCTTTCCTCCACCAGCAACTGATTCATGTACCTGGAGCCTCCTGCTCCCATGACCCGACTGCGGCCACCATGTCCATTAAAGGTGCCTCTGCCCCTGGCTGACTGTGCAGAATTGCAGGTTGCGGGATGCAGTAACGGATAGGAGGCAGAGCAAGGCTTAATGAGGGATTTACTTTAACAGGGAATACTCCACGCAGGGAGAGGGAAGTATAACACAGGAATTCAGTAACAATAAACTTATCAGTCTGATGACGTCAGCTTGTGGAATCCTAGGCCGTGGCTCGTGAAGGGTCCGGAGTGGTCCTGAAGAAGGGGATAAAGTTACCAGCGTCGGAGGCGACGGTGCATCCTCATTGTCCTCACGGGAGGCCTGGGTCCAGGGGCTGTTGTACGGGAACGTGAGCAGTCTCTGTCACTGCCGGAGCTTAATGTTGCTCGATGTTGTGGACGGGTGAGTTGGGATACAGCTCACAGCGGGTGTTTAAAATACTTATTTTCGTATATCTTCTCAGGACTTGTTACCAGATGTAATACTCTAAAGAAAATATCACAATGTTTCTTATAAAAAAAAGTAGTGGTTTATTGGACTGTGTCACCTGGTTTCTCCGACTCAGCACGCGAGCGTCTATTCTCTGTCTGGGGATTTTGTCACTCCCAGTCACGGGTGCCAATGGGCACTTCAAGAGCCTCTGTGGACAGTCTCTGAGTGAGAATACTGGGCCTCTATGGCGTGGCCTGCTCCGTCTCGGTGCTTTGAGGACGGAGCACTAACACTGTCCTTCTGCGCGCCGCCTGCCAAGTCTCCCGTTTCCCGCGCTGTGGCTTTTTAAGCTTAGCCGTGCCCCCTGTCATAGAATGCAAAGGTCGGTCCGGGGTTTTAACCTTTCCCCTTAACAACATAGGTGACAGCCCAACCGTTCTGGATCCATCACTGAAAAGGTGCGCCCAGTCCGGTCCTTCTCCTTACATTCCCCCTCTCTTTTTGCTCGCCATTCTACGGGCAAGATTTCTTGTAGTATGTGTTGACATTCTCCCATTCCTTGAGCCATTTGCTGCCAAATAAAGTGATCTTGATCATATCTGCAGGGAGGTTTTCCTGCTGTCGAACGCTCAGAACGTCATAAATCAGAAGTAGCGGTCGAATCCAATTGGGTAGTTGAATCAGGTTGGACCGACGAGGGCGGGGATACACCCAGTTCTGGTGAAACAGCCATTTCAGGAATCTCAGGAGCCCCAGGGGCTTCGGGTATCTGTTCTTCTTCTGGGTCTACAAATGACGGCTCCGGGTATTTATCTTCACAATCTGCAATGACTGGAGGAAGGTTATCAGGAATACTGGGTTCTTCTTCTCTTTCAGGGTCTCCTGACACGCAGGGCCACAGCATGTTTCGATGCACAGTACGCGTAGAAGTATTTTCTTCTCCTTCAGGTTGAACTTCATAGACGGGGCCTTTGGAGTTGATCCGTCGCTACACCCGATAGGGGTGTTCTCTCCCACTGACACTCCAGTTTGTCTTGGGGACGTTTATATCGTACCAACACCCGATCCTGGCCTGCAGAGCTGTCCGAGTTGTCTCCGCATGCTCAAGTTCTTGGAACCTGGTCTGCACCAGACAGTGTAGTGTCTGTAATCGATGATGGTGTTCTCGGACCCAGATGGACACCCCCGTCCACGGGTAGTCCTCCTCTAGGTCCAACCCAAGCTCTGTAATCTCTTTCCTGGGCCTGCCGAAGACTAAGGTGTAGGCAGTGTACCCTGTGGTACGATGTTCTCGGTTGTTGTACACCCACACCAGATCTGCTGTGAATTCTGGTCACCGAACCTTTCAGGCTTACTCCATTGTCCTTAACATCTGGATGAGAATACGATTGAACTGATTGCAAGCTCCATTTCCTTGAGGATGATAGGGCCTCATCCAAAATTTCTCGATTTGGTTTAAACTTTGCAGTTCCTCCATTACTCACCCTATTACTCGCCCCAGAAAACAGGCACCTTGATCAGAGTGGATTCTCTTCGAACATCCATACACTTGTATGAAGTTCTTATGAGTCGCCCTCCAGAGCAATGGGAACTCGGATCTGAGCCTATAGACTACTATGGGGGATGTCACAGCAACACAGCTCAGTCCGTGGCTCTGGTGCTCATTCTTTAATGTGGGATATTTACAGGGGATTGTAGGTTTGGTATGGGGATTCGTGACGCCACTTGTGGTACCTGGTCAGGATGACCAGCGCTGCTATGCAGATCCACCGGAGGGGTTAATATTGTGCAGCTAGATGTTAAGCCTTCCACAAGTAAGGCTGATTCTCCAGGGCAGATAGATGTGTAGGAATGCAGGAAAGACGGGGACCCGGCAGTCAGGGACAATAAGGTAGACACACACATAAGTCACTTTGGTACCTTTACTGAAGATGTTGCAGGCACTCCCCAGAGCACTGTAGGGTGAAGGGTGCACATCCAGATTCTCCACTGAGTAGGTGTGTGGCCTCCTGTTCTCTGCCTTTTTGCAATGAAGTCTTGGCCTGCGTGTAGCTGGGCCTAGCTTAGTCTCCGTCTTGCACCTGGCTGACCTTGTGTTGGACCTTCTCTGAAAGAACAGGGTCCCTTGGCCGGTACCAGCCGAACTCCGTCCTCCTGATAGTGCTACGTATCAGCTCTGTGGTACTCCTGGGACTTGTAGTCCTCCAGGAACTGGAGATCCCTATAGGCTCGGACCCCGGTGTCCAGTAATACTTGCTGAGGTGAGCTATAAAGGCTCCTCTGTCTCATTAACGTTCCACTCGCCTTCGGCCTACCGGATCCTCACACGATCACACACTGGCAGTTGGTGGGCTGCCTCTTCACCGCTCTCTAAGCGTCGGCACGCTTCTCTCCCTGAGCTGCACTCCTAGATTCAGCTCTGACTAGGCTGGAGTGATTTCTCTTCCACTCTTTACTAGACTCCACTTGCTCTTGAACTGAATAGCTCTGCAGCCTCTCTAATCTCAGCTCTGCACTTCCCTTACTGCAGACTGACTGAGCTCTCTCTGAGGTGACTGGCTGACTGAGCTACTAACTTCCTATGTGCAGCTTCTTTTATATGTCTATCACAGCTCCCTCTGGTGGTCTTTGGGATAAGTAAACGTGTGTGAAGGTGCATAATGACCACTAGTGGTATATTCTTTCAGTGCACCCTTCTGGAAGATATGGATCCAGTCGCAGCTGGGCTCCACATTCCCCCCTAGTAGAACTCAGCACTCCGGGGCTGAAATACAAAAACAAAGAACAATAAACATTGTATAAATAACACTTCCTTTACAGGAGGTAAGGCACTCTTGAACTGTTGCATAACGGTAAATGAACAACTATATACATTAGCACAACAATGAGGAAATGAGCAACCATAAAAGTCCCAGTCTCTTTTGGAAAAGGATGCTCAAAAAGGGGTAGAGAAAACAAGTAAAAATAATGTCCATTCCACTTGTTTCAATTTTAAAAGGAAAACAGATTAATAAATAACGGTATCATAAAGCATATTACAAGCAAAAATATATACATTTATATACAGTGGTTCTAGATAATTATTTACATTTGTTAGGTCCTACTCTCTGTACCTAACAGGTAATTGCCCCCTTGTTATGCGTACTGACCTATGTGGTGTAGTGGTAGGTGAGGTGTCAGTTACCCTGTTATTCCTGCGTGCAGGTAGGTTGTAGTACTGCCTTAGCCTCTCTAGGGATCTGGCAAGTATACTGTGAGCTGGGTGAACTGGCTCGACTTCTGCAGGGGATCCTTCTTCCTGAGATTCAGCTTCTTGGGATTCCGCGTCTTGGGATGCTGCTTCTTGGGGTTCTGCTGAAGCAGGTTCTTCTGGAACTGTCTCTACTGCAACAACTGGTGCAACTGGATGTAGAGGTTCTCCTTGTGGTTGATAGAATTGAAGTACGGGGATAATTACAGCTTCTCCAATTCTGGGCCAATCCGCGGGGAAATCTCCTAAGTCTGTATGTATGACTGATTCATCACACTTTTCCTGATTGACAACAGGTTCTTCTTCCTGAAGCTTTAATGGGTTTGGACACAACTTAAGGTGATCTCTGGATACGGTGGTAGTTGTTCTTCCTCCATCTTTGCTAATCATGCACGTTTTCTTGTTGTCAAACCTTGAATTCTGTACGATGTAGGGCTCTCTTTCCCATTGATCGTCGAGTTTGTGTATCCTCCTCTTTCTTTTCAGCACGATTTCACCAGGTGCGAAAGGTTCAGCTGGCGCACTTTTGTTGTAGTTATCTTCTTGTTTATCCCTTACTCGATTGAGACTATCTTCAACGCAGGCCTGTACTTTTCTGTACTGTTCCTGTCTGTTTGTGTCCCAGTCTTCAGTAGTCACATCTGCTTCTGGTTCTACAACACCAAGCTCCAGATCCATGGGCAGCTTTCCTGGTCTTGCCCGCATGAGGTAGGCTGGTGTGCAATTGGTGGAACTCACAGGTATGTGATTGTACAGATCTACCAGGTCAGGCAGTAGGTCTGGCCACCGATTTCTCTCTCGAGTGGTACAGTCTTCAGCAGGTCAATGACGATGTGATTCATCTTCTCACAGAGACCGTTGGTTTGGGGGTGGTACGGTGTGGTTCTTATCTTCTTACGCCCGTACAAGTGATAGAACTCTTTGAACAATTCGGCCTCGAAGGCTGGGCCTTGGTCAGTTAGCACCTGCTCAGGATATCCGTGTGGCCTACAGAAATACGCTTGGAACGTCTTTGCTGCTGTCTCTGCCGTCAGATCTTTGACAGGGGCGACCACCAGGAACCTGGAGTAGTGATCCACCATAGTCAGGGCATAGGAGTATCCTGACCGGCTGGGTGACAACTTGACATGGTCCAAGGCCACGATCTCCAAGGGACGAGTCGTCTTGATGGGCTGCAGGGGCGCTTTCTGGCTGCTGTAGTCTTTTCTTCGGAGGCTACAGGGTCCACAGTTCTGGCACCACCTCTCAATGGAGCTGCGCATTCCCACCCAATAAAACGACACTTCAACAGGGTCTCCAGCTTCTTCCAGCAAAAGTGTCCCGCTTGATCGTGGTAGGCTTCTAACACCATCTGGATGTCTGCTCTGGGGACTACTATCTGCCATACCATCTCATGGGTCCTTGGGTTGACGTACCTCCGGCACAGATTCTCACGTAGATAAACAACCGGCTTCTCTCATTACACAGCTGCTTTGCTTGTAGAGGCGCATCCTTCTCCATGGAGGAACCTTCTTGAGTTATCAGCTCCTTGATTCGGCTGACAACTGGATCGCTGTCCTGAGTCTCCTTCCAGCTGTGGTGAGGTAAAGGATTTAACGTCTTACCACGCGGCCTTCTGCAGGCTTGTTGCTCGTGGATCATCCCATTCCTGTGAAAGGCAGGTAGTTCAATCTCTTCCAGATCATCAACTTCTTCTTCTGTGTCCGATTCATGAGGCATCCTGGATAGGGCATCAGCGTTGGCATTCTTGCGGCCTGCTCGGTACTTGATTGTGAATTGGTAGTTTGACAGCCGAGCCATCCAGCGTTGTTGCATGGCTCCCAGCTTAGCTGTTTCAAGATGCATCAAGGGGTTATTATCAGTGTAGGCAGTGAACTTGCTGGAGGCTAGGTAGTGCTTAAACCTCTCCGTGATGGCCCAGACCAGTGCCAGGAACTCCAACTTGAAGCTGCTATAGTTCTCTGGGTTCCTCTCGGTCGGGCGGAGCTTCCTGCTTGCATAGGCGATGACTTTCTCCAGGCCATTTTGCTTCTGACTGAGGACAGCTCCAATCCTTCATTGCTGGCATCAGTATACAGCAGGAAAGGCTGGCTGTAGTCAGGATAGGCTAGGATCTCATCACCTGTCAGGATCTCCTTCATTTCCTTGAATGCCTCAGCCTCTTCTTTACCCCAGTGGAATGGAGAATTTCTGCTCTTGAGGGACTGTCCCACCAGGAGGTCTTGCAGAGGCGCTGCTTTCTTGGTGTAATCCTTCACAAACCTCCAGTAGTATCCTGTCAGTCCCAGGAACTGTCGCACCTCCTTGAGATTTTTCGGCTCCGGCCATTTCTGGATGGCGGTGACCTTCTCGGGGTCTGGCGCTACTCCTTCTGAGCTGACAATATGTCCAGGTACTGTACCTTTTGTTTGAGCAGATGGCACTTTGAAGGCTTCAGTTTCATCCCATACTTGGACAGTGACTCGAATACCTCCGCCAGGTGCTTCAGGTGGTCTTCATACGTCTTGGAGTACACGATTACGTCATCCAGGTACAGCAACACAGTTTCAAAGTTGAGATGTCCCAGGTAGCTCTCCATCACTCTCTGGAACGTTCCAGGGGCACTGCTGAGTCCAAACGGCATCCTGTCGAACTCACAGAGTCCCATCGAGGTGGTGAAAGCGTCTTCTCCGATCCTCCTCAGCCACAGCTACTTGCCAGTACCCACTAGTGAGGTCAAGGGTGGAAAAGTAATTAGCGGTCTTTAATGCAGCTAACGATTCCTCAATGCGTGGTAAAGGGTATGCATCCTTATGTGTAATGCGATTTACTTGTCTGTAATCTACACACATTCTCATGCTTCCATCCTTTTTCCTGACTAGGACTAGAGTGCTGCCCAGGGACTACAACTATCCCTTATCACCACTGCTTCCTTCATGTCACGCAACATCTCCTTGGCTTTCTGGTAGTGTGCTGGTGGTATAGGCCTGTACCGTTCTTTGATGGGAGGATGATTGCCTGTGGGGATGTGATGTTGGACCCCTTTAATTTTCCCAAAGTCGAGTGGTGTTTGCTGAATACCTGTGCATACTCCTGAACTACTCGATATACTCCTTGTTTCTGGTGGGCTGGAGTGGTGTCTGTCCCGACATGGAGCTGCTGACACCAATCCTCCACCTGGGTGGTCGGACCGTTATCCTCCACTGGTTGTGGGGAGGTTAAGGGCTCCGTTGTGTGAATGGAGTTATTATCCACAGCATGTAACTTAGCAACAGTGGCATAACGTGGTAATTTGACTTCATCCTCTCCCCAGTTGAGAAGACGCACTGGCACCCTCCCATTATGTACCTCCACTACCCCTCTGGCAGTCAAGAGTGTGGGTCTGTGTTCTGATCAATGGGGCTCTACTACTGCTTGGTAGTTCTGTCCTCTCAGACCTATTGCTGCTCTACACCAAATAAGCATTTCACTCATTGGGGGTATCACAATGGGGTTCGGGTCTGTTACCCGTACATTACCAATCTCACCATCGGTCAGTTTCACTTGCTGCTGGCACATCAGGGTCCGGATCTCCTTCCGGATCACTCCCTTTTGCCTTGGTCTGGCAACATCGGCGAGCTGTTGGAGTAAAAACACAACCTCCTCCAAACAGTTACTAATAATGTTAGTGCCTAAAACCACATTCAACCCATTTTCCTCATTTACAGTCTTCACCACAAGAAGTCCCTGATCTTTTAGCTCCACTCTCCCACTTTTACGTCTACGTTTTTAGCCCGCAGTAAGTCAAGAGGGAGGCCATTAGAGGCGTATACGGCAAAGTCAGGGTTTGGGGTTTGGAGACCGTCACTGGACCAGTATCTATTGTAAAGAACATCAGGTATGACGGTTACCTGAGATCCAGTGTCCAGCAGGGCAGGGATTGCGATCCCGTCCAGTATGATGGACAGGTAGGGTCTTCCTCCCACAAACCTGCGGTTCCAGTCTGAGGGGCCTGAGGAGTCTATTCCTGGGTGTTGGCCCTCGGACCCAGGATTTGCTCGTTTAACCCCTTCACCCCCAAGGGTGGTTTGCACGTTAATGACCGGGCCAATTTTTACAATTCTGACCACTGTCTCTTTATGAGGTTATAACTCTGGAACGCTTCAACGGATCCCACTGATTCTGAGATTGTTTTCTCGTGACATATTGTACTTCACGATAGTGGTAAAATTTCTTCCATATAACTTGCGTTTATTTTTGAAAAAAACGCAAATATGGTGAAAATTTTGAAAATTTAGCAATTTTCAAACTTTGAATTTTATTCCCTTAAAACAGAGAAATATGTCACACAAAATAGTTAAGAAATAACATTTCCCACATGTCTACTTTACATCAGCACAATTTTGGATCCAAATTTTTTTTTTCTTAGGAAATTATAAGGGTTAAAAGTTGACCAGCGATTTCTCATTTTTACAACAAAATTTACAAAGCCATTTTTTTTAGGGACCACCTCATATTTGAAGTCAATTTGAGGGGTCTATATAGCAGAAAATACCCAAAAGTGACACCATTGTAAAAACTGCACCCCTCAAGGTACTCAAAACCACATTCAAGAAGTTTATTAACTCTTCAGGTGCTTCACAGGAGCTGAAGCAACGTGAAGGAAAAAAATGAATATTTAACTTTTTAGCACACAAAAATGATCTATTACAAACTTTTTTTTTTATTTTCACAAGGGTAAAAGAAGCAAATGGACAGATAAAGTTGTTATGCAATTTCTCCTGAGTATGCCAATAGCCAATATGTGGAGGAAAACCACTGTTTGGGCACACGGCAGAGCTCGTAAGGGAAGGAGCGCCGTTTGACTTTTTCAAACTAAAATTGGCTGGAATTGAGATTGGACGCCATGTCGTGTTTGGAGAGCCCCTGATGTGCTTAAACAGTGGAAACCCCCACAAGTGACACCATTTTGGAAACTAGACCCCCTAAGGAACTTATCTAGATCTGTTGTGAGCACATTGAACCCCCAAGTGTTTCACAAAAGTTTATAATGCCTGGGTCTGAAAAATAAAAAAAACAATTTTCCACAAAAATGATTTCTTTAGTCCCAAATTTTTGATTTTTCCCAAGGAAATTGGACCCCAAAAGTTGTTGTCCAATTTGTCCTGAGTACGCTGATACCCATATGTGGGGGGGAAACTGTTTGGGCGCACGACAGGGCTTGGAAAGGAAGTAGTAACGTTTTGGAATGCAGACGTTGATGGGGGTCATGTTCTGTTTGCAGTGCCCAGATGTGCCTAAACAGTGGAAACCCCCACAAGTGACCCCATTTTGGAAACTAGACCCCTGAGGAGCTTATCTAGATCTTTGGTGAGCACTTTGAACCCCAAGTGCTTCACACAAGTTTATAAGCGAGCATGAAATAAAAAATCCTATTTTTTTCCACAAAAATTATCTTTTAGTCACTAATTTTTTATTTTCCAAGGTAAAGGAGAAATGGACACATAAAGTTGATGTGCCAATTTGTCCTGAGTACGCTGATACCCATATGTGGGGGGGAAACCACTGTTTGGGCCACGCAGAGCTCGGAATGGAAGGAGCCCATTTGACTTTTTCCAAACAAAATTGGCTGGAATTGAGATTGGACGCCATGTTGCATTTGGAGAGCCCCTGATGTGCCTTAAACAGTGGAAACCCCCACAAGTGACCCATTTGGGAAACTAGACCCCCTAAGGAACTTATCTAGATCTTTGGGGAGCATTTGAACCCCAAAGTGTTTCACACAAGTTTATAAGCTAGAGGTTAAAAATAAAAAAATCATATTTTTCCACAAAAAATGATTTTTCACCCAATTTTTATTTTCCAAGGGTTCAGACTCCAAAAGTTATTGTGCAATTTGTCCTGAGTACGCTGATACCCCATATGTGGGGGGGTAAACTGTTTGGTGCCCTGGCAGGTTTGGAAGGAAGGAGGGTTCAACTTTTCAATCAGAATTGGCTGGATGCCATGTCGTGTTTGGAGAGCTCCTGATTGCGTAAACAGTGGAAACCCCTAACAAATGACCCATTTTGGAAACTAGACCCCTAGGAACTTATCTAGATGTTGTGGTGAGCACTTTGAACCCGAAGTGCTTCACAGAAGTTTATAAGTACAGCTGTAAAATAAAAATCTTATTTTTTTTTCACAAAAGATTTTTTAGTCCAATATTTTATTTTCACAAGGGTAACAGGAGAAATTGGACCCAAAAGTTGTTGTCCAATTTGTCCTGAGTACGCTGATACCCAATATGTGGGGGGTAAACTACTGTATGGGTGCACGTCGGGGATCGGAAGGAGAGTAGTTGACGTTTTGGATTACAGATTTGATGGAATGGTCTGGGGGCGTCATGTTGCATTTGGAGAGCCCCTGATGCGCCTAAACAGTGGAAAACCCCCACAAGTGACCCCATTTGGAAAATAGACCCCAAGGAACTTATCTAGATTGTGGTGAGCACTTTGAACCCCAAGTGCTTCACAGAAGTTTATAACGTACAGCCGTAAAATAAAAAAATCCTTTTTTTTTCACAAAAATGATTTTTTCACCCCAATTTTTATTTTCCCAAGGGTAACAAGAGAAACCAAATATGTGGGGAGAAAACTACTGTATAGGAACACGTCGGGGCTCGGAAGGGAAGTAGTGACGTTTTGGATTGCAGACTTTGATGGAATGGTCTGGGGGTGTCATGTCGAATTTGGAGAGACCTGGTGCACCTAAACAGTGGAAACCCCCACAAGTGACCCCATTTTGGAAAATAGACCCCACAAGGAACTTATCTAGATGTGTGGTGAGCACTTTGAACCCCGAAGTGCTTCACAGAAGTTTATAACGTACAGCCGTTTAAAAATAAAAAATCCTTATTTGTTTACAAAAATGATTTTTTCGCCCCCATATTTTATTTTTCACAAGGGTAACAGGAGAAATTGGACCCCAAAAGTTGTTGTCCAATTTGTCATGAGTACGCTGATACCCAATATGTGGGAGAAAAACTACTGTATGGGTACACGTTGGGGCTCGGAAGGGAAGTAGTGACGTTTTGGATTGCAGACTTTGATGGAATGGTCTGGGGGTGTCATGTCGCATTTGGAGAGCCCCTGATGCGCCTAAACAGTGGAAACCCCCCACAAGTGACCCATTTTGGAAAATAGACCCCACAAGGAACTTATCTAGATGTGTGGTGAGCGCTATGAAGCCCAAGTGCTTCACAGAAGTTTATAACGTACAGTCGTTAAAAACAAAAAATCATTTTTTTTTAAAAAAAAAAAATGATATTTTTACCCTCGTTTTTTATTTTCCCAAGGGGTAACAGAAGAAAATAGGACAAATTACACAATGACTCTTGGGGTCCAGAGTACACTGATACCCATATGCACTTTTTCAATGCAGAATTGGCTGGAATTGAAATCAGACGCCACATCACATTTGGAGAGCCCCTGATGTGCCTAAACAGCGGAAACCCCCCAATTCTATCTCCAACCCTAACCCCAACACACCCCTAACCCTAGTCCCAACCCTAACCACAAACCTAACCCTAACACACCCATAACCCTAATCCCAACCCTAACCCTAATCCTAACTTTTGCGCCAACCCTAACCCTAACTTTAGCCGCAACCCTAACCCTAATGGGAAAATGGAAATAAATACTTTTTTTTAATTTTATTATTTTTCCCTAACTAAGGGGGTGATAAAGGGGGGTTTGATTTACTATTTATAGCGGGTTTTTATGATTGGCAGCTGTCACGCTAAAAGACGCTTTTTATTGCAAAAAATAGTTTTTGCATCATCACATTTTGAGAGCTATAATTTTTGCATATTTTGTCCCACAGAGTCATGTGAGGTCTTATTTTTTGCGGGACAAGGTGACGTTTTTATTGGTACCATTTTTGAGCACGTGACGTTTTTTGATCGCTTTTTATTTCGACTTTTGGGAGGTTAGAATGAACAAAAATCAGCAATTCATGAATTTCTTTTGGGGGAGGCGTTTATACCGTTCCGCGTGTGGTAAAATTGATAAAGCAGTTTTATTCTTCGGGTCAGTACGATTACAGCGATACCTCATT